>JAPYZH010000009.1:0-582963 GCA_030523085.1 Meteorus colon
CAAGAGCCATTTTCCATATGGCAACAACCACAATCAGTGACTCCAGCTCCAGTTCCGAGGCCGCCACCGTCACCACAAGGACAATTCGGGTATCAACTATCACCACAATCACAAGTGTTACAAGCATCACCACAATCACAAGTGTTACAAGCATCACCACAATCAAATATGTTCCAAGCATCACCACAATCAAATATGTTCCAAGCATCACCACAACAACAATTTGGCTTCCAAATACCGCTGTCACCACCAAGCCAAGCTATGCACCTGCCAGCACCTTCAGCACCTGCTTTGAAGTCACAACCACATCAAATTGCTAATCCGCCAGCATCCCCAGCTCAAATCATGAGGCCACAACTACAACACGCTGGTCGTCCACCAGCACCTCAAGCTCCGATCATCAGGCAACAACCACAACAAGTTCCTCGTCCACCAGCACCTCAAGCTCCGATCATCAGGCAACAACCACAACAAGTTCCTCGTCCACCAGCACCTCAAGCTTCGATCATCAGGCAACAACCACAACCAGTTCCTCGTCCACCAGCATCTCAAGCCCAAATCATAAGGCCCCAACAAGTTCCGCATCCGCCAGTACTTCAAGCGCCAACCATGAGGCCACAACCACCACCAGTTGCTCATGCGCCACCACCACAAGCTTCAATCATAACGCCACAAACGCAACAATCCGCTTATCAACCATTATCACAAGGTGGATATCAGCCAGCACCTCAAGCTCCCACCATCATGATGTCACCACAAGGTGGATATCAGCCTGAAGTTCCTTTCATGATTCCACAATTTCCAGTTTTATTGCCACCTCCACCTCCAAACATTCAGCTGCCAAATATGAGGGGACCTAAATTGGCAGCCCCGATTCCACAATTACCACCTTGCCCACCAGAAGAGCAATATTTAATTCCAGGTGAAGACTCTCATGAAGTAATCTCGTATGAAGTAGTGCCGATTTCGCATCATATTCCATCATCACCAGCTCGTGTGGTAACTACCGAAAAACCACCATACCCTTGTCTGCCACCTGGTGCATCACAACCACTACCTCCCCAGCAGTCTGCCACATCTTTGACGACTGTGCAACAGCAATCTACAGTGAATCAATTACAAGTAGTTCAAGCGAATACATATGGCGCGGCATCTGGAAACTATGAATATCCACAATTGTCTGGAAACGACCAGCCACTATACCCAAGCGCGTCTAGTCAGCATCAAAACTATCAGCCATACGAATATTCGCAGAGTCCCCAAGCGTCTGGAAACGTGTATGTGATGCAAATACCATCTCAGGATCAAGGTTATTTATCAGGTAGCGGATCACCAATGTTAAACAATAATGGATATACACCATTCGATCAACAACAGGTAACGAAAATGAACTAATCATATATTTTTATATGAATAAATAGAATGATTTTTTCAATTTTGTCTTGGTTCTAGCAAATTGGATTTTACCCTCCTGCACAAAGTGCAGGAAATCAACAAGTTGAATATCAACAACCTATGACGATGTTCAATGGACCGTTCAATGGACAGACTGTGGCTTGCGCAGAGGTTCCTTCACTTCAGAGCAGTGGATTTGGCTTTCAAGCATTCCAAAGCCACGCTGCAGCGCACAGTGCATTTAGCGGCTTTGGTGCGTCGGCTTTCAGATCTGCAGAAGATACCGATGGTGCAGCAAGCACAACAACTTCCCAACTGTATCCGGCAGATAGTCCGCATAATCATCAATTCCCTGCACCATCTCCACAATTCAGCTCTTATGGTAGCAATTCTCACGCGAAAAGAGACGTTACCAAGAAAGAAAGTGAAAAAAAAGTTGAAGCTTGAACAGAACACGGAAAGTAATGACATCTGATATAATATAATTCACCATAATTTATATAGTGATGAATATTGTATTCGTAAACTTTTGTTATACTATTACTCGACAGTAAAATGGATAAATGGGTCTCCAAACTATTCAGATTGTTCATCGATTATGATTTATAATCTTGATTGTGTTCTGATATTGCCCATAATACAGTTTCATTTTTATCTAGTGAATCAATTTCATTGAACATAAATAACCCTTCATCTATTCTGATATTCACGGTATATCCTAAGAAATTCTGATATAGAGTAATATGCCGATATTATCAACATGTTCTGATAGATAGAAGTGTAGATTGCATTCAGGCGCAATCTTCTATGAGTATCACCTTTGGGGAGCTCTCATAATTTCATTAATTATATCAGACTATTGTTATAGATATATGATAGTCTCAACACGTATTTCATTAATTTTTTTGGTATTCAGGGTTCATCAAAAGAGACGGACTAGGGTCCACTGAGTTGAGTTATTTCGTTTGTAGATCAATTACGAATTTACTATCCTGTCATGAAATTGCGCAATTGTTAATTATAACGATGACGAATAATTTCGAGTAGTGTCTAAAAATTTAATCTACAACTTCGTTTATTTCTTATCCACTTTATCAATATCTCGATATTAATATACCGCATGCACAAACTGATATCGATATGCTGTAAATGATAGAGCATTCATATACACTTCGGAAGGAATGGCAAACCGGGATTGAATGTTTGTCTGCCTTATTGTCAAGAGCATCGAAAGAATTTGAGTCTCTATCGAATTTATATCTTGAAACTCATAGCAAAATTTTTGATAATGAATGAAGCAAAATATTTGCTGATACTTTGGTTATTTATTTGTTTGACCAATTCAAGTCGTGTGGATCGGGATTCGTCAGGAAAATCCCAGAAGCCAATACGAATTGTTGTGAGAAACATGGATTCCCTCAATGACAACATTGATGAAAATTCGGAAGATTCTACCTCTGTGAAATATAATAATAGTGAAGTGTCAGAACATGCCAAAATCTTCCGAAGTGGATTTTCCACAAAATTGGAGGAATTTTATCACAGGTTTGTGGAACAACGCCGTGGATTGGCCAGCAACAGTTGGAAATACAATAATACATACGGCAATTCATCGAATATTTTCAAATCAATCATTATTGGACCATCTGGCGAAAAATGCCCGGCTGGTCAGCGTCCAGATAGCAATGGGAAGTGTAGGAAACCAATGTAGAGTAGAATCAGCAATGAAAAAACTGCTGAAAGCTCCATCATATTGAGAAATTATTCAGAAAGCCGGTACCCCCAGTTTACTCATAGCCTTAGGACAAGTTGGATAAGAAATCATGAATTTTTCTTTCTCTTCAAGTGTATTCAAACAGATAAAACGTTGATGAGTCAAACTTTTATTCAGTCTCACAGCGAACGTTCGCAAGAACCCATGTTGAATTAAATCGAAGAAATTATAAATACAGCCAGAATGGAAGAGAATTATACAGAAAAGGTTCCATTAACTGAAACTACAATAAGTACATCATTGAGTGAAATTAATACAGCAAATGATGTTCCAAACGAAGACACGCAGGAAATTCTAGACGAAAATAAACCGAAACGCAGAACAAAGAGAAGTATAATTGTGGCACCTACTTCTGAAACATGTCGTCAAGATTCTAAAGGACGTTGGAGACGTGCTCTTCAATAAAATCATCAACTTCAATGCAGTCAGAGGGTACCAACGAATGCATAACTTAATCATCTCCTTTGTATATTTAATAATTGTGTACTTGTACATTTAATATCGAATTCATGACTGCAGTAATAATTGTTGTAACCTCATGAATGTCAGAGAAATAAATGTTTAAAAAAATATGATAGTCACAGATATTGATGTGAGCGGATATATTTCGAAGGTCATTGTAACACAATCGTTTACGATATGGCTTCCCGTTGGTGGCAAAAGATATACTAAGCCTCTCGAATTCAACCAGTTTTACGATATATGAATTTGTGGTGAATCTCATGCATATGTACATGGGTTTTATTGTGAACGCACTTTCATTATCCCATCGAAAACCGGTTGGTTCGGCTCGTCTTACAGAATGAGTACTAGAATACATATAATAGTGAATGAATCGTAAATACGAATTACGAACGTACTATTCGGAATGTGTAAGGTTCAATGATAATACGGACTCTGTGAATAAATGATTCAACTAGTACATGAGATTCAAAATATTAGTGACACGCTAGTACCATTAGCGTCTGGATTCAACAATAGATAACACTGTAGCGTTATCTACCGTTTGCCTTATCGTCGTGTCTTTCTTCATTTTATCGTTGATGAAGAATGACGAGGGGATAAGGCGTACAAGGAATCATCGAAGTATATTATATCGACGATAGTGGGAGAAGGCAGGTTTGGAAGATTTATGCATGAAGAGTAGTTCCGCAAAATTGTGACCGATATATCATAATGGCAGATCCAACAATTCAGATGTTTTGTTGCCGCCACAATAATAAAACTGATATGGGAATTGTTATTATGGAAGAGTTCGATACAGATGTTTACAATGTTGTCTGTATGTTATCATCAATAATGGGAATTTTTGGTGCAATTTATCAGGTATGTTCATTCATGTTTGTGTCAAAATAAGTACGTGAATAATCATAAATTCAAAAGAAATAAAAGCATATTCTAATTGAGGTCTTACCAAGGGAAGAATCAACGTATCAACACAGATCACAGAGTTTCACGTCATCTAGAGGTCGACAGATAATTATTTGGCTGGCAATCGCAGACTTGCTTGCATCACTTGGTATAATATCTTATTAATGATCATGCGAAATCATATTGAGATGTAATCGAGATTATTTTTCATTAAAATTGATTCGATTGCGTCTCCTAGGGGTTTTTGTACGTTCTGCGCTTTGGATAAGTTTCAAATCAATTATGCCTACAGAGGATGACACTAAGAGCGTCGTATACTGCGCGATATCATCGGTAAATAATACTCAAAAATACCTCAAATCAGTTCGTGGAGAAAAAGTGTCTATGATTGTTCAGTATTTTAGGCTTGGACACAGTACTTTTATATGGCCACGTGGATCTGGACGCTGTGCTATGCAATCGATATGAAACTTCTCCTAAGTGAGAGATGTGGCCGACCGTCCTGGTATCACTTGGGTGCTTGGCTCTGTCCGGCCATTTTAACGACTCTTGGTCTGTCCATCCTTTACTTGCCTGAAGCCAAGTAAGTATACATCGAGATGTCCATAGAGAATGTTTTGATGCCAAGGAGACTGATCTGAAATGATTTACAGTTGTCACGAGTCCATTACATTGACAACGGCTGTCTTACGAATACTCCCAAATTATTGCGCTACTTACATTCTCATGGCTATTGTTATGGTTGCCAATCCACTTCTGTATCTGTCATCCACGAAAGATCTTCAAAATGCTGTGACATGCAGTCTCGCTCAAATAACTGGTAGAGAGAGAAAACTCGTGCAAACAATCAGAATGAAATTTGCACTGATTAATCTTGTCTATTATATATGCTGGCTCCCAAATCTCATCAATGGAATACTTCTTTGGACTCTCTGGTTTCATTTACCCATCAAAGTTATTATTAGCTTGTGGTACATAATGGTGAGTATTGAATGATATAAATATCATATTCTCAATATGGATGGTAAACATTGTTTTGCATTATTGTAGGCAGTTACTAATCCTCTTCAAGCATTTTTCAATGCCTTGGTTTATCAAAGATGGCAGAAGAAGGAACGATTTCGAGTTTGGTGTAGGCGGCTGAATCGAATGGATACTGATCGCACGAAACAGGAGACTTATGAGGAATTGTCTGAGGGTACGCCTTTATTGATGCCTCAATACGAATGCTATACACCACACACGAGCATCAATGGCTCATCATCTCTCTAGAGGCTGTGATTTATATTTATAACTCTTAGTTGGATAGTTCGAAGTATTAATTATTGGCACTCGTCATTATATTTCATGAGTCTTCAATATGGATTGGAAAACATCTCCTCCGGATCTCGATAATTTTCGTTGTTAGAATTTTATTATTATTTTTGCTTCTTTCATCCACGAAACATTACAATGGTATGCAGGTACGTAGACCATGTTCGTTTAGTCAGTGATTCGTATCTATATATGTATATACAACATGCAAGCTTATGCTTGATGACTTCGATCGTACAAAGGTTTCTAATATTAATAGTGGCATCAATTTTTTTTCTGTCAATCGTACTATTTTTCTTCAAAGTTCGAATGTCGTCTTTTTCATGTATTAGCACCTGTGACGTGGAGACCACTTAGAAATGTTATATTCTCAAAAAATAGTATCTCATCTTAATTTACGTGATCAAATACAATACTCAATTGTGTGACTCGTTCCATTTTTTTCGTTTGCATACCAATTAGCATACAAAAGTTTGCACCACATTTGTTTTGTCTTGAGTAGGAAAACGTTATTTATATACATTAATGAACATTTTTATAATAGTAACTAGGTTTAAAACACACACGGTAAAGAAAAATAAGCATATAGTTCAGTAAAATAAGATATTTAAGAAGAATAAAACTGGATAGAAGAGAAACAAATATACTGGGAAGTAAAGACTGAAAATGAAGTATTAGAATCAATATGAGCGCAATGGACCGTGAAGGGCACCAAATTATTCCACGGAGTAGAAGATGATTCTCAGTAGGAAAGATTGATGAAGGCGGTATCTCCTGATACACAAACAAATGGACAATGTTTTTGAGTAATAGGAGAATGAATATAAATAATGTTTTGCCCTCCGTTTTGACCAATGTCTCAAATGGAAGAATGTTATATGAATTGAACCATTCCAAAGTATTTAATACTGGAAGAAAAAGTAAAAGTTAATCTCACTTGAATAGAAATAATATTTTTACGAAGACTTCGAATATTTTTTTCGACTCCATATCGGTGGATAAAGTGTTTGGCACGAGAACCCATTCCTCGTCCTCAGCAGTATTATGTCATTCATATGTAGTATAATGCCAAGACGAAAATTTCAGGAAGGATTTTCCTGCGATCCCAAAGTTAACGAAGTTATTTCACGAACTATCATTTCGGCGATTTTCCATGCAAGTTCCTCTTTTGCCTGTACGAAATACAGAATAAAAAACTTTCGTAGTTTTATATCGACTTATACGTACATTACCACTAGATTCATTCACTCACGTACCTTATCTTGTTCCATATTTATGAGTCTTTTCACAGCTCGCGACAGACGTGACTCTAAAATGAATATATGAAAATTGGATATATTTTATTCATGATAATCGTATGAACGAGAGCACAAAGAAGTATTCAAAAATATTTGTACCATATTTACGATGTGGATCAGGCTCGATTTCGGTAATGAATCGACCCATGTCATCAACATAGCCAACGCTGAGACTGCACACAAAGTTACGTGAATTCGTTTATGGATGGGATTGTTATTTGTTTTGTCTTTTTATATACGTGGTTTGGTTCATACCTTGATTTGGCGCGTTTCCAGAGTGAATCCGGGTCGTATAATTGCCGCGCATCAATATTCATACTACCGTTAATAGTACTATCGTTAAATGAGCGATCAGCATCGAATGTATTACTCAATTGCGTATTATCGTGCGTGACAACACTACACACACTCATTTCACTGCTGCAGTCAGAACCTAAATTATGACAATTAGACAGGCGATTGATGTAAGCACGATGAATATTTGAACAGTAAACGAAATTTGATAATATTACCTGCTCTTTTCACTCGTTGATGTGAATGGGAAGCACAAGCGCCACTCTGAATTGTGCTGATTAATTCAGATAGATATTTGTAATACAGCTGGGAAGATAAGAAAGCAGGTAGGTAGTGCTGGAAAGATAAGAAAGAATGCAAGTCGATAAGAGCCATGCGTTACTTTCGTTCAATGTATTTGCCCTCAGTGATTCCTCACCTTACTCAAAAAATTATATACAATAATAGTTGGCTTGTCGAAACAATCCCATTGTGGGCCATCACCGCTTTCACGACAAATATTCTCCTCAACTTCAAAACGGATTTTATCAGGGAAGCCTAGAGGCATAGTTGCTTGGAGACTGAAAAATCTGCAATGGATTCACGTACGTTGAAGGTTATTTTGTTAAAGTATCTAGGAATATATCAAAACCAAAATCATTTATACTTCTCATATATTATTAGAGCATCACTTTGCGCTTCCATTGGGTCTGTGCATTCCGTTTCCAATAGATTTTGTCGATAACTTATCGCGGACATCCAAAAATCGAGTAATTCTCGTTTATTTTCTAGTTCCATAAATTCCATGAAATAAAAAAATGCTGTTTCATTGAATAAAATATCAGCTAATTTCACTTCTCCACTTGTTAAAACATCAATTTGATGTTTGCAATGTAGATTACTCTTCAAAAAGTCATCAATGAACTCTATTTCCAATGTTCTATATACTATTTTTTGTATTTTCAACAACCCATCTATAAGATCTATGTGATTTTGATCAGCCGCAGCTTCCTCTAGTTTAGTTTTTTGTATTGTAGTTATTTCATTTATTCTCAAAGTATCCTTGAATACATATTTCTTATGAATCTTCAAAGCATCTTGTATGACACTAGACATTCCACCAGGCTCCTCACTTATTGTCTTCCAATTCATAAAAAATTGATTAGTCTTTGGCTCTTTAAGATTCAGCGTCGAATCATTGATATTTACATTTTCTTGACCTGATAACACATCGCATCGCCCATTGAATTGTTCTGATTCTTGTGTTGTACGATTTTCAGTGGAAAAATTCCTACTGTCACGCGAAGCCTCGCGGACACACTCAACTTCCATCCAAAATTTGATTAGTGCCAACCGTCCACGACTTTCCATAAATTGAATGAAATATCCCAATGCCTCTTTGTCAGCGAGAATTTCTGACAGAGTTTTTGAGAGTCTCGAACGTGCTGAGGATATTTCAATTTTTAAACTGCCTCTAATCTCCTCATCCTCATCTTCCTCTTCCTCCTCAAGACTTCTGGAAGCCAAAGGTCTCGATGAAGAGTCATTAATGGTGATTGCATCACCTCTGATAGACCGGTATGAGCTCGTTGGTTTTGTTGGTGAACTTTGGAAAGATCTCGATTTGTCCCTCGTTCCTATGAATTTTTCTCTCATTCACATTCCAAATATAATTTCAAAACATTCTAGGTTATGCTATTTTCAATTGTATTCTCATGTATATAACCTAAGCATTGGTTTAAATATACTTTAATTGCATTGTTCATTACCTGATTTTTTGAAAAATTGGAGCATCATTAGTTGCAAATAGGAACATTGCAATGCATGTAAACAAATTCATAAGCACATATCCAGCCCAACATGTCTTGTGTGTTTATAATACATATATATAGGTGCATATATATATATATATATATATATACATATATGCTACAGCATGCTATAGCACGTAACAAAATCTAAATCGTAATTTGTTTTCATCTCTCTCTCATACGACGTCGACCGCCAGTCTATCTCATAACTTATTGTCTAATCACATTCTTTTTGTAGACCAGATTTAGAAAACGCTGCACCATAGTGCAATGAAAAACATTTCACATAATAGCCTCATCCTCCTGAGTATACTTTATAATAAGAAGAAAATGTTTAATATATTCTCGCAACATTTCTTTGCACATTCTGTCAAGTGTCATCGGTATATTTCATTTATTGTTATTTTTTTCTCTTGCTTCCCTTTGCTATCCACCTTCCGGGCACTTGGTCGATTCGTTACAGCCACGCCGAATACTCTATAACTTTTTTCGGCAATTTTTATTCCAATTAAAAGAGAAAATCTACTATGATACTCAGTTAATGCAGTATTCGTCCATAAATTAATCTAATTCCGCGAATCTTTATCAATGTCTGGACACGTTAATGGTATTTTGAAACGATCCACGACAACAATATTCCATCGTTGGGAAGGTGGAAAGGTATATCATTGTTTATTTAAAAGTAACTGCATAGAATGGATCTGGCTTCCTCTCCGTCAATGTCAATTCTTTCTTCACAACAATGGGATTGATTCATACTCGCCTGTTTTCACTCTGCGATTTACTAACTTCGTATTTCGCGCGCCAGGCCAAACACGTGGAGTCGATAATGTATGAATAACAACAAACGGTGTGTGGGGAACAAAAAGATGATATGTTGTTGAGGATACTGACCGAGAAAGAACTGCAGTTAGAAATGCCATTCATCATAACAAAATTATTCCAATTGTACGTTTTATTGTTGTAATGCTGAGCTTCATCAACGTTGGCATGAACGTCAATTCGAAGTTACCAAATGGTATAAGAGTCCAATATTGCTTTTGTATGAACTCTCCTCACTCTTGACCACTGAAACTGTATATCGTAAGGTTGTTGTTGAATATTGCTGCTTCGTAGTTATCACACATATAGCGATATGACTTTTCGATATGAAATTGAAGTACAAGATAAATGATTCCATTATTGTTAAGGTGAAAGTACAATTGGATAAGAGTGACATGAGGGTTTATTCTTAGCGACCCAATTTTTCAATCCATTCTGTAATCTCGATTTATCATAGCTATGTACAATTTTTGTCTGTTATTCCGATGTGGATATAGTACCAAGTTCAGAGTATGAAGGCTATATCTCCTTCACTCGCTGCTTCTTCATTTGTTCTATTCTTCCACTTTTCAGTGATGGTAGTCGAAAAGTCATGTTCGTGAACAATTATGAAGTTTTCGACAGCTTTTGTTTTTCGTTAATAGTGTCACTCTTCAATTGATATTCGCGTATATACCAAAATCAATATGCGGTCATAATAACGAGTTATTTTGGGGCCTTTAGACGAGAGATGTTTGTTTGGCTTGGGGCCAATGCCCGCTCGTTTCTATGAGACGATCACCAACACGAGTTTTGTGTTGGGTACAGGACGATGGTATGTTGCCAGGAAAAATACCGGTTCTCAAGCGATACAAGATGAACAACCATCACCAGGCATGCAGTGGCTCGTTCTTCCTCAAGTTCACATCAGTCACTCTCACCAAGCGCTTGAAGCAAGGCACCAATCCACTCTCTGAGTATCTTATTCGCTTCAATTTCTTCGTTTGATTACTGAATTCGACCAAGGAAACATTATCATGTACAAACAGAAGAGATCTTGTTGTTCACTGATTGCCATTTTCATCGTTTGGAAATTAACCAGATCGACAACCGCAACTCCGGCCAGCTACGATCAACGCCAAACCGGTGACGTTAATGTTCATATTGATGTGGAAGACGTTCAGATTGTTGCGCTTCTGGATAAAGAATTCTTGGATGATTATACGGTACGATGAGGATGAATATGTGATTGCAGATAGAAAAAAATATAGTACACTAAATGATTCATGAGTACAATCTCTTTTCCAGGACTATGCCTATGATTATGCAGACTTTACTATCAAGCCAGTTGTGAAACCAACAACTACGGGGAGTTCTGTGACAACTGACATGCCATCATCCAGCGCCTGGCCTACTAAACCATCCCCATCTTCATCATCATCAGCCTCTTTGGGTGCAGATACAGAAATCACCCCCTCAACTTCTGAGTCGATTTCATTAGCTACTGAATCATCAACAACAATCGTGAAAAAAGAGAATGCATCTTCAATCGTTGACAATAATTCGAGTATTGATTCAACTACCTCGAGAATAGATGGAACCACAGAGAGTGAAGGCAATCTTGAAATACAATCAACCAATCATCCAGAACCAATCGTTAAAATTTCCGAGAAAAGATGCCCATCAGGAACACTGAAGAATGGAAATGGTCGTTGCAGAAAAGTTAATCGGCGGCGCATGTCAATTATACCGTAAGTTTATAGCAACTGAAGTCATCTTCAAAAATTTTTATCATGATTGTTATTTGGCATTTTTTTCCTCTTTTGTTCAGTAGGCTGGCATTGAAACTGGCGCCGAAATTACCCGAAGGAAGCACAAGCAAAGATCTTCGCTTCGTGTCATGGATGTCTCCTAGTTCTTAGACAGCTCAGCTGAGTCTTATCTTTTTGGGAGATAATCCCGCGTGTCAAACCATTCAGGAATGTTGTAGACCTTGACCTTAAACACATTTGCTCTGTCTCTTCTTCTTTTTTTATCAACTCGTGCATCTGCCACGCATCTCAGCATAACGGAACTGGTCCCTCACACACAGCTGCCGGTTGGTGTTCATTCTCGCTCAGTCGTTTCTGATCAGTTGATCGAGTCACTATGCAGTCACAGCCGCAGCAGTTTGTTATCGTGTTGTTTGTAATCTGCAGCATCGTCACGTCACATGCAGCACCTACCCACTACGATCAACGTCAAGATGGCAAACTCAATGTTCGTGCCAATCTCGAGAACTTTGTGATCATCATCGCGCCTATTTCTGACACTTCATCACCTGCATCGTTACCATCACCATCTCCACCTTCTCAAGAATTAGATACATCAGAACTATCACTTTCCGCACTACTGGAAGCATTTGAATACCGGAAAAATCTTCTTGCAAAGAATAAACTTGAACATAAGAGTGATAAAATAATGATTGAAGCAATACCTGAAGTGGCACATAACCATCCAATCAATATAGAAGAGGATTCTAAACAAACTAGAGGTTTAAAAATGAAACCCGCCAAGAAGAAAGCAACGGGGGTGACCGAATTGACGCTTATTAGCGAAAGTATTGAAAATTGTGGGCCGGGAAGATTTCGTGATCGCTCTGGTATCTGTCAATTCGACGGCACACAGAGTCATTAAAATTTGATCACAGTCGTATAGTTCATAATTTATTTCAGATTCACAATTTAATTCGTTTATATTATTCAATCTATACTCAATACTTTCTTAATAAACTTGATTGTTATTTTCAATATATAATGGAGTGATGAATATTCCAATTGCATAACAAGACTAATCAAATAAACCTTATCCGAATACATTTACATACAATATAGACCTATAGACAATTCTATACATGCATACGCGCCATCGATATGAAGCAGTTTCAAGTTCACGGCAGTTTCTTGAACTTGATGGAGATACCTGGGTGCGTTGACCGTGAGTGACCGTAAATGAACCGTGAGGAAGGGGAATGATATCTCGTTCAAAACGGGAACGCCAGATCTTCATCTCCCATAGTCCATTTTCGAAATTGTTCCGAGCAAGACCTCACTCTCATATTTTCATAAATTATACCAACTCAATGGTGTGTATCAACATGAGGATTTTCAAGACTATCTTCGTAGTGGTGATGATATTCACTAGTTTCATCAATGCGGCACCAACTTCATTACTTCGTTTGGAGCATAGAACAATAGATGAAGAATTACCACTGCTTTCGGAGAATATCGATACGACCATGACATCATCAACTTCTGCACCTGAACCGGATACCTATGATCAACGACAAAATGGCACTGAGAATTATCGGATTCAAGTTAAAGGACTTGTAGTTCTTCTTGCTCCTGTAGAGACTCTTCTCCTTGCCAGCGAAGGTCTTGGTGGTGCTAATGAGATGTTAGGTGGATTGAGTGGATTTGCTGGTTCATCAATAGAGAAACCCAAACCAAAACCTGATGATGTGGATCCTCTATCACCACTCAAAGACAGCTCTAATGAAAATCTGAAGGCCCGTACACCAGCAAACAAATCAGCGCACAGGTAGCTTCATTTTTCGTTCTTTATCTCAGATGCAGGTTTCGGTTGTTACTTATTTTTTGGCTTTCCAGACCACATTTGAAAATCATCAGCCTCCTCGCACCGTTTTTGAAGAGAGATGCACTACATGGAACTCCATTCTAATCAATACTACATATATACATGACATTACATACGTTAAATATTTATTTAATTAAAATGATATTTATTTCTCATGGAAATCAGAATACAATTCAGGTTGTAGCAAGCTGCTTCAGATACTCATTGGATTTCTTGTATTCTATTCAATATTATGTTCATTATATGCATATCGTAGTAAAAAAAATCCTAGAATTATGTATTTCTGTACAATTACTGGCGTGACATGGTATTTTTTTGAGACTCTGGATTAAAACTCTCGATGTAATAACCCTTTACGAATTCAATTCCTATTATACAATTAATCTAATTCATCCTCCTTTTCGTCTTGTAATTCTTTAATAAAAACTAAAAATGAAAAGTCAAATGAGATGCATACAATTTTTTTTTGTAATTAAATGCAAGAACAAAGTGCTATTTTCAAGCTATCATGGAACTTTGTATTTAAGGATGAAGAGATCATTTCAATAAAGCTTCAGCGTGAAAGTTGTCCGCGGAAGAATAAGACTAGACATGCTAAACTGTCGAGCGCCTGAGCAGCGAGATGTTAATGACCCCTCCTTATTATTCCACTCGGAAGATTGGTCAATAATTAAGAACAAACAACTTCACTCTGTAACAGTAAAAAAAAAGGGGAATTAAACTGATGAACGCCGTCATACACAAAAAAATTTGAATTCTCCTTCAAATTCCTCACCTCTACAATTAACGATGGATGACAATCAGTGTTATTGAGTAAGCTTTCTTCCTGTCCATCTTGACTTTGTGATTTTGATTCATCTTGAGTAGTTGTTTGCAATACATTCAATTTATTGATTCCATTAACAAGTTTGCCCTCTAACTCCAATCTACAATGACAAAACGACAAAATTATGAATATCGCGAATTCAGATGTAACCAATTATACTCACTTCTCATCTCGTAGCTCCCTAATACATGTATCATTATCCAATTGAATAATCCTGAGAACTTTGAGTAGTTTTGTCACGAGATTATCAACATCAATAACTTGATCAACTAGGTTAACGGCGGTGCAATAGTCGACGGTAGGTACTGTTATATCAGTATGCCCAGTTGCTTCCGATTCACTCACAGAATCACAATCTTCGTCGTCTTCTTCATCCCCGTCGTGTTCTTCAGCACGTCGACGATTTAAAATCGCTTGAGTGAGATTCGTCAGGCTAGAACATCCATCATCTATTCGACTCGATGGTGTAGTTGCATCCGAAATAGGCTCCGGTACGCTCAGAGCTCGTCGTAACGAGTCACTGCTGGATACCATATTTCTCGAATATGTATCAGGCAGTGCAACGTCCTCAAGAACGCTTTCCATCATGAGACATGGTTCAGTTTCGAAATCCAATAGATCCGCGGATGATTCCATGCTCAATTCCTTGAAAATTTGTTGCTTCGATGGATCTGTGGCTCTTTTGGTGGTAGGTCGGAGAACGAATGGATGAGTTGCGGCATTCCGAATCGCACCGATCACTGCCGAGACAAATGAATTACGTTTTGGACTTGGTGTAAAATCATTTAAACTGTGTTGTTTCGAACTGATCGGACTCGATTCGGCACTACTGTTACTCCGACTGTAAGCTTCATTGTGATAAACAACATCTTCAAGATCTTTTTCAGAGATTTTATAAGATTTAACGAGTTGTTCAACCAATCCTTCCAGCCGTGAACCCAATCCCGATAATGCCACAGCAGCACCTGATACGGCTGCACCTTGGGTCAGAAGTAATTCTCTACTTCTACGTTCGACAGCATTTAGTTTCATCTCCAAAGACAAATTTTCCTGCCGTCTCTGTTCGCTTATTCGCACAAGATGTTTGCACTCTTCAGTTTTTCGCTCCAATTCGGAGTCACGGACCAGAAGCAATTCCATCTTGGCTTTCAGCTCTGTCTCGACATCTTTCATTGCCTCAGCTGTAGCATTTTTCTCCAGTTGTAAAAATTCCTGGAGTTCCATCGTTTGTGCCTCCACCTCTTGCTGATGTTGTAGTAGTGCCTTTTGGGCTGCTAAACTTTTTTCCAAATCACGATTGAGTAATCGACAAAGGGACTGGAGATCAGCAATTTCATGCTGTTGATTTGCCACAACCTGACCTGACTCTTGAAAATGTGATTCGAGTTCTAAAAGACTGTCATTATTTTCGGACTGCTCAGACGCTGGTGTACCGAGAATTGCAAGTACTCTTGCCGCATTTCTTTGTAATTCTTGACGTGTGAATGCATGATCACTGCGTTCAGCTGATAATTGTCGCTCTGTTGATGACAACTTTGCTTCCAATCTTTCTTTTTCTCGTTGTAATGTTTCAATATCTGCCGCCTTTTTTTTCGCATCGTCTTTTGCATTCCTCAACTCCTCTAAAGACACCATATTCTCTTCTGTTTGACATTCATTTTCAATACGATCCACAACATCAGGTCCATAGATATTCGTGGCAATACCCGCCATTGAATCTTCAATATCTTGTCCGGTTAAACCGGTTTGGACGCTGATTTCATGATAAATTACTGTTTTCTCTGTTTGCTTTGTCTTTGGGTACGGTTGAAAATTTTTATGAATGTGCATTGAATCTCGGGAATTAGATCTCTTACGTCCCTTATCAACTCGATTTAAACTCGCCTCTCGCGACACCGCTTTCCTTGACTCTTCAGTCTTAGCAATTGCCATTCTTGCTTTGTTTCGTCTGGGCAGTGTCGCGTAGGCATCCAACGTTTTGCTGTCAATGCGTTTTGTATCACTAGACTTTTTCGAATCTTGATGGAGTGATCTAGTTAATGTTTTCGTTACTCGTGTTGTGGACAATGGTTTTCGACACTCTTCAGATGGGGTTGAACCAGCGGTGCTACGACCACGTGATGCTGTTGAGGGACATCGTGATAAATTAGATGCAGTTATAGTGCCCCGACTACCACCGCGTTGAGCTAGATCTTTATCAATTTCTTTCGCTAATGCGGAAGTCTCTGACAGCGTCAATGAATCTGGAATTGGTCGACTCCGTGTTCGCGTGATTCTCGTTATACCCGGGGTTCCCCAAATTTTTCCATTAGCGTCCTTCACATTCTCTCCATTTTCTCGCGGCGCAGATTTATCTCGCGATCTTGTTCGATCTTTCGTGACAGTTTGTGGTTTTAATGGCGTCGCTCGAGGAGTAGGAGCACTCCGTTTCACTCTCGTATTTGAGGGCACTCGTTGAGATGCTTCTCCTAGTTGCGCTGGTCTGCCACGGGAGTTTTTTATCGGTGTCTCTGCTTTATTAATTTTCTTTTTACACATTGATGATGATCCTACAGTGGTTGTTGGCCTTTTTGGTGTAGCCCATACCCCACGCGCGCTCGTACTGCCTGCTACCGATGAACTTTCACTTCCGCCTTCACTAGTAGCTTCTCCATTGCCGCGTGGAAGAGTTCGCGATGAAGCACTAACTTCACCGCTACTTCCTACACCTAGTGTCAGCCCCAAATCATCGGGAAGCGTTGCACACGTGTCTTCGTATACGGAACAGCAACTCACCAAACTTGAGTCACAACTGACCTCATCTAGACCATTACAACTGCTTGCATATCCACTCATCTGTGGAATTTTTTAATACATGTATCGAAGGGATTAAATCATTGATGGGTATTTGGCGTGATTTTAATTTATACATGAAATATTTACCCTAACAATTTCTGTTGTGCATCCTTCAACTCCGCTATCACTGCCATCTTTATTGTCTTTACTCTCAGTCAATGTTTCTGACACATGAATGACTGTGACATTGCAATCGCTGTTCATTGTATCATCAGGATCGTCTTCGGTTTGCGGCGGCAAATCCTTCGTGCACGGTGAGACGAGATCCTCCGGTACGCCGGAATCTTGACGTGTAACGTACGGGGGCGGTGGTGAAATGACCTCACGGTTATTGACATTTTCGTCGAATTTCATTCCCAATTCGCTATCTTCCGATTCATTTTTATGTACTACCCTGCTCTCTGTAGCATTCTGCAAAATGATCGTACAAAACAATTTAAATGCTGAATTATCTGTTATAGAGTCCAATTTTGAAGAGGAAATTGACCTTGAAGGTTCAATTAATTTCCAAAGAAGGGACATTGAGGGAGGGAGGACAATTTTCCAGTAGGCGGAATTCTCGGATAATTGAATTCTCGTTCCAATATCCAATCATTACGTTCAATCAATGATTAATTCTACCTATGTCATCATCAATATAGCAATCATGTTCATAGAGGGACTTCCCAGTTCTCCTGTCGCCATTATTTAAATTATTATCGTGCGTACTAATTGTGCACACCTATGCTGCGTGCACACTCATTTGCTCAATTGGATATTGGTATAAATGAACTATAACTTTTGCTCTAAAAACATAACACGTGTCATATCCCAATCAGTAGATCTATCTTATTCAACTCCACAACTAATAAACATGATTTATTTATTTATTTAATCGAAAAAAAAAGTTCTAAATGGTTAAATGCCCATGAATTCAGCATACACGCAATGAACAATAATATGTGTCGAAGTTATGATCGAATCATAGTTGAACAATTGAAACTTTAGCGAGTAAAAATATAGAAATGGTTTTGTAAACATGTTGTGTTATCATGGGCTTCTGTTTGTAAGAAGTGTGACGTAAAACTACCGATGAAATCACCGGAGGAAAGAAAAAATTGGGTTAGAGATAGTGCCTCAATTGAGCAGTAATTTTTGCAGATTATATTGAAGAGATACAGGGGAATAACCGTCGACCGTTGCTATTCATTGGACAATACCGTACTGTATAAAAGAGGGGAGTTGGGCATCTATGAGTGACTTCGTAAACAGCACGAGTTTGTTAAAGGTAAGATCATTATTAACGCCAGGCAAGACTAATGCTACAGCACCGATAAACCGCTTGAGTGATCAGTGTAACAATTTTCTACGTCAAGTCGCATGGAAGGCGTACAAATACGGCCTCTGAATTGTTGGAGTGTCATTTGAAGAAATCTTTGTTGTGGCCTTGCAAACGACCTTGAGCCATTGAAGTCTCCAGTGTGCCTTGAAATAAACGCAAAATGAACAATAGAGAAGAGAAAAAAGATAGAGGACGCAGAACAAAAAGTGCACAACTTAAATGGAGGTCAATACACAAACCAACGCAGGAAAAAAATGATAATTCAATTAATGGCGATGGTCTACACCTTAAAATGGAAACGAATGATCGACAATTGAAGATAATTGGTGATGGGTGTCGACTTACTATTGTGAATAATTATGGTAACATAAAAATGATTGGTGACGGCGGTCGGTTGGAAATTATTGCAAAAAACTCTGGTGTGATTCAGTATCAAGGTGATGGTGGTAGAATTATTTTACCTGATACACCGAACTCTCCATCTAATTTAGTGCACTATATTGGTGATGGTGGTAGAGTCGGTAATAAAAAAAGTCATAGCCAAGGAACCATAAGTCAGAAAAGACCTTGTGATACGACTGCGGCCAACGGCGGTACAGGAAATTGTCGAACGACAAAATTAATCATATCAAACGGAGTGAAACAAGAATTATACTCGCCACAATGAGCTCACCGAACACAACTCTTACAATGTGTGATAGAAAGACTCTCGTTTACTCTATTGAAATATTCATGATAACTATAATTTTCTTCCATTATACATATTAGAAATCAATTGATACATTTACATGTATACCAACAGTATTTTCTTGTAAATAAATATTTGTCATAATGGGCATTTAAAGTATGATTTAATATTCTCACTGTGATGTTTATGTTTTTGCATATGCGTTCGTTGCATTATGTGCAAGTCTGTTATAAAGTGAAGAAGGAAATTAACGACACGGACTAAGAGTAAATATATCCCTTGGCCCCAAGCGGATGGTATGCCTTCCACATGTACTGCATTCTGTTCGTATATACTATTTAACTGGCGAATATATGTACACACACGTACACATATATAAATAAGTACTAATGCGTGAGTCAAATGCCATTGACACGTACACAACTGAGATTATTTTGCCTCGTAACATGGGGTGTCATACCAAAATTCCTGGATTATACCAAGAGAAAAAAAAGTGTACAGAAGGTATGCCAGATGGGCTATTGGCGGTCAATCTGCCAACTCTCCTTTTCAGAACTCTGTGTTTCTGTAACTTCGATTCACACAAATCGTGCTTGAATAAATCATATATGTGCAGCATTGATATGTCCACCATTATATGTGTTTTTTCTCTCACTGTTTACATACATTGAACAATTTATTACTGGCATGAATATTTGTGCATCCGTGCGGATACACAATCCCCATTTGACTTTCACATGCAACAATGAAATGTATTTCGAATGTTAATAATTATACATGCACATGACATAAAAACAAACACATAAACATGTATGCATATATGTTCATTTTATACAGAAAATTTAAATGTTTTGAAGTAGATTGATAATTATCAGTGTGATGAATTAAATAGGATTAATTGAATGTTTATCTCATACTTGTGTAGTGAATATTCTTGCAAACACATCTCAATTCACGCGTATAGAAAACATGGTAATTTACCTCAACCAAATCATGGGATAATTCTGTGTCCCGGGAAGACATGAATGATCCGTTTGGATCTTGGCTCTGATTCGATTTACATAGAATCGCCGGACACATTCACTAATGTGCTCTCTCTTCCCACTTTCTTCTATTCGCTCTTTTTATTCTTATTCACGATATGTTAATGGATTTTGATTAGTATTTGCGGCGAATGAATTTAGTACCGGCTTTGTTAGATTTAATGGTTCAATAGAGTAGTGATTTTGCTGATCCTAATAGTATAACTCTGAGCAGCACACACAAACTTCGATGAGATGTTTAAGAATACAACCAAAGAATACAGACGCCCATGGAAACTCAAATCCATAAGGCGACCTGACCCCAGAATTGGAAGTAATCATCCCACTCAATGGGCAGCACTATCGTCGATATCTATACTGGCTTCGCAATAACTTCACCTCGAGATTTCGCGTGCACTGCGGGGGGGGGGGATCAAATATACTATGCCCAATTTCATTTATTATTTCAGAAAGTAAACAAAAAAATGAATAGTTACATCTATCATGTAATATTAAAATTGGAATTCGACATTTGTCGGATTTATACATCGTCTTCCAAAGGTGCATTTTATTTGCAGACATCGAATTCAACTTGCATAGTATGCCGTAATCGCAAAAGCGGCAGAAATTGGTATTAATTCAAACATAACCTTCAACTTTCAATTGTTGATAGAATTTTCGCGGGGAAAGACTGAAAACATATTGGCGAAAAATGTATTATGATGCAATATGTATGTAAATGTAGATCTAGAAATCTTATCTTTATAATATATCATTTTCTTTTGTTAGCCATTGATGTATTCAATATTCGTTCATAAACGATGTTTACAGGTATGCGGAAAAATGGTACGACGAGCGAGAATCAAGTGCACGACTGGGTATGATTTGTCAATTGAATAGGGTTTTCGCTGCATGCTTCTTTATTTATAATTATTTCATTAATTTCATATTTTTGTAGGGCTCATATATGGCTGCGAAGAAAGCCAAACTTGAAGATCAATATCTAGATTTAGTTGATAAAGAATTTCAAAATTCAACGGACCTGTTCAAAGGCATAGCAATATTTGTGAATGGTTGGACTAATCCTTGTGCAGATGAATTAAGGCGATTGATGATGCAGCATGGAGGAGTTTATCACATTTACCAACGTTCTGGTAGTACTACACATATAATTGCGTCCAATTTAACTAATACAAAAATCCAGCAATACTTGAAATCGAAGAATCCGTTGCCACATTGCAAACCTGAATGGATAACTGATAGTATCAAAGCCAATAAATTATTGGATTGGAGGCAATATCTTTTGTATTCCAACGCATCAATAACTCAACCACAGTTGCGATTCAAGAACGAGATCAATCCACCTCCTGGTGTGACGGGAGATCAGAAAATTCCTTTTGACCCAGGACCATCCACTAGTACTGCATTCAATTTTACGAACCTACTCGAAACAGCTCCTGCTCCAATCATAAAGAACACGGAGGCGGAATCTCCACATGAAAAAAAGTCGAAGCCACATGGTTTAGCTTTATGCTCAAAAAATGACGAATTTTTGACTGAATTTTACAATAATTCACGTTTGCATCACATCTCAACGATGGGTGCAACTTTTAAAGAGTATGTAAATGAATTGCGATTGAAAAGACCTGAATCACTACCTGGGTTGGAGCGATTGAAACAGCTCAAACGGAACTCAGCAAAAACGGATCCAACTCTTATGAATGGTTCGGATTCGGAAGATGACATGTTCAATTCTCCTGATCCTTGTGATCATGTGAACGAAAAGGAGCCAATTATAATGCACATAGATATGGATTGTTTTTTTGTATCAGTCGGCTTGAGAGATAAACCCGAGTTGAGAGGATTGCCGGTAGCCGTTACACATGCTCGTGGTCATAAACCGGAAAAAAATGCCAATGAACATGGAGAACAATTTCAATCGATGGCAGAAATTGCTTCATGCTCATATGAAGCCAGGAAAGCTGGCCTCAAAAATGGGATGTTCCTCGGACAAGCTCTGAAACTTTGCCCAAATTTGAAAACAATAAAATACGATTTCGAAGGGTATAAAGAAGTATCATATATTCTTTACGATACAATCGCGTCATACACATTGGATATTGAAGCTGTGAGTTGTGATGAAATGTATGCAGATATAAGTACAATTCTACAGGAGTGTGATTTGACAACGTTAGAATTAGCCACCATAATAAGAAATGAAATCAAAGAAAAAACTGGATGCCCTGTTTCAACTGGATTCGGGCAAAACAAACTGCAAGCGCGATTAGCTACAAAACGTGCTAAACCCGATGGACAATTTTATTTGAAAGATGTGGATGTACAATCGTATATTGGTGGTATGGGGGTCCGAGATATTCCTGGCGTTGGATATACCACAATGAAACAATTAAAAAAAATGAATGTTCATTCATGTTTGGATTTGCGTACAATCTCTTTGAGTGTATTGCAAACAGAATTCGGCAAGAAAACAGGTGAAATGCTGTACAATACATGCCGAGGCATAGATCTGTCAAAACTTAACATAGAACATGTTAGGAAATCAGTTTCAAGCGAAGTTAACTATGGCATACGTTTTGAAAATGGTGATGATGCGAAAAGTTTTTTGAAGAAATTGTCAAAGGAAGTTGTCAGTCGCCTCACAAAAATAAATGCAAAAGGTAAATGTGTTACGCTGAAATTGATGGTGAGAGCAGAAGATGCTCCAGTGGAACCAGCTAAGTTTATGGGCCACGGATTATGCGATAACTTTACAAAATCGAAAAATTTGTTAACTCCAGTTGACGATGAGACAATTATCACAAAAGAAGTTTTATCTTTGTGGGATCAATTGCAACAGCCAGCACATGAAATTCGTGGGATTGGAATACAAATATCACGTTTGGAAACATTAAAAAAACAACCAGATACTTATATGACGAAATTTGTTGCTAAGGCTAAACAAACGACCTCCGACACGATGAAATCAGACGCAGCAGCAAAACCAGTCGAGAATCCACAGATGTCAAGAATCCAGAATCATCGTACGTCTAGAGGTAAAGAAATATCGAAAATACCGAAGCCACAAGATCTCAAAGCATTTTTCACCGCAAAAAAAACAGCAGCTCTGCCGCAGAAACCTTCTGAAGAATTCGATCATTTTCCAGCTCATACGGAAATTGATGAAGCTGTTTTGGCTGAATTACCGGACGATATAAAGGTGGAAGTAGTTAATTATCAAAGAGAACAATTAAATGTGGCCATGCGTGTGTCGAATAAAGAAAAATCTCCTCAACTGTCCCGGAATTCGGAAACATCTGGTGATGGAATTCTACCATTGACCCAGGATATTGATGAGGCAGTGTTGAATGAATTGCCATTAGATATTAGGAATGAGATTCTTGCATTTAAGTCTTCTAAAAAGAAAACAACAAATGTCGAAACGAACAATATTTCGCAAACCAAGCAGTCACAGCCCGAGGATTATTTCAAACATACAAAACCTGTAAAATGTAATAGAGGGAAATTGCCAGATATTGAACAGTTGGATATGAAAGTTCTTGTCGAACTGCCGGACGATATAAGGAAAGAAATCTTAGATCACTACAAAGCCAATCACGAAGGCGAGGTTGCAGATAAAAATGGTGGTCACAGTCGAGCTGCAGAAGATACCCATAACGCAATTAATAATCGTCATAATCAATTGAAATGTTCACGAAATATTACTGCTGGAATGAATGTTTCTTTCTCACAAATCGATCCTGAGTTTCTCTCGGCATTGACTGACGATATGAAGGATGACGTCAAAATGTATTGCATGGCTCAGAAAAGGAAGGCCATTTCGGATTCGAAAAAAGCGTCGGAGGAATCGACGGAGCCAGGGAATATACCTGTGAAAGCAAAAAATGTGATTGGTGTCAAGAAACGTGGACGCAAACCGAAGGCAATGAAGAATAATGTACTTCCAAAATCGAAGCCGGTCTCCAACACTAAACTCAATGTCAATAAAAATGATATAGAGGAAAGGAATTATAATAATAATCAAGCTGTCGGAAGAAGTCGGAGTTTTTTAGAAGATGAAATAGCGACTTCACATAACGATAATGCTGTTATGAATGACAGGCGGGATGACATTATATTACATCAATCGAGTTTCAATGATAAGTCAGCGAAGTCTGATGAATATCAGGAGATGCTGACAAATTTAGTCAATCATTTGTTCAATCTTCCAATGCGGCAAGTAAATGACTCAATGAACGAAAATCAACGCTTTTGTTTTTTACGGTATGGATGAAAATCTTTGGCTTTTTCAGGTGAAAAATCAAATAGAAACTTGGATGTCAAGATGTGATCATGTGAATGAAATTGATGTAATATCACTAGCGACATTCCTTAGCATGCTTCCAAAAGAAAGACGGCTGGAGGATTTGCATGTTTTAATGAAAACCATGCACAGGTAAGAATATATTTGTTCGTTCATGAGTTGGAGAGAATGGATAATAAACAAACACTTGGGCATAATAGATCATTTTTATACTCGTTTATGTTTGTTCGTAATAAAACAAAAGTGGTATTATGATAAAAATTACATTAGTTTACTACATGTTTGTTTGTTTTAGATGTATGACCGAAATTGGAAGTTGCATTTGGCATGAAACGTATAGCAGAACGGTTGAACACGTTCAACATCATATGCAGATTGAGTACAACAGCAATCTAATGTTACCACCATTCAGGTGTAATCTCCGCGAATGCAAAAGTAATCATGTATGAATAATGCGTTTACGCTTACGCTCGCTTTTCTCTTATTTCTTTTTTTTTTTTCGTTTATCTTGTTTCGAATAAATTATTATTTTATACAATTGACCTAATAGAAACATATTTACAAGCAAACATGATACTTACCTTCGACCTTAATGTACACAATACCACCGGTTTTTTTTTGTTTTGTTTTTTCTTTCCAGCGTAATGACTTATGAATTGTTAGTTTTATTCCATCATTTATACGTAGCAAAAGGTGTAATAATTATATATGTATATATACATATCAATTTAATCCCTTTCGCTCATAGGTATTTTTTTGTCCATATAAATCGGTAAGAAGTCATAAAACCTCGGATTGATAAATTTTTTGTAATAGATATATTTTGGAAATATAGTTTGTTTTGTTTTTTTTGTGTTTTCCGTTCTTCCTCTTGTTGTCGTTACGCGCGAGGGTGGTGAAAAAATAGAAAGGAGTCAAAAATGGGCGTCTATTACTCCCATTCGGTGGTGCCTGGTGGTTTTGAGGATAAATCATAAAGAACGCGCGATATACCAGGCACCGTCGATATTTCGGTGACCATTTTCTTAACCACCTGTAAACAGAATTATAAACAGAAAAGAATTATATAATGATATATCATCGGTCCTGTAATAGAGATGTAGTGAAATAGTCGCTGCACTTACATGAATAGGCAATTGAAGACCAGGGACAGCTGGTGTACCAGTCATGAAATCGCTCGAACAAAAAGGCCTGAGTACAATCGAACGTTGACATGATGGTGCGCGTGATGCTGCGTCACGATCGAAGTGCACGGGGATGAGTATTACCGGCATTTGACTGATCGCACCCAAGCATCCATTTGATGCTAATACATGGTTGACCAAATGGTCGGCCTGTCTCAATGTTGCCAATACATTTGATGTCAGAAATGTTGGAGTTATATCTGTTATAGGCGGTTGTACCAATGGTCCAAATATATAGCATACGCGATTAACATTGTGACATACACGTGGCATGAGTTTAGCAAGGAACATCAAATCTTCCCATACAATATTCTCAAGTTCCACATCATCGCATGACAAACCAACAACATAACTGTAACTTCGCCGGTCGCCCTGAAACGTTCAATCAAGATGTAATTTGATGAATATTGATCATGAGACAGAGTTGAATGAACATTGATAACATACCTGCACTCCAACAGTACGAATTGGTAAAAGTGTTGCTGCGATGTGATGATTACTTGATACTCTCCGTAAATGTTGACGTTCAGCCTCATTGGTTGCACCTTCTACACGATTCAACAGGGCGTGCTTTTTCTGGAGCATTTGTTCATACTCTGCCATTATTTTTACTATTACCTGAGAAATAACATAAAAAGATGACAAATTGGTATAATTTTAACAAACAGTAATTCGAACATGACGTAGGAAGTAGAACGAATACCTGTGTTTCAGAGAAATCTTTATCCATATACGGTTCATCAGCGCACAGTACACGAATAGCCAATCCCGGTCCTGGAAACGGATGCCGCTGCACTAGTGACGCTGGCAATCCTAAATCACATCCAATTTGTCGTACTTCGTCCTTATGGAAATCTTTCAAGGGCTCAACGACGCGGCCCTGTGACCTTAATTGCCTGATAAGTTCACTGTCGTTATGATGAGTTTTAATTGCATCAGCTTTACCTATGAAAAATGAATGAAATCGTATTTTATTGATGAACGATTAAGTGAAATAATTTCTTCGTAATTTCGATCAAAATGAGTATTCATTTACCACTGGCTAGTGAGCTCGCGCTCTCAATGAGATCTGGCCTGAGTGTCCCTTGTCCAAGAAAAACTTCCTCAGGCTTCAAACCCATTTCGGTCATTGCGTCGTTTGCGACTCGTACAAAAACATCACCGATTATCTTACGTTTCTCTTCAGGATTTGTCGTTTGACAGAGCATTTTGGTTATTCTAGTTCTTGGACCAACAGCAGTCACACCAATTCCTTTGTTGTTAATTGTGTTCGAGGGTGTGATGTTGTCTAATGGGACAGATGTAGTTCCTTCCATGAAATAATGTGCAGCGTTTATCACTCGCAATTGTATACCCAATTGCGCCAAACTTTGTTCAACAAATGGGGTTTCGCCCTTACGCATGAACCCATTATTAATGTGCAATGGGATAACTTGCTCCTTGCTTAAAGCTTTGTGTAAAAGTGCCGCACACACTGTGGAGTCCACGCCACCGCTCACCAACAGCTGAAATTTTAATTGTAGATGAAATTTTCTGTCGTAATCATCAAGTATTGATATGACTCACCAATACTTTACTGTTGCCAACAGTTTCTCTGATATATTGAATGCATTGAGATTCTCGATCGTGCATTGTATAATTGCCAGAAAGTCCAGCGACACCAAATAAAAAATTGTGTAACATTTGTTTTCCGTTGGGCGTTAGATCGACTTCTGGGTGAAATTGTACTCCATATAAATTCATCTTATCGCTGGCTATTCCAACTATGAAATTCGACGATTTCGCTGTGGTTCGAAAGCAATCAGCAACTCTGTCTATACTGTCACCGTGAGTTAATAGAACCAATTGATCTTTTTCCAAGCCCCTGAAAATAAAATCAACATCTCAATATCAACAGACAAAGTTCTCAGCAAGTTTACACTGGTGGCATGTTAGATGAATCAATTTACTTGAACAAAAGGCACTTGGTATCTGTTTCAATAGGAAACTGGCCATCTTCTCTTCCCTCCTTGTGGATAACAGTGCCACCAAACTCTTTATTCATCATTTGCATCCCATAACAAATTCCTAAAACTGGGATGCCTATTCGGAATATGTCACCATCATATCGTGGCGCATCTTCTGCGTAAACTGAACTTGGCCCGCCAGAGATGATAATAGCTCTATAATGAAAGAAGATGAACGATTTCAGTTCTCTATAATCATTCTAGATATTAACTGTCTGAACCCATCGTAGGTGATAATGCTCCATTTTACTGACTTGTATCCCTTTTCTTTCAGAGTGAATGCTGGTGTATCCAATGGCAATATCTCACATTGGACATTCAATTCACGAACTTTTCGATCGATAACTTTTCCATACTGAGCACCAGCATCAAGAATCGCAACTCTCTCATCAGCATTTGCCAGAGTCATTGTAACATCATCAGCTCCATTGTTCCTATCTGGGTGGAATAGCCCATCTGCTGTCTTCTCCATCTTATCAATGTCTTTTGTTCGTCTACTCTTGATATCCCAAGAATCAGCCAATCTGTAATGAGGTTCCAATAAGAAAATAGCTAATGACAGAATACATGTATTTTTATCTATGTGTATGTACACATGCATATATAGACATGACAAAATACGTATTCGTACATATATATATATATGCATACCTAGATATATATATATGTACATGCATACACTCGCACATATACATTTATATTAAATATATATATATGCATATATACCCATGCATATACGTACTCCCACAGACGCGGCATACACATATATGTCGGAGAATTATGGTAAAGTGAACCCTTGGAGGTAAAAAAGAAAAAGGAAAAAAAGTATTCTAGTCTTTCTCATAATCTATCGCGAAAATTTATTGGAAATTATTGCTCATGTTGTCATAGGTTATCACGTTCTTCATTAATTCCTTACTTCATTGCACTTGTCCAAATTGAATTTCACATTTGACATTAGTACAGAGTTCCATTCATATCTATATACACATGTGTATATATGTATGTATATGTATATGTATATATATATATCCATATATGTATTTTTGTATGTATATATATATATATATATTCATATAAATAAATGATTGCAGAATGACATGTTTGATTTGAAAGTATTTTTAATTTTGATTTTAAAAATCGTACAGAGTTGGTTAAGATGTCTCAGTAGACAAGGATCGGTATTTGATACGCTTGGGGTAACTCTAGAAGTTAACAACTATATATACAAAAAGACTGCCATAAGCTGACAGGAGATATTGTGCTGTCCATTTGGAGTACGATAAATCACAAAAAATAAATTGGGAATTGGGATGTATAAATTGGAGTATTGACAGATGATGAGTAGAGTTGCATTGTGGCATTTTATATGAATGCATTGTGTGGAGTAATTCAATGAATAATAACAAATTACCGGCCGAATAAATGGTAGAGCACGTTTTCCAATCAACGGCAACACTTTATTTTGTATATGTAGTTGATAAATAATTCATAATATATCAATGTGAATAAATTAAATGAAAATTAATGAACTTACCAAATGCAAAGTAATATTAGGTTGTGTCACACGCGACTCACTCAATTGCAAAAAGTGAATTGCTAGAAAATAGAATACGCGCACACAGAGCAAAGCGGCCATTCATCGCCACAATCACTGACAAACTTTTACTCCGGTAGAGGGACAACTTTAGTACGAAACGTAAGTATACGATTGGAGCGCCCCCGCGATTTTTAAATTTGTACGATATTCACGCACGTACTTCGAACTAAATGCTTTATGCCAGCATGCAAAGTGCAATTCCAAGTTTATTTGTTTGTACACAATTACTCTAGTGGGGTCAAGTGAAATGTATTATTTCAATGTTATTTTATATGTTCTCGTAGATCTGTTCTTTAAAATTTCTGGGATATTCTTGAGGAGGAATGTGGGATCAATACGCGAATGGTAATCTATCTTCATACCATTTTTGGACAATGTTATAGACAGTCATGTAAAATAAAGCTAAACATAAGTGTAGTGAATTCAAATTCTGTTATAATTTGCTATTTATTACTATGAGTCTCATCATAACAAGCCTTGGCACTTTTTCGTATCAAATTCACAATAGTAACTATACTGTGAACCTAAACTGCAGGACGCAAAAATTACAGTCGAATCGTAGAAATGATTTCTTTTACAATATAAAAGGAGGGAAAATCTTCGTGATTTATTATTGTTCATTAATTTGTTTTGCCATGTTCGAGCGTGAATTTATTTTCCTTTAGCTTATTGATGACTAATACTGCAACAGTAGAAACAACATTACTGTGGAATACGAATTAATTCCATAACAATAAGTTTTTGTTGAATCATTTTCACATATTGCCGATGTATGATTTTGCATTACTGTACAATTGTATTATGATACTATTCGTTTTGTTCTAAAGAAATATAGCTTTTAGCAATTGTTCATATATAACTATGGACTTTTCAATCTATACAGTAACAATATTTTTTATTGCCATGATCGAGACATTTAGCATCTTTGGCATAAGAATTGATTCTACTGACTTCCTCTTCAGTCATTCTCGCAGTACCGTTCGCTTCAACGCGCACTGTCACCTCGAATAATCCATCTCCAGGTGATGTTTCAATAAGAGAAATATATTCTTCATATTTATCAAGTGCCATACTATTGTTGCTCATTTTGACGATTCTATTGATACGATGAATTTTTTTCAATTTCAATTTCGCGCACAATCGTTTACCTTTTTTATTTTTGTAGTTTTTCACAACGCTTTCCACATATTGAATAAATGTTTTTGCACTTCGTTGTGCAATTCTACCCTTGGAATCTTCGTGATCAAAGGCAGTACATGTACACCAATGGGGTGAAATACCAGCATCATTGCAACTTCGTGCAACGGGAACTGGCCGGAACAAAGTTTGGCACGTTGGGCAACCCGAACTGGAATTTGCTTCACCGCCCGATTGAATCAAAATATCGCGGAGAGTTTCGTAAAGATCATAAGGAGAAGTGAGACGATGCTCATTGACTTTCAATGCTTGGAAAATTTCGGAATCTTCTTGATACTTTGGGGGAAGCCGTAAATAAATGAATGGTAGTCTTTCTTCATACCAACCAATGAATGTATTTCTAATTGAACCCCATCTCATACCGTGATCGCTTAAGAAAATTACCATCGTATTATTGAAGATTCCTCGTCGCTCGAGATCTGCGAAATAATTGACAAAATAATTGTCCATTGATGAAATTCCATTCATATCATTGTGGCTCACTGAGTTAGTCCAAAAAAATCCAAAGTATGGTACGTCTAAGAACTGGTTGGCAAAGTTTGCGGCGTAGTCGAATATTCGATTGAGAGCAGGTTCAGGACCGGTGCAATACTTTATGTCGAATTTACTTTTATAGTCGAGGAATTTTTCTGTCGCCAAAACGTACGGTCTTAGATAATAATCTGTTGGGGGTTGGACAAAACCAACTTTCAAATAGTTGAATGTGCTCCATGGTCCGAAATCTTCACCATATGCAGTGACATAACCAGCTTTTTTATAACCATGCCAGAGAAATGGACATTCATCAAGCCCATATGCCTGTTTAGGTTTGCATACTGAGTATGCAGTTGTACTATTCTGTCCCGTTAAAATAGCCATCAAATTCGGGAATGTGTTGTCACCCATTTTATTATATCCATTTAAGCTAAGCCAACCGGTGTCACGTAAATATTTTTCAGTTTGCGGTAGACTTCGCAAGAAATTTAAACGAGACACGCTATCTATACCTAATATCAAAATGTTTAATTTCTCACGATCATAACTGGTGCTATCGCGCATTGAATCGGTTACGTTTCGACGATTCTCAACTTTGATCGGATTAACAATAGCGTGAATATTCTCATAGAGTATTTTGGCTCTTCGTTTTTTCATTTTTTCCGTCGCCCTGCAGGATACCATGACAGTTTCAATATCTAATGGCAGGAGGGCACTTTTCTCGAAATCCTCACAATGATGTGCTCTGTAAAAGATTGAAGTATAAAAATCTCGGCATAATGTCTTGAAAAAATTTATTACCTGATTCTAGAGTCTCCATTACCCACGTCTAATTTCGATGGTTCGGGTCTAACAATCGGCGACCAACAACAAATAAATTTTTTATATGATTTGGCAATTGTTGGATTAATCACTAAAGAAAATGTTCCATTTGACTCTTTGACAATTGAACTGAGTAGCGGTGTAGAAGAACATGACTCAAATTCCATTTTCGTCACATATTTTGCTATTGTTGCATCCAAAGGATTTTCGGATAACATGTGGCATTTTGGACTCCATACCAAATATCCATCGACTGCTTCTACAATGATAGTTGTAACGTTATTTATTATTCCAATTATATTATCGAAGCTCGCAAGGTGGGAAAATGGTTAACAATAATATCTCACCGTCTTCAGGATAATATGTTTTGTATGAAAAAAAATGTTCATACTCGAGATAGGATTCCGATGTGAAATAAAATGCAAAAACGAGAATAATTGAGATAAATAGAATGAAGAGTCCTGGTTTCCTTCCAAGGCATTCAATAATCCGAGGTATTTTTGCACTATACATTATTCTCCTGTGCATTTATTGTTATTGCTATTTCATCAGGAAAAAATTGTTGCCACTTTTCTCGTCAGTGAGTTGTGGCTTGCGAAGGTGAATAAATGAGCTGTCGTCGTTATCGAAAAATAATCTTCGCAATACCTATACGGCAATCAAAAACCACATGTAATTGAACGTAAATTCCTTGCGTGAAAATTATGACAGATATATTTTTTATTATATGTTTCAGTGATTGGAAGTGAGAAAACTGCGAAGAGTGATCACTGATTCAAACAGAGAAGACCGATAACAGAACTATAAACTATTTCATGATTATTTTATAGCGATTGTGCGTCTCAGCTGCAATAACTAACAACAATACGGAGTTCAATAGGTAGAATACAGCGCCGTAATGCTTTAATCATAATGGTTTTACGCATAAATTAAATCTCGTAGCATGAAAAGTGGTATGCATAAAAGATGAATGTATGAATGTCGTTTCTTATATTTCAAAGAACCGCGATGACACAATAAACGAAGCATTTAAATACTGTTTTCATAGTTTTCCTCATCCCAAGTTATATTACGAGGTACACCACCGAGTCATGTGCAGATTGAACCGTATTTATAGAATAAACTTTACTATTTTAACGCATTTCACCTCGAGTTCATTTTAAATTTCCTCTTTGTTTCTGACAGTGAAGTGATATTCATATAACAGTGCCCAAACGTAACTGGAAAATTTCAATCGAAAATCAAAATCATCGTGATGAAATAGCGCGGACATTGAGAGATATCGCGACAACCGGGTGGTAATTGTTATCCGGGCTTGCAAATTGACTATATTTAACTATTCACATGACAATGAAATAACACGTTTTATTTTTGTCACTCAGGCTCCACACAGAAATCGAAGAATCGTATATCCCTATTTTATCTACGCTAAATTTCAAATTATTTTCCTTCTCTTCGATTATGTCCCGTGAATTAAGCCATTGAAACTATATTATTTATTATTTCCATTTCATTTGATTTTGTTCGCACCTTTTTAAGTATTCATATTTTTCGTTGAGTTTTCAATTAATTATTATGGCACGAATGAATGAGCTTTGATCATGTTCGTCACACCATCACCGGATGTTGAGCACGCACAGTGGAAAAGTGTGATGTGATAAGATTCTCCGAATGTTATCTGCCAAGCTGTAACACATCTTGTGTACAACAACCCTGTGCAGTGTTTATTCAACATTGCTCTTCGTTTCAAATTTATTGTTTGTATCTTGAGGTACTGAATTATTTGTTATGTATAGCGTTGCGTAGGAGTGATAGCATGTGTTTCGAACTTAATTTTCAAGAGCTACGAGACTGGCACGTCATTGAATAATGTGTCTAACAAAGTACTGGGAGCTACGTCGGCGCGCGAGTTCACCATCAATGCGTAGGATATATTGACGGAGCAGTTGGATCTGAGGACGCAGACGCGAAACTACCATATGTAAAACTTGATATAAATGAAATTTACTCGTCTATATTATTGACAATAAGAAAATAGCTAAATGTCGAAGGGATTGTTCGAAGGTCATAGATGAATAACAATATTTAATTCACAATTAATCGGATAATGACATAGGATTTACAAGATTATCTTCGCAGGAATGGAATATCGATTTTTCTGCGATGTATTCAACCATGTTCAAGTCAGTACTCATTGTTACTCAATTTTTTTTCTAATTTTACACACGATAATGCATTAGAATATATATACCCTAAAACGGTGACATATTTGAATGCGTACTAGCATGTCTCACATCGACCGTGAGTTGACCCCCTTCTGTAACTTGAAACGGAAGTCGATAATATAATTAAATATGTATCCAGATTTTTTTTCAGCGACATTCCTTGCACTTGTCATACTATACACATTGATCAAATTTATAACACGTACTTACTACCGAGACAATTTTATTGCCTCTCTGATGTAATACCTGTTTAATTGTAAATCACATGTAATCGGTCATTATTTTCGAAGAAATATATAACCGTATCGTTTGTGAATTTACTGTTGACGTTGATGAATTATAAATGAGATCAAAACCGATTGCGGTTCAGTTTTATAATAATTTCTTTAATTTATCGAAATTTTCGATTAATGAACGAAGTTTATTACAAAATAAATATGAAGTACAGTTACTTGAAATATACATATGTTTCTCATAAATCTTAAAATTATTGTACAAACTAATGAAAAAAATGAAATAATAGATTTCATGACAGACCGACAAATGTTGCAGTAAAAAAAAACATCATGAATAATTAAATTGTTGGATGTATCTGGTATGTAAGTCTTTTTCTCTTTGGTCATGTATGCTGGAATTGCACATACTAATGTACCAAATTTACTATTTAATATCCAATGATGTGATTTGTGTTTTCAATTCCGTTCTTTCTCCAGATTTTGATCATTTTCGCTCCTACTATCTATGAGAAAGCTGGACACGCTGAAAAATAAAAAATATAATGCTATAATCAGTATGATTATGACATAAAGTGAATTCACTTTAGAGGAATCTAGATCAATGTACTCACAGCAAACTGTGCAATTAATCTCGTCGGATCCGTCGCCACAGCCATCTCGACCACTACAAGTGATAGCGTCTGATCGACATTGACCATTTGCACAGCGGAACGGGCAATTTTTTGCAGGCGTTATTCGTCCTCGATATCGAGCGCGACAAACACCACGTGGCTCGTCACTTCCGTCACGACATGAAACTACTGCATTGCAGAATTCATAAGCCGGTAAACATTGGCCATTATTGCAACGGAACGCGCCATCAGGACATTCTATGATCAAAATATAAATCAAAGAATAAAAATATATTGGTGAATAATTTACTTTCATTCAATAATAAAAATTCAGGAGAAAAGGTGAGGTTTCAAATGAAGTAAACTCACTACGTCGATTTTTACAGCCTTCCTCATCTTCTCCTTTGGGACAATCGATTCTCCCGTCACATTGTCCTGCCCTAGAAATACATACACCACTTTTCTTACAATGGAACGATTGTTGTGGACATTGGCCATGTGCACACTCCTCGTCAGAGCCATCACCACAGTCACGTCTACCATCACAAACAAAAAACCAACTGATACACGCTCCAGATCCACGACATTGAAATGTACCAACAGGACAACCAGTCCTACGTGCTCCACAAGTGCTATTTCCTTCACGCATAGCACATTCACATATATTATCAATACATCGTGAATTTGCATCGGCCATTCGACATTCGAGGTCATTACTGCAAGTCAATCCCAAACTTACAGGTGTAAGCGTTATTGTTTCGTGACGATCAGCTTTTGTTGGTGCTGAAGGAATAAATATTTTATAAATTTAGCATCAGGACATAGAATTAATTGGAAGGAACCATCTGAATCAGCTCACTTGATGATGACGATGATGATGATAACGTTGTAGTTTTCGTTTGATCTAATTCCGTAAGATCATCCGCGTCAATTATTACCGCATCATTGTCATCTGGTAATTCATTCGTATCTTCATGATAAGGTTTTGGCGTTCGATACATTGGCCTAGTGACGAGATTTATTGGGAGTCTTTGTGTTGTTACAGGCGTTGATAACAATCTCGTAGCATTTTTTAACCATGAAATTTGTACACCTTGAAAATATTCATAGCGAATATATTTCTCTCGCTTTATTTCAGCTGATTATCACAGGAACAAATGAAATGCATACCAGTTTCTGTAATGTTATCATCGGGATTCTTTTGCTCGAACGCTTCCTCCGTTTCATCTATCTGCAATGCACTATTATTTTTTTCATGATAATAATTATCAACGATTGGCGACTGGGTGGACAGCATTGGTGGTTGTACCAACAAATCAGGTCGACATATTTCTCCGTCTTTTTTCATTGGGGCAGTGCATTGGCAACGACCAAACAAATCGGGAATGACAAAATCACAGTGAGTATCACTGTCCCACAATCGACAGTGCTCATGGCTATAGCAAACCTGGCCAGGTTTAGCAGCTGAAATAAACGCATAGTTTTCAGTTCATCAAGTAAAGGTTGCGCAAGATAATGTGGTATTACATGAATGAATTCTGCTCACGTTTCAAGCAAGTGTGCCGTCTATATTGTAAGTATCCTTCTTGACATCTGCAAACTCTATCTAAGCAACTACTGTTGGCTACCTTCAAGAAGCATTGTTCTGGCACAAGACAGTCATTTCCCAGTAGAGTTGCTGTAAAGAAGAAGAACAGATACATGCGGAATAAGTAATTAAACTGCTTCAGGTTTATTAAATTCCTGTACTGCATTATCCTTCCCTCAGTTTATCTTGAATGTAATAGTGAAGAAATTGCTATGATGAGCCTTGAGATGAGTCGTATATAAAACCATATAAAAAATAAAAAATAGATTCCGTTTCTATATTGTTTTAATAATTGGATCCTATCTGGATTTCTCAAATGTATCATGATGAGCCCTATATATACCAAGATCCGATTACTACTTTACGAACGTACGTAATTAATGTAATAGAAGGAAGGGAAGTGCAATTATGAAATGAGAAACGGGTTTGGATTTTGCGGAGCGCGATTTATGGGAAGAAATGACTCTGGTATTATTTTGTTATATCTTTTTTTTCCATTCATTTCTATTTTATTCTCATGACATTAACATTCCAATATTCACATTTTGAAATAGAATTTATTACGCACATCAGTGTATATACGATTGTTTCTCATGAATTATATTATATGAAACAAATTGTTGGAATTATTTATTCGTCAAGAGTGTGAAATGAGTGGCAGAAAAATGCGAAATAATGAGTTGGACAATTTTTATTCATTTCATTGACATTTTTTCTTCTTTGTTCTGGAATGATATTGCGTTTTTGAATAGCGAAGACGATGTGCAGACAATTTAAAAATAGCGGACATCCTTGACTATATCACCAACACCACTACTTACTCCTTTACCACTTCATTACATGATGTGCCAATGTATATATACACTTAATACTCACACTCAACACAGCGGGTCCCATTGTGTACCGCAAAGAAGGGCTTACAACGGCAATATCCCAAATGACATTGGCCATTCTCAATGCTTGTCTCGCAATCTCTGTCACGGTAACATTCGTCATTCAGTCTAAGATTCGTAATTGCTGGACTTGAAGTGGTCATGCCCTGTGAAAAGAATAAGGAAAAAAAAATAATAACAATATCATGCATATTTTTTTTCCTTTTGGTCCACACTTCTCATCGAATTGATGTTCATGAAAATAAAGAAGTATAATAATTGTCTTTTTTCTTTTTTTCAAAGGGGGTCGTTCAAATATAAGTGTTCGACATTTCCGCCAGTTGATTTGCTCGTTCGCGCGTCCATGTCTGCATTTATATATATTTATATATATATATATAATGTATGCATGTGTATTATACATTCTCATGGTATGAGCATGACGACCGACAGTGCGCTCATCGTCTTCTATTTCCCTTTTCCTACCGCCTCATCCACATTGTTGTAGTTAATCACTTCCCGGTTTCCCAGGAGCAAACAAACAATGCGACCGCGCGTGATGCACATGGGCTCTGGGCAATATAAGTGGGATGATGAACCGCGCAAATATCAGCGAAAGCTGTCGGGAGAAATGTATGCCCTATCAGAAATTTTACAATATAATAAACCACTATAAATATATATAAACACATGTGCATGTAAGTTGATGAGGTCGCGCGAATTCAACCATCTCGCGCGCTAATATTCAACGAGTTGCATCTGTTGCGAAACTAAATATATATCGTGCGTGCATAAACATACCGTTATATACATACACCGTGTGTGTCGTGCATGCAATTCGCGGTATATTTCTATGCCTAAACTAATGGCAAAAGTCGTATACATGTGTAAATATGTACACATATAGTTATATTGAAGTATAAAAATAGATATAGAGATGAAGAGAGTGAATAAAAATAGCAGAAACTTGTATTAATAATTTATTTCATACTGACAGACAAATATGATGGAAAATAAACTTATCAGGAATATTCATCGACAATTTGATTGAGCAGAAATTTGAAAGATGCAAAAACAAGAAAAATTGGTAACGAGATCATTAGGAGTAATTGAAAATTTTATGTTTGAGGCTAACTGCGATTTAATTGACATTTATTTTCTTCAGCCATCCGATTGAAAATGAAATACTGCTGAATAATCATGCTAACGTGCAATCATATAAATACATGATTGAAAAAAAGTGAGTAAAAAATGATCGAAGTTGTGTCTATGTATATGATTCATCTTTACGAATCTCGTCAGTGTAAAAAGAGAGTTCATCATATATTTATTATTGTATACATCGATAATTGCTCGTTAAAAGATCTCTCGGCGTGTGAGAATGAACAGAATAATTGTGCGCAGTCTGTATTAAAAAAATGCTGGCCGTAAATCTTCATCGAGCTACTCAGCGCTATTTCTTTTCCCCTGTCACCCCCAATGAATTCTTATAGTCGTCATGCAGAAACGCGATCCCAAATGTGATATCATTTTTTTTCCACCTAACGGCTATTGACATTGTTTCAATCCAACATACCTCTTTTGTAATGCTTGTAAATTCTTAGCGTAACTCATCCGTATACGGATATAATTCTCAAATTGCATTTGATTACGCACATAAAATATATATCTATACAATTGTAGAAAAAAAAAAACGCGATGAAGTTCCTTGGAATAAAATCGATCGAGTTTGGTGACCCTCACTTTGAAAATGTGCGGTAGCATTGATGTATCTCAAGGGGGAAAAAAGGGGAAGAAGAAAGAAATAATTCATGTGTGCATATGTGTGCGTGTGTGTGTGTGTGCGTTATGTATACAGAAGAAAAGGTTGGAATATCGAGACTCTCGTTATACTGCCCTTGACTCACAGATGGAATTGTAAAATGTGCGATTGCTCAGCTTCTCTTGCACACATTTACAATACGATCTCTACTTGGGATATAATCACGCAATGTATCTGAGTTTACGTCTAGGTATAGAACAATGATGCCGGCTACAACAAAACCAGAAAAAAAAACCATCTTCAGCTCCTTTTTCAGTATATCTCCTGCTGTATATTTATCCACACTACTGTATACACATACAATCATGGAAACATTTTTCTCCCATGCAACTCAGCGCGTTATAATTGCGTCCTTTAAGCTTCTATATGCAACAATTGTTTCAGTTCCATTGTACATCTTATCTTTGTCTGTAGCTACATAATTCATTCAGATATCATGCTTTGGAGATGGATTAATTCATTATATCATGAGAATAAGTTGCAAGTGAGTATGATTGTTCAATCATATCATTATTCAATTTTAATACTCTATTGTTGTAATCGAAAGAAAACAAGTTCAGTAGAGAACGCACAAATGAATTAATTCCATTTGTATTTTTAATTTGTGTTTGCATATTATCGCATTCCCGTTATTTATTCAGGCCTTAGCGCGTTGCTGAATTAATTTATTCATAGATACAGTGGTGTATACACAATATTAATCAGTTAATCGGGTAGCTATAACGCCAGTGTATTATGGGATTGGTGCAAATCCTCGCGTTGCAGGGGTATATAATATTGAAATTCACCCTAACACTACACACTAATCTCGGTGGTATTATTTGCGGTCTGAGGACACACGCGACCCGAACCCACAAATAATACAAACGGCCATTGTCATTCACCGCATTGTGCTCCCATTAAGTAGACATGAATATATATATATATACCGTGTTCATGTAAGCGGCATTGAATTGTATTTGTGCATCCATATAAATCCTGGGATAGGACTAGTTTGAAGTTGATAGTTTAAATGGGATAGGGCGATGAATTTTATGTTACGTAAATTCGAACAAATACGTATATAAATTTTTTTTTTTTTCCAATTACCATATTTACTTAAATTATTCTTTTTTCTTTTTATCAAAACTCATACATAAATATTATATAGATTGTGCATCATCAAACGTTGAAAGATCTCGCCGTTTTCCTTATACCTAAGAGTTCGCTCACCAGTGGCATTGGCCAATTTCACTGTTCGCGTCGTGAAAAATACACGAGGCGTGAATAACGATACAAACCGCCCAGGCGTATACCTCAATATATATTTATATGTATATGATTGCGGGAATAAAAATATACTGGTTAATGGGACGAAGATTCCACTTTATCCCTCCCATTTCATGAATCGTGTCTTGAAAGAATAAAAAAAAAATGAAGGGAACACAAAAAATAAGAAGTTGCGCAATAATGTTCGGCGGAGAATGCGAAAATTGTATTTCTACGAAATTGGCTGCCGCCCGCAGTGTTTTATACTTTTCATTCGTCTAATATATCTATATGGATTGTTCAATTGAATTGCATTTATATTATTATGAATTTTAAAATGCCGTTGGCACTTATTGAAATGCGCAGTTAAATGCACAACAAGAATATTCCCAGATCGGATTATGCCTTTTTTTTTACCGTTCAACTTCGTTAAATGAAGAAGAAGAGAGGAAAATTCTCACTGAATAATTTTTTCCCCAAGAAGGAATAAATAATTAAATAAACAAATAGAGTAAGACTGATGAGAAGATGAGGAAAAAAGAGAATTGGGAGAGAGTAATAAACGATAACGGATTGAAGATGCAGGAGAGTACATAGAATTACATTGAAGACAAAACAACATTTTCCATGCAGCACGGAAGCTTCGGCTCTGTCCCACTCTTCATTATCATCTCGCCGCATCTTCGCAAAAGAGAGAAGAAAATTGGAAGCTGTACATGCATACGCATGTAAGAAATGTAAGTAATATAGATAGATATATATACATGACTACAGTGAGCGTGGATTGTATATATATATGTTCCACACATGCATAATATTGCTCAGTAACTCAACTATATAATACATATATTTGTACTGACTATATTCTTCCTGTTCGAATCTAATAATCGCATCTTTGCGGATGTGGATACTGTCCGTGCACGCGGTGGCCGTTACTATGTAATAATGTATGTATATGCACGAGCGATCGCTATACCTATTATATGGAGGGCGGGCGCAATGAAAATAAGTTAAAAATTATTCATATATATTTATATACATGCTATTATATATACAGTAATCGATTGCATAAAAATCCAAACCCATTTATTCCCAATAAATGTTTCATTTGATTTTATTTGTCGATTGAAGCATTTAACTTGACGATCGGTAGTGTTTGCTACTGTATAATTTATTTTAGATAACGTATTATGGATTTGAAGTCATTGGAGCTGCTACTCACGATCGGAATCCCGTTCTTTTTATCATATATTCATTCTACGCACAGTTATTAACGCACCTGGTGTGTTAATTACATGACATTCGTATTTTTCTTCGGCATTTTGAACGGTATGGACACTTATTTGGTTTGATATATTCACATTTCAGATCATTTCGATTAAACAGACAAATGCATTTTCGGGCTGTTGATGCAAGTATTTAATAGTTTTATCTGCATGTGTATTCATGTATTTATTTAGACACAGAGGGAGTGAGAGAGATTGGAAATATTTATTAACGGGCGCGGTATGTTTAATATTCAAGACACAAGTGTAGACGTCTTGTGTATAGATGATGGCTTTTTGAAGGTTCCCTATTCAGTTGAGAGAGGAAGTTGTGACAATACCGCGTGTCAATGACTCTGTACTCATCAAGTTGACGAGAAAAAACTTCTGGCGAATACAATAGTCGAAGAAGATTATTTTCTTTTGTTTGTTCAGTTATTTAATGAAGTGAAGAATTCATTAAATAATTGAACAAAAACTTCCAGGAAGCATTTGAACGTGAGTAATACTTGTGTTCATTGGAATTTTGTAGTATTAGAAGAGCAATTACGAAATTTGAAGAATCGAATAAGTTTTTTCACTTATGCAGATCGAACAGCATTGTACAGGGATGTAATTGGAAATTCGTATAAAATCAATTTACGTCATTTTGTCGAAGAAGCGCAAAGCATATTGAGCAATCAAATGATAAGTGTCAGAATGTAATGCAAAATTGTTATAAGAGAAAATATAAATAACTCACCAAAATGAGATAAATGATTGCAAAGATTCCAATGATGAATAAATTCTTCATTTTTATTTCGAACTCGATATTACTTTCCACATGAAAAAAAATCAACAATTCATTGAAATTAAATGTTGTAAACACTTAACAAATGACAATGGAAAAAAAAATCTGATGATTTGTTGAATGGCAGGTAATAATCTGTTGTTTTCTTGAAATCTCGAATAGCGCGCGCGAACGTGATTAAGGGTAGTGAACGTATAACAATGCACGCATGCACCCACTACGCCTGCGTGATACTAACTGAGCAGACCCCCTCCTTGCAGGGGGCTCATACACCACTCTTTCACCTCTCCCGAAGCAGAAGAGAAAAGAGAACGAGTGATAAATAGAATGAAAGAAAAGCGCGCGCGTGATTCCCAGCACATTCCCCCTCTTTCCTTATGGTGTTGCATGTAAGGAAGAAAAAAAATCTAATATTGAAATGTTTAAATGACTATATTACTATTCTTCAACACAAGCAGAGGGTTTTCTCGATATTTCAACAAATATGCATTGATTTTTAATATATCAATCGATTACACTTCCTCATAAACTAATGATATTATTTTTTATGATGGCATCAAGTTTATCCTTTTACTAGAATACATACAGGTACATCCCAATGTTTCAAAGATCCAGTTGAAAATATATAAAACATAAGACACGTATGAAAAAAAAATAGATAAAAACATGTTGCTCGCGATGCGACTGGACAGGAAGTGGCTGTGGGAACGCTGAGGAATGCAAATGGAGAATTGGAAAAACAGTCTGGAATCTTCAAGCACATCAGCATGATGATCATCATACATATACATAAATACATCCCTATATATATCTTGCATGGATGTATATGTAGTTCGGGAAGCTGCAATATAATTTAGTTCACACATGCCGCATACCTCCTCATAAAATATACCGATAAATGCTCGTAAACTTCATGATGTGCATTGAACAACAAAAATAATAACGGTATAAAAAATATTCATGCTCTACGCGATATAGACAATTCCGAGTTTCCCTTCTGTCATTCATCACACATTTGACATTTCTAAATTATATTATTCTTTATTTATGACAAAGATTGAGTAAAAAAGATTTTCTTTTCGTTTGTTTACAGGTGAAAAGATGATGCACTTTCACACGATTTTATATCCGAGACATAGAGTTTGAAGACAAAAGTCATAAAGCATTGATTGCGAATAGATCGTAAACACGTAGACCCTCTAATTGACAGTTCAAACCAAGAGTTATCTGTCTGTATGTTCGTATGCATACACTCTTATATCCGTGAAATTTTCCATACATTTTCATATACATAAACGGTCATATTACATCAAGCGCACATGTATGAATACAAAGTTTAAGACTCCACACATAAATGTGTATATGTGGAGTGCTCGTTTATGACCAGAGAAGAAGAGTAATATACCTCGAATATCTTTGCACCAATATATTGCGTATTGGAAGTAGCTCGATACCTTACAGCGTTACGGCACTCGACATACATTTATTTCACCATGGATGAATAAACTTGATATATATGCTTTTGGAGCCACAATAACAGCATACATACGTTAACGAATACGCACATAAATATGAAATACGTTTTACCTCTTACACGGAGGTCACAAATCTATAGCGCACAACTATGACGAAAAATATCGGTTGGTTTACTCAATATAATTATTAAGTTCCAAACCTAACTATTGAAGATAGATAAATAAATGTGCATATTGTATTGTAATTCTAACATGGCATGACTATAAACAGCATGGGTTGAGAATATTTTACGTGAATCTATGTATTATGGAGAAGGAAAGAAGAAAGATAGAAAAGGGAAATGGTGTATATGCTCTTTCGTGCATCTTTACTTCGTTTCTCTAATGATGTATGTTGAGTCACTACATGGAGACATTGTAATGAGACTGACATAAATGGAACGGAGTGACATGAATGATTGCATGAGATATATATAATAGGGAATTTCCTTGTTTATCTATCTTTTTATCCAATGATGTTAGTTGACTGAGAGTATAGTTGGCTCTAATTACAGAGTCACATATTAATTAAATAGATATGTCTTGTTGTGAGAAATTTTTTTGATGATTTTGATATTTATCAAAATGTGTCTATCGCTACAATTGTTACCAAGGATTTTATCTTATTGAATATAAAGGGTAGAACTGAATTGTTATTCACGAATACTTATGCTATTACTGGAAGGATTAATTGTAAATGTAATGAATAGTTTCTGTAATTTCAAACCTCCTCCTAATTCAATTTCTGTGTGTCACAAGTTGATGTACTAGTGGCGCCCCGCCTCTTAGGACATAGTTAATTCAAGAGTATTCCAGATTTTTTGTTGCGGTATTGAGAAGGAAAAAGAATCATGGCTCTGGTAACGGCAAGAACTATTATCAATCCTGGTAAGACATTATTTGCACTCTAACATTATTTTTCAACAATTGTCAGATATATATGAGCAATTAAAGGTCAGAATTGACATAACAGATTCCAGTTATTCGCATTCTAATACTCGAATTTTGTGCGAAGCCGCATGCGGTTTTGAGGTTATGTAAATGCGCAGGTATTATTTTCCGATATCGTGATGATTATTGAATTTTAATTTGACTGTTGTAGTGTTTCGTCGCACAATCAAGGAAATTCTCAGCAGCAGACAATTTGCAAGATGTGTAAGTCCATACTTTCATCCTTATATATGAGTCGTATACTTAGTTATTCGATTTGGATTTATTATGATTATACAGTCATGTATAATCTTCGGACGATACTATGAGTTGTATTTATCGACTTTTTGTTATCAGCATCGCAGGAATCAAATTTGCAGTCAATTGTTCCTGCCTCAAGTATCATCACAGAGAAATTATGCCGAGAAAAAAGTATATACCCGTGAAAAGCCCCATTGCAATGTTGGAACAATTGGACATGTTGATCATGGAAAAACTACATTGACTGCAGCAATCACAAAGAGTATATCAAATTTTCTTCATCACAAAATGAAGTATATTCAACTTTTGGGACATATGTAAAGTTTGTTTCCATATTTTCAGTTCTCTCTGAAAGGCAATTGGCGCTCGCGAAAGGTTATAGTGAAATCGACAATGCGCCAGAAGAAAAAGCCAGAGGCATCACTATAAATGTTGCCCACGTCGAATATCAAACAGAGAATCGTCATTATGCACACACAGATTGTCCAGGTCATGCTGATTATATAAAGAATATGATAACTGGGACTGCTCAGATGGACGGTGCTATCCTAGTCGTTGCTGCAACTGATGGTGTTATGCCACAGACACGTGAACACTTACTTCTCGCCAAGCAAATTGGCATTGGGCACATCGTCGTATTCATTAATAAGGTAATATTACACCAATATGAATCGACGTTTTATCGTTTTTTTTTTCATGGATAAATGAGAATTACGATATGCAGGTTGATGCGGCTGATACAGAAATGGTGGAGCTTGTGGAAATGGAAATTCGTGAACTACTCACTGAGATGGGTTTCGATGGTGAAAATGTTCCCGTGATTTATGGTAGTGCATTGTGCGGTCTTGAAGGAACCAAACCCGAAATTGGCAGCGAAGCAATTTTGAAATTATTAGAAACACTCGATACCAGTATTCCAGTACCAGTACGCGATTTAGACAAACCATTCTTGATGCCAGTTGAATCTGTTTATTCGATTGCTGGTCGAGGAACTGTGGTCACTGGTAGACTTGAACGGGGTACTATTAAAAAAGGGATGGAATGTGAATTCGTTGGCTACAATAAATCATTCAAAAGTACCATCACAGGTATTGAGATGTTCCATCAAATTCTAACCGAAGCACATGCTGGTGATCAATTGGGCGCGCTCATTAGAGGTGTAAAAAGGGAGGAAGTGAGACGTGGAATGATCATGTGCAAACCTGGAACAACCAAAGCTATAGATCATTTCCAAGCGCAGACTTATATTTTGAATGAGGCTGAAGGTGGTAGGAAAAAACCACTGGCCAATTTCGTGCAAGTCCAGATGTTCAGTAAAACTTGGGACTGTGCTACTCAAGTTATGATTCCAGATAAAGCTATGGCAATGCCCGGTGAAGATTGCACGTAAGTGAAATCGAGGGGAAAAATCATAAAATATTTTTTATGAAATTTATTGAAATCCATTTCACTTATTTTAGGTTGGAGCTCAAACTTATGAGACCAATGGTTTGCGAAAAGGGTCAGAGATTTACGCTCCGTACCGGAAATGTCACAGTGGGCACCGGTGTCATTACAAATGTATTGAAGAATCTATCTGAGAAAGAGCGTATGTCTCTTACGGAAGGCAGGAAGAATAGGGAAAAAGCAGAGGCGGCTGCTGCTGCTGCTGCTAAATGAGAGAAGAGTCGATTGATTGACCGACCATTAAGTAATCATGAATATGACTTTGCAATCCAGAATATTATTTGTTTAATTTGGAATTTAACATCTATGTATTGGCAAAATGGCAGAAGTTATTGTAGTGGAGGAGGAAAACTGGATTCAATTATCTATCATTAAATCTGATATAATAATATCAATTCATCAGTTTGGTAAATAATTCATTCTCTTATTGAATGATGACATGCCTCTACATGAACATTCGCGCGTAGTATAACGGGCCACCATACTCTCTAGTTCCAATTTGATACTGAAAAAAAATACTTTATCCAAACAACTAAAATGTTTCTGAGTTAGCGAAATATCTTCCGCCGCGTATCGATAGAGGAAAACAAGTTTTTCTTTGTATGTGTAAAGGATCTTTTATTCGGATACTTCAATAAAATTTATAACACTTACAATCAGCACGGCTATGGATTCATTTTTGTTTATTCATTTATTAAGATTTGATATATTAGTGGTACAGCCAAACGCTCTTACATTTACCCAAATTTTCCATTTTTTTCTTCAACATTACGCGCTCATTCAAAGTAATTCATTTACGTCCAATACATTTATACATGTCTAACAGAAGGACAGCAAAATTATTAATTGCTATCATTAATTGTTTATTTGTTTTCGATGGAAAAAGAAGACGCTCTTATGCATTGAAAGAAACAAAAATAGAGTGGCATTTTTAATTCGGAAATGGAAACCAAAAGCTGTACATTCATCCACGGTTATAAAAATAAGAAACAGCCCTCAATTTAGATGAATATACACGTATAATAACCGCACTTTCCTTCTTGAATTGCAGATATTTCGTATTGTGAACAGTGTGGCATTTTTTATGTTTGTATCGCTCGTTCCCGTCTATTATTTTGTTGTCATATCTTAAGCTCTGCAATTATTTCAACTTTTTTTATTTTGTATGATGTAGTTGAGTAAAAGAATTATATTGCGTTGGAAATAACAATTATTGGAAATGATCCCCAATCTAATCATTCCCCATTGTCAATTATGATTGGTGAAATTTCTGGAAATAATTATTCGATCATATTACTTCTCTCTGCGACGAATTTAATATTTGACGGTAACAATTATAGTTAGATTCGGTCGAATTAAATGTTTTTTTTTTATTAAATAAAATGTAGCAGACGAGAACAATCAAATTACTAATAGTAATGATAATCAAGTAACCAGCGATTCAATATGTAACTATTAAATGATAACTTTTCTGTGAAAGAAAAAGTCTTTAGAGCGACGAGAAAGATGTGTAGGCATACAAATCATGCGGTTGCATTTTTTTATAGGCCAATTTTCTTTACTTTTGTTTATTTTCATTTCAATCTTTTTTTTCCTCTCGGGCCATACGCACAATTTAGTGAATGAACTAGAGATCCTCGTCATCTTCCGGCAATGCGGTTTCTTGAGCCTCCCTGAGATCTGATTCGATTTGCTGCTGCCATTGTGGGTCCATGGATACTTCTGGTGGTAACAATGCAGGCATAGCAACAAACTCCAAATTAGGATCGCCAATGAGCTTTCTTGCTAACCACAAGAAAGGTTTTTCGAAGTTGTAATTACTCTTAGCACTGATATCATAGTACTAGAATAGAAGGAAAATTTGTTGATCAAATAATCAATTTATGTATCCAGTACATAACAGTATTATTTGTAGACTAATATGGAATGTTTTGGACAAAAACGAAAAAGTACCTGGAGATTCTTCTTTCTGTGGAATACAATGCTTTTCGCCTTGACTTTTCTGTCTTTAATGTCAACTTTATTACCGCAAAGGACAATTGGGATATTTTCACACACTCTCACTAAATCCCTGTGCCAATTTGGTACATTTTTATACGTCACTCGAGACGTAACATCAAACATGATGACAGCACATTGCCCTTGAATATAATATCCATCCCGAAGTCCACCGAATTTCTCTTGGCCGGCTGTATCCCATACGTTGAATCGAATAGGCCCTCGATTCGTGTGAAAAACGAGAGGATGAACTTCAACACCCAATGTAGCAACGTATTTCTTCTCAAATTCACCGGTCAAATGACGTTTGACAAATGTAGTTTTTCCGGTACCACCATCTCCAACCAGAACACACTTGAATGTTGGAATATCAGCCTCTTGCGCCATTTTTTCCTTTTATTTGATTATGAATGGAAATCTGAAACCCAAACCATTGAACATTGAAGAAAATTAATATCACTATTGGATGACTTGAGGAATCAAGCGAAATAACACATGCTACAGTTAGAGGTTAAAAGTGATTGTGGAAATACACTTTTGGATGCTATATATATATACATATATATAATATGTAATACAATAAAGAAGACTGCGCGTCTAAAAATAAAAAATAATGAATGTAAGTGTTTCAAAAGTCGTATGATGTTTGTATCTTTAGAGAGATGACATCGAACAATCAAATATAATGCTACAGGAATGACGCCACTGAATTAGCCCACAGACCGGCACATGATTTGTAGAGAATTTGTGCTACGGAATTTTCGAGAATACGATATCGCCCATGATTGTATTTAGACGTACGATATATTGATATGAACCGCTACTGTGTGAGCACCCGTACCTTTTGTCAATTGATGTTAAGGCTACGACAATATGTGTTATAATCTTAGACAATTTTGGAAATGACTGTTACAGAATATGACTGAGCACAACGCCGGTTGATAGTCTGTCGCACTCAAATGTGTAATAAGGTCTATCGCGCGCGCTCCTACCACGCTGTTGAAAAAATTCTCGATGTTGTGTCTTTCGAATGGCGCCCTTCCTACTTTAAGCCAAGGAAACTGACATTGATATATCAAAACTAGTTTGATGATGATATCCAAAATATGGTGAATAAACAGAAATATATTTGTTTATTTATTGGACAATTCATGAATAATTTGCTGCAAAGAGAAAATTTCCCGGGAATAAACGATGGATGTGAAAATGAACGATAAAACTCACCGTGCCGCACAGTCGTTATGGCTCACAATGGCGTTCCTTCAAGCTGACGAGTGGTGCAGCAGCTGCTCATCAGTCATTCGTCGAACGGAAATATATCGATATTACAAGACAAAATTACTCCAATAATTCACAAAAATTAATTAATCATTTATAAGGGTATTATTATGACAAATAAACACTTTGAAGTACTTTTGATTGATGAAACTATGAAATTCATGTAGCGACATCTGACATTAGTTTTGCATCAGGGGCGAAATTCATTGGGCCTAATTTACAAACGGAAAATACATTAAGGCGGCAAACTTCAAATCATTGTAAGTCAATATAACATTACATAATCTCTTAATTAATATTGTGAAGAGAAAAATGAGAAGATAAATATAAAATCATAATCAACATATATATCAATATATTTATAAACTCAATACAATCCAACACATTGTTTATGTGACGTAATTGAATGTTTTCACTGCAATTATCGTGAAAATATTCAAATGGATAACGCCATATTAGGTGTCATGGCATTGACCAATGACCGTTGAACGATTGCATTTCAGGTGCGCCGGTTATCTTGCATGATACTATTTTTCCATCGATATTAATCGAATTAAAGATGGATGAATCATTACCTTGGTATTCCCAATAGAAATAAACCTTTACTTTCTAATTTTTCCAATGTAATTACACAGCTAACGTTATCATAACAATAAAAGGAAAACACAGGGTAGAATATTTACTAACGCCGTCCTTGGTATAATGTTGACGTCATTGGCGCATGCGTGATAATAAGAACAGCACTGCAGAAGCAGGCGAGAGTTTGTGAGCGTATCGATTTTACGATCGTGTCTCTCGCGGTTAGTGCGTCCGTTTCCTTAGTTTTTAGTGGCCGTGCTCGTCGTCGTACATGGATAAAACCGTGAATGGGATTACTTACTAGGCGCTATTCATCGCACGTCCGTTGACTCGCAATTTGTTGTTCATCATGACCAAGGATAGATTAGCGGCCCTAAACGCGGTAAGTTTCACCAACAAACATCATCATTATGTATTTCTGGCTTTCATTATTTCACAACTCCGAAATGTCTAGGTACAAGCTCATGTCCAAACGACTATTATCATTCATCTTATATCAATGTATTCTCCATTATTATTGTCATATCTGTTCATCCTTTTGTTTATTCGTTAATGTTGATGAGTGAAATGAGAAGTCTCGTGAGACTATTAGGTCAGTGTACGTATTTGTTTCATTGCATTATTCTGGTGAAAATTTCATTAATGTTTGTTAATTATTGTTTTGTGGTTAGCTATATTTGCACCGGGAAAATGCTGAATTTTTTGGGTGAATAGAAGAAAAAGAAAGTAAAAATATATTGAGTGGAACAGCAGCAGGTTGTGTGTTAACATCATAGCGAAGGCGTTTCCATTATTGAGTCATCGACTGTCAAGTCAATAGTGAACAATTGTTGATAATTACATTGATGATGATGACAGGTGTGGAAGTGTGGTGTTTTCAATTGCCCATTGTTTGTGTCTAATATTTAGTGTCACAGTTTGTGTCATGATGAGAAAAAATGCGAAAGAGAGAAGAGAAATGCATTTAGAGGAGGAAAAAAATGCGCCCCGTCGTCCAACGTTCACTTACAGGACTGAGTACTGTCATTCTCTCTGCTCTTGTGACGTTTCTGTATGTTGGGACCTTCGGTCACGACATACGTTTATGTATCTCTATCATATGACCTCTTTCTCTCATCATTTATATATTTATTTGCATTTTTTTTTCTCATTTTTGTTTCACTTCTGTTTTCCATGCGGTAGTTCACGAAAAACAAATGGTTACAAATTTCTATTGGAGAGAATTTAAAATACCGGCTAGTATTTGTCAATGTCAATATATACATTGGTTCTATACATTCGCACATATATGAGAGTATTTTGTGTGGAAGTATATATGCATTCGCACACTACTGTTATCTCTTTGTTGGATTTTTTCTCTTTCCATTGATTATAAATAGACAGATTGTGAAAAAAAAAAATGGTTTTCTCCACATCGATGGTTATATTGCACGTCGTTTGTTATAACCAAAGATAAATTACCACTGTTTCCTCGTTATTGCCTCGATCCATCAGTAAGTTGAAGGACATGGTGTATGTGAGTCTTTATAAATATGGATTCTCATGAACGGTTTTGTAATATTTTTTTTTCATATATATTGCGAGATGTAATAGTTAGCTGAAGCACTCTCCTTTTCTCTCTCGCTCATGACACGCAAATGATTTCAGTCACAGTCACGCTACGTTGTTTCCTATCCCCCATACAAAAAGTGTATGATTTTTGTTGAAAACCAGAAAATAGTAAAATCATTGATGTGCCATGTTCAATAATAGGGCTATATTGAAACTTTTATTCAATTTCACTGCTGTACTACATGAGACACTAAGGGTTTGCCTCTGACATAACATATATGAATTTGGATTACACTTCAATGAAAACATCGACGGGAGGAATTTAATTATAATTTAATTGATTGAGTCAACATAAATTGGTTCCAATGAAGTAACATCATGATGAACAAAAATAGAAATGACATAATTATCCAAAGATAAAATTAATACTTCAGAGACAGTGTATTTCTTATACACTTTATTTCATTGATTTTTTTTTCTTTACTTTTTCTCCATCACGTATAATTTCGGTATAGCTTCCTCATGACTTCAATCCTTTTTGTTGCACAATCACACTTGAATTATCGAGTCTCGTAACTAACGTCTAGAAATAGCATATAGTTTGTACTTTCAAGATGTATGTGTGAGTGTGTATGTGTGTGTGTGTAAATGGCATCCAATGTTCTCTTGCTGTTGACGACCGGACGATCGAGAGTTTTTTTGTGGCTCCCCTCTCAGAAGTTTGGTTGTTTCACGGGGTCTCATTATGTTTATAAACGTACACATATATGTATATATACGTTACGTTATGTGTACGTGAATGAGTATTGGCGGGAGGAAAGGAATAGTCAGTGTGGAGGAGTTGCAATGCTGGTAGTTCGTTTTGAAGTCTGAGGTCACAGGAAGAAGTATCATCACTTGCTAATAATGCAAATGGAATTTTTATGATTAATATGATCTGAAATTATTCAGTCCTTCGAATATGATTGATTTAATCCTAATGCTGTGTGCAGCTTGTTCATGAATTCTCTATCAGCGTTGAAGATTGACGCAGAATTAGCGTTATCGCATTCGAAATACTTCCATCACGATAATTTTTCTCTTGAATTCTAAATCTTGAGAAGTCGGTTTTAATTTAATGAACTCCATTTGTTCCGTTATAATATATGTGAGTGTAACTCCTTGACTATTTGTGAAATTTCTTGTCTCAAAGATTCCTAAGTGTACACAGCAGTAACGAAAATAATTTTTCATTGTTGGAAACGAAGACGAAGACAAAGAAAAACAATGATATGTATGTATACATAGAGAAATAGAACAGAGTCAGGATTCCCTTCGCCGGAATTGCCTTGGGCCCAATTGTGACACTCGATGTAGGTTAACTATTGTCTACTATGAGAAATAAAATATGAAAGAAAGGAAAATGGACGGACGATCATTACGCGACAAATAAAACGTCCATACACTTCTCTTTTCTTCTACGTGTTATTGATAATGTTTCGATATTATTATTTGTCCAGTGTTTTCATCAAAATTCACGGAAAAATAAGAAACAATGTGAAATGTTGTTGGTGGGAAGGTGGCACATAAGATCAAAAGGAAAAGCCTCATCTACGAAAGAAATAAATAATTTCACTTTAAAGTGTAAATATTCAGTAATTCACATGGAGAAAAAAAGCTCTCAATTCGCTGTTATGCATTCTCTCTTGCTTCGCTTTCTGTTTCCTCGTACAATAATTTTGTTTTGAATGTGTGTTGCAATCAAGAATTGTATGTGGTGCTCTCAAAACATTGACACACTCTTAACGAATTTTACAAACCAAGTTTTGAGCGGCAATAAAAAACGAAATAGATTCAATTGAGTTCTGTTGATCATTTTTCAGCATTTGTGCGCTTAAATACATGTATATATATTTTGCATGCTTTCACATAATATCACTTGATAAGAGAAGATCCCCTCGGGGCTTTTATTCCCTGCCAAAAAATACCCAAAGAATGATTCTTCGTGTTTTTTTCCAAACGTATGTTTCATTCAAAGCACGCTGAACACCGGTAGCGTGCTCCAATAAAATCCACTTACCATCCGAAAGTGGCCATGAATATATTCTCTCTAACACTGTATGGTAGAGTAGAGCAAAAGACGAGTATCACATGTATAGAATATATACAAATGTATGAAGAAAAACAGTGTATTACCTTTTACTAGAATCACTGGTTAAACACCAGACGAATTTTTCAATAGACTTTGTAATGATTAATTTTTTAAAAACTAAATATGACATAATGATTGAGCTAACAGAGTTCGCCCAAATTTATTGTCATTCGTTTCGTCTGTAGGAAATTCGGATACATCACTTTTGGAATAAATAAACTAATGAATGAGTCCATGAACTTATTCTTGAAATAGGCGCGATTCACTGACACTCCATATCTTTCATAATATTATTCCGTTCTGAAGAAGAAGTTACAGAAAATCAATATTGTAGATTCGGCCAGACACTGCATTCATGAGGAGAAATCGTGTTAAATCTGAATATTTTGATAACTTTCTTTTCCATCAATAAAATTCCAATATTTGTGTAGACATCATTAGATTGAATCTCGATGTTTTGGTTTATACAACTAGGGAATGTTCTAACCAATCGTTATTTGTGAATTAATATTAAATAAATCCGGAGTTTCACACCGCTTCAAAGAGCATTATCCATTTGTGATTGTATTTTTATTTATTTACAGTATATATTCTATGACGGTTTATAATGGTACGAGGGTATGTTTGGTAGCGTTGTTGATGAAATTCTCATTTGAATATCCCGGGCGCAGCCTCGAAATCAGTGCAAATCCTTGACCCAAACGTGTGGCATATCACACATATATATACGAACCAGCATAGTTCCACTAATTTCTCATGACCACGAGGCCACAACATCCCGTCTTGCACCTACGAACTTCATCATTTGCGTCGGAATTTACATAATGTGTTAATTGTTTAGACATATAACATCAAGTATATATCTATAGATCTCTGATTGATGGTGTGGAATTTAATACATCTATACGTTGATAAATACGTTGGTAGTGGAATTCATTGGTTTGTCGATTCTTCTTCAGCATGTAATCGAATATTTGTGATTGGAGTTGTGAAGAACAGACACACATGTCTGGCCCACCCTACCAATTCCTTTTCTTTATCTTCATCTGTTTTCTGTTCCCTCTTCGATAACTTATTCCAAGTATGTCTTTCGGATATATACTCAATCGATCACATGATATGCGCCTTCTCGTTTTATTCGTTGCGCAATAATTCATTTGAAATGTCTATAATTCATTCATGTTTTCCGAATGTTGGAAAACATGTACATCTGATTATTCATCATCTTCAATTATCCGTTCCCTCAAGTAACATTTTCCTGCTTTAATATCTCCTCTTACAACAACTTGTATTGTGACTATTGTTTATCTGTTTGCTGTTGGAAGACTTCCCCACAGATTATATTTCTATTTATGAGTTATAAATTACGTACAGGAATTGAAATTTGAATTTTTTCTCATCATATTGCGTAAATTCTTTCATCAATGTAATTGTTCGAATTGCTTTGATAATATTGCCTTGATGTGCGTGATTGTGTGGGCGTGTATCTGGGTCTCTACGGATTTCGCGACAATTCGGCTTTAGTGTATGGCAGAAAAAAAGAATTTATTCGCATATACATATGTATATGTATAAATATAAATATAGCTGACAGTCTATAATCTGATCCCACGCACGATGAGTTACGAGCGAAGCAACGATATTGAATCGATGCGTTTATAGGCGTGACGCTTCACTGTGTGCTATTATTCTCATATTCATAGCTGCATGTATATATTTTTTATTTTCCGCCGCACACTTGAATGAAAAATAAAAATGTTACGTTCAAAATTTAAATGCATATCTTTTCCTCTATAAAATGTGATATGAAAATCTAAAAATAACTATCCGTAAATTTTTTCCCGAATATGTTTATACTCCTATATATAGTTATTAACGGAGAGAATTTCCAGTGTAAATTATGTTACATAAAAAATACTCACAAAGACCGTCAGTGTTCATTTATTCCATATACCATAGTCAAAGATGAAAAAGAAAATCTTATGTGTAGAACTTTTTAATTTTCTTTTATCAACAAAAAAGGCACTGTGAAAAAATTCTGTAGATTGTCATCAATAGCATGGACGAAGTCGCGGATTGAAAGAAACTTTCATGAAATTATTTTAAAATAATGTCATCTTGACATAATTTTCACATTTGTTTGTTGATCAAAGTTCACATAAAAACATCTTAATTGTTTCTACTTCGAATGTAATTGAAATATATCTAACACAATCTCGTGGTCATACAGTAAAATATGAATCAAAGATACAAGAAATTTGAATATCCATTTTAAACATTCATCAAATTGATATTTGCTGAATGGAATGTAGGTTTGATGTTGGAACGTGACTGCAATAGTTGATAATTGTGAACGGATCGATATTTAAGATAATAGTTCTATCGGTTGGTTGTGCTTGCTTTCATGGTTGATCATTGGATGGGTATAAATAAACGCACTAGGAGAAAATGGTGATGTTGCGCCATTAGGTGAAAGTTTATATACAATATGGGTATACGTGTAGGTACATATAGATAGAGATGGGGGATGGTGATGTGATGGCAATATGTAGTATGCAAGCATTATTGAGAGTACGAGAGTGAGGGAGAAAGTCCTAGGTCAAAGCCAAGCGCCAAAGACAACAGTGAATGGTGTCGTCGTCATCGTCAGCTCGTCGTAGTATAAATGTCCGTTCACGCTTGAGCTTTAATAGAGGGGCACTTAATCAATTGAAAGGCTCTGACGATAAAGGGCAATTAAACGATCAAGTTGCGATGCTCTCACGCACCGGAAAGCAATTCACATCGAATGATAAATGATGATATGTCGATTGACCATTTGATGTTTAATTTTTCATTTTGTCAATATTGCTCGATGAATTTATTAATTGATTTGTATACTCATTTGTGATATCCAATATTTCATTTTTATTTTCCATCTTTTTCAGGCGCAGTCGGACGACGACGATGTCGCCGACGAGGGAATGCCCGCCCCCGCCGCACAAGACGATTTCATGACGGAATTCTTCGCGGAGGTGAGTTATTATTGTGGACGAAAATTTCTGGTGGTGTTTTTTTTTTCAGTTTCATGTAAAACGAGCACCAATATCGAATATAGATCTAGTATTTTGTGCTTGTTTCATTTTCATACCGACTTTTATTTGAATGGGAACTCCATCATTTTTGTATTGTAATTATATCGTAAAGTTTAGATTGTCATTAATATACAATTTCTAAATCGCCCAAAGCTCACAACAGTTGTGAGTCATCAATATTGTAGATGTAGCATCTCCCCATTATTTCATCGATGATAAGTAGAGTCGTTTCATCTACACGTTTCCAATCAAGTTTTACCTCGGCGAGAAGTTCGCCAACTGAGTGAACATTTACAAATTCGTGCTACGCAAATTACCTACAAATTTGTCTACTATAATAAACTACACAGGCACATCTGTATTTTAGTGAACTCCGTAAAATGATATACTGTTAATACTTCAGGCATATTACCTGATATACTACGACAAATTGTTGTATACGAAATTTATGCAAGCTGCGTAAAACATGTATATGACTTCTGTAAACTCACGACAGTGAAAGATGAGTCGTCGTCACACACACCCTATTTTATTTTCTATTTATTTTCCTCCTATATATTATCTGCCATAACGCGATGTTGTCAACGTTCCCGCGGGATGTCACGCAGTTTTTACATATATCCACGGCTCGAAACAGCGATGATCATCCACCTAGTGAAAACAAAAAGAAAAAAAAATGAAAAGAACATATAAATATTCCCAACTTCCGCACCCAAGTGAATCAAGATATGAATAAATTATCGTACACTCATCTACTTCCACTTTTACTTCGCTGTACAATATATAGGAAAATAAAATGAAATAGCTTTTATTTTCATAATTAAATATTACAATCTGGGCCTTTTTTTATATTAACTTTGTATGCAACTGCTTATCATGTCGGAGGGGGGTGAAATACAATTCAAATGTATGAATGAATTATTCATCGATTTAGTAACAAAATTCAACCAGTGTACAGTATTATATATATATGCACATGGATGTATCTGTGGATATGTAAAAGCGATCCTGGTTTAATTTGAGGAACTTGTTTTCCCTGCAATTCCCTGACAATCTCAAACATCGTAGATATATATACAAATATATATATATATTTAGTATATACGGTCTCGGTGTGGTTCCATATATATATATATATATACATATTTGTCTATGTGCATGCGCTAGTCCGAGCCCCGCCCAAATCGTTTCCAGTTTAATTGCGTGAGGTCACACGAACCAAAAACTATGCCTCTGAGTTAAAGTCATACATAGGCACATACATTTTCATATATGAATACACACAAATATGACCCCTAAATGTGTATTTGTGAGGTGGTTGGCTGGCATCCTTGTGGAGTCACCTTACTGATGTAATTCGAGTTCACCTGGCGGATTGCCATCATTAAGTACATACAGAAAAATTTCCTCATTTCATATCACGCTCGTTTACTCACACTGACTTACAACTGACACGGAATATATTTTTCCTAGTTCCGACAGATATCTACACAGTCGTCCTTGTTACTTTTTTTCTCTCATTTCACCGCCTGTGTAAAACTTTTTGCTAGAAAGGAACATGAGTAAGGAAAAAGGAAGAAAGTATCCTACATGTGGGCGGAGAATCGGAAAATATATGCTGCATCGATCAAACGCGACAATGTAAGGAAAAACCTCGGGGAGCGATAAAATTTAAATGGGGAAATTTGAAGACATTCATCATGTTGTAAACTGTCGAAGATAATACAAATGATAGTAATAAGAAACAAATGAGAAAATCTTAATTTGAATAAATCACATAAAATATTCGTTAAGAATTATATTGATTAGAATATTCGTAAGAATATTCAACTATAAATTTCTCTCTTCGCGAGTCGTACAAAACTGTTGTTCCTTACTTCATTTTCTGTGTCTGAGGTATAGATAGTAGGGAAAAGTCACAGACTCCTCCTCGGTATTGCTATACAGATCCGTATGAACTATATATACTTGTAATTCGTGACTTAAATCATCGTGAAAGCTCGTTAGATAAACTCGCGCAATTCCACGATTTGCCTTGCACGTCCAAGTGTCTCACTACCTGTATATATATATACTCTTCCAAATCTCTGACATCAACGTCACACCATATCTAGCATCCACCCTGTCTACGCTTGTCCCTGCTAGTTATATCTACATTAGTCATATATATATGATGCAGTATTACCACTTCTTGCACCTGTCTCGGCGTCTCTGTGTTTCCCATCGTTAATTAATTTTAATTGAGAAATTAACTCATGCCAGACGAAACCAAATTACTTATATCACTGGACATAAACCTCCCTCATTGCACATCTTATTTTCACTTCATCCTTTCAATTACACTCACGTTGATAAGAGAAGGTTAAATTACAAAAAATGCATATAAAAAAAAAGGTATATGATGTACATTCTCTAACTTTCTATCTGCATCATCTCAGGTGCAAAATATATATTCATACTTTGTTAAGAAGTTATAACCATCGTCGCAGAGCTGGCGACGATATTCATGAAAGTAATATTTTTCTCCAACAATACACGCTAGTTATATTTAAATTCTCCACCGTCACAACTTTCCGTAAAGTTTTGCTACGTCATTAATCGAATTGTTGGAAATTGAAAGACATTCCGAATTGAAATCCTTATCAGATCTGATATTTCTTTCATCATCGAGAAACTGATTGGAGTGGAAAGTGGGTTATCTTTACGACTGTAATGTGCCTTTTTTTTTCATGTGTAATTGTAGAATTACAAAATATTGTCATTTAACATATCGAATTATCATCTGAGTTAATGAGAACCGGTATAAAAGAATCCTGTTCACTGTAGAGTAGAAAAATAAAAAAAAACGTATATTGTACGGCCGTAAATTTCTTTCGTTGGATTTCAATTGGTTCCTGTGTAATTCTTCATGCTCATATTCAGAGTTTGGAGTGTATCATTATATTCATGTATTCGTCGTTTTACAATGAACTCACATACACGTCCCCAATATATCGGCGTTGAGTGGTAGTCGATATATATATATATAGACGCAGAGAGTTACCCGTCCTCCTGTGTCACCGAAATGAATATATAGATCGATATATTCGCGTTCTCGACTCTCGCCTTCACCACTCGCGGCTTCAATGTATGCCTATGCATAAGACCTTCTTTGCACGCCTAGGTTTATAACGAACATATAGGTAGCACAATACACATGGTCACACATCCACACACACAGACATATACTTGCTTTCCGCACACCCAGTGTGCATCCCAAGCTCTTTTGAATCAATTTTTTTTATCTTCCGTTTTTTTACCTCCGGGCGTTGTCCTCCTCCCCCGAGACACGATTGACGCGTCGCGGCTTTACTATTCCTCGAATCACTTCAGGCTCCATATTTATGCAGGTCGCATCATGCTGAAACACACTTATATACGGCGTCGCAACGATGATCGATACATTGTTATTTATTCTTCTTGTTTTTTTTTTTCCTTTCTCGGGAGAATTATCAGATTGTTTTTATGAACCTTCATCGATCTTCCTTATTTTATTCTCTCCTGGCAAAGAACTGGCTGATGAGAAAGAGTACTCGATTTTTCCATATTCCCCGTACGGAAGGCATGGGGGTCTGTCAAATGGAGCAGAAATTTCGGCGTTTGTTGTAGAAGGAGATTTTATCTCTTAATCTCGAGCTTATCACTTTAAAATCATTGATCATTTTGGAATTCGGTTGCTTCTAATTTATAGGTATGGGTTCAAACTTTGTTAGGGGACGAGTGAGGCACTATATTGATTTCTGAAACAGATATCAAGAGTTGAAAACATCTGTGTCTCTATGCTCGTTCCACAATAGGGAAGCTTTTCCACCATTATTCTTAGTAGGGTTGATTCGACCTTCAGATATGTAACCTTCAAGTTTCCAAATGCCTATATATGAGTGCGTAGTGATTCTTTTTCGTTCAATATTGTGATTTGATCTATGCTCTCATAATTGTTCATAAGTTGATTACTGACTGGGACTTTAAAACAACTAGAAATTGAATCAGAAGTGATTAGTGAGACTAAAGATTTCGCATGTAATGTCACTATGTTTTAATATGATTTACTACAAAAGAGGAAATTTGATTTTATGCGAGAAAAATGTTTTCTAATGTTTCTCAATCCACTCTAATGATTACAAAGTAGAAAACTCGAGTTGATGAATGGGGAAGCAATATTGCAACTATGCTTGTAGCCTTCTATTTTATTAATGAAAGAAACGACGCTTCTCTTCGCCCACTCGTCGTGATGTCACCCTTCGTTTATATCTGCATTACGAATTCAATACAGAGACTTTTGCCCTCTCAGTTTTATATGTTGCAAAAAATTCTTATTGAAATTCTGGAGTGGATTCATTCCACTGTAGGTCACTATATTCTCTTCTGAAGTATTATCACAAAAGAAATGATTTCACCAAAAGTTTTGTTTGGTATTACCGCGGATGCAAGGCGACTTTTGTTCATTATCCAACATATATATTCGTACCTCATTCACTTCCACAACCCGTCATGAGTGGAAAACGAGGTCGTGGAATTTTATATACCCTATCCAAGACAGCAAGTCTCATTCCTGTTGCAGCATGATATTCCAATCGTTCTTATACAACCTCTTTTTCTGAATAGTCATGTACGAATAGCATACATTTACACACGGCCATCATATATATATATATATACATAGCCAAACATCAAACGCTGCTGGTATATTCGGTACTAGAGAGGGTGGCAATAGCCGAGACGGCGCCAATTCCTAACTCTTTATGACCACTCCAACTGAACAAATTAAAAGCAACGACATGAAAAATCATTTATTCAAGACGTAAAGTTCACGTTCCAAGATCTCGACTACAATCCCCACATGTATTTAAGGGAAGAAGAATTCTCTTTTATATGAGTTTTCTAAAGTTCCAATTCAAATGTCTTGTTCAACGTCTATAGAATATATCCCTCAAGAAATAACTCACGCTTTTCTCTTTTGTGTGGGTGTTACATCCTCAAAGAAACACTTAATGTCCCTTCTTATTCTATCTCCAGACTCTATACTTCATACTGTTCTCAGCAATCAATTTTATTCTGTGATATTAGAAACAAGTGTTCTAAACAAACATCCACTCGGGTAAATCTGTATACTCGGCACTTGGATTTTAGTGACAGACATGCAGTGAGAAACCAACATACACCTGTTTCTCGGAATAATTTTAACGACAAACATACACGAAACTACACTTTGCGTACATTTATATGAATCATGGGATGCCAGTCTGCAGCTCGATTATACTACTGAGGACCACTTGGCGTGAAATGGCATGAAATAAATATAAAAAACTTCAAATCCGTTATTATTTCATTCTCATAGGAATTTAGATGACTCCCAGAATCATATTGGCGCTTGCTGAATTTCATTTCAACGCACGAATCAACATTGCATACGAAATTTAATTGAATATTATTAATGGATTAATTTTTTCCATAATCATCACTCAGAAGATATGTGCAGTTATTGATTTATTGGGATTACAATAATATTCTTGAATGATACAGATAAATCCATCCTTTACGTTGTTCGCATATGTTAATGCTAATCTAATATTTCATATGTATCATTGTTTCAAAAAGGTGGAGGAGATCCGCGAAATGATTGAGACTATCCAGGCGAATGTTGAGGAAGTGAAGAAGAAGCATAGCGCCATCTTGTCCGCGCCACAAACCGATGAAAGTGAGTGCAAATCTTATAAATATGTTCTTTCACCATAAATTATTCGATACCATTCTATTGTGCGAATCCATAGCATTAGAATGTCACTCGTCATGTTTTTATTCAACTCTGTGTATTAAGGGCCTATCACGATAGACAAACGTTAATAATCAACTAAGAACACTGCACTGCACGGATTCCTAGTCTCGTAAAGGTTTCTTAATTTCTATGCTGAACATAATTCACATGATGAGATGAGAGGTTAATTCTGAAGACTTTTCATGAATATTGAAATATTGTTATCAATCTTCACGCCCAACAGTAACTTTGTTTCCCTTTTGTATCCGTACTTTGGTTATCAGTATAAAAACGATAGTTTAACGTCCTGCATTCCTTATCATCACGATGAGATCAGGCAAATATAAGTTGGCAAAAGCAGAGGCGTCGATATTCCAGCTCTGAATATTCTCAAGAGCGGCAAAACGCAATGAGTCTCTTCGTGCTTGCAAGACGGTGGACCTGGGAATCGGGCGGGTTGGGAACAAGAGGAAGAGAGTACGAAGATGAGAAAGAACGAACAACGATAATCGTTCTCGCTCCGGTTGCCATTGTGGCGCATCCCCACGTTGGTGTGGATGTGGGTTTCAAAGATGAAAGAGTGGTAGTAGAAGAAGTAGGAGATAGAAGTAGAGCGGGGGCGTACATGTTACTCGCGCCATTTTCATTCGACGCATTTCTCACAAACTAGTCGCATTTTCTCTGCGTCTTCCTATGTTTTATGCTCATAGTAATAGTATTCTCTCCGTGCAAATGTTGGCAGAGATAGAAGAGCCATTTCTTTACGCTGTTATATCTTGTGAAAGAATATTAGAGATTTTTCTCTCATCCACACTAAGATAATTGATTTTGAAATATTTCCTTCTTTACAATTTTTTTATTTCACCATGCTTCATATTTCAACTGGTACTATCAATACCGATTGTATTCTCCAGCTATTTCTGATTCAGTGGATGTTGAGTTGTTTTTATGCAGCGTCAAAATTTATTTTCCTATATGTAAAGGGCGAACCTGCCATAAAGTACGGGAGTATATTCGCTGTCGATACTTCACTCTTGTGATGAGTTGTTCTTTATTTTAGTTCACAAGGCTTTTATATTTGCCAGGTTCCATTGTTTTTCATTTTTTCCCTTATTTTCTTCATCGACATCGATTTTATTTCCATGATAGACTAAATAGAACTCTCGCAACCCACGCTGCTTTCAAAAATCCAATCAAGAATGATGGGCTTGAAAGCTTTTGCAAACTGCCAACTTTCATTGGTCGTGAACACATGACTTACTTAATGGTAGCAAGTGGATGCCGATTTTGTGTGGTACGAACTCTACAGGGAGAGAATCAGGAGAAGAGCAAGTGAAAAAGTAAGATATATAGGCGATGAAGTAGAGAGACAGAAGTAGATAGGCGTTTCCTGCAACAGGTTGACACTGATGGATGAGAAAATTGAGACTAGTGTCCACTCGAGTGTGTGAGACACTCCGTCCTCCTGTGTACTGATTTCAATTCCATGTCATACTTCACTCTGTTCAATAAATTTGACGGCCACTCTTCATGTCAGATCTCACAACATTTGAGTATTAACATCCCAGTTTCAAAGTTGATACAATAATGAGGTCAACCCGACTGAATATGGAAATACATTTCTGGTAGTGCGGCACGTAACAAAGCGTTGGAAGGGAACTGAGTTCTGGGTGGTGGCAGAGCTTTATCTCGGTAATGAGATTAGAAAACTGTTTGAGCCGTGGCATTGTGTTTATTGAGGTAGATGCGGTGACGTTGATATGACCGGTGTCTGTCTGTTGGTGTACAATTCCATGTCGCTATTTTAGTTCGAGATAATCTTCCATGTTCCATTGTCACGGTACAAGTGTAAAGCATATGTGCCTCTGATTTGTGGTTTATAAATGAAACACTTTTGTTTTGGTATAGCGTAATGCGACTGTTCTCTTGAACTCTGCTAATTATCTTGTAATAGGTTTATCCTCTGGTTGAATCAAATTTTTAGCATCCTTTATAATACAATAAGTAGCAGCACCAGTTCTATTTTTTTATCTCAATGAAAAATCGCCTTTGGAGGGTAATCGATCGTCTTTGTAGTTCGTGTAAGTAGGGCTTTTATTCCATATCATTTTTCCTACGATCTCAACGCAGAGTTGGTCACCAACGCGGTTACCCTTTTTCTCTTGAACGGATATACATATACCCGTTTTACGAACACGCACTTCCGGGACAATGTCATGCACATAGTCGGTATAACATTTGTTGGTTTGTCAAACAAATATACACTGAAGCTATTTCACAGTTGGATCACACTTTATATTTGATATAAAACTTTTTTCATTCTCTTCATACTTCCAACACTTTGAAATTGAAATTTCAAAGCAGCTTTTTATTATGTTGTTCCGAGATTAAATATTTATATCTATGAGAGTTAGTTGTGTGATTACAGAAGTGTGATGCTGATATAATTTCTAAAAGTAATAAACCAGTATTCATTATATGTATGTATATTCTACTCATTTTTCTGATGAGTTGGAAGTGTAATCATGTTAAAGCAGATTTTTATCGGAACAGATAAAAAAAAAATATGAAAGTTATACTGTTGAGCAAATTGGAAGGATTCACTTGGTAGATGAATGTAATAATCGTCGAAACAAATTGGAAAAAAGCTGACGCTATTTGTCCCTCGGGTTTTGTCATGTTATTCCAGGTTTTATCATCAAAGGACTTCGCCCTAAGACTCAGGGTGAGGTCATTCAGCTCAAATTTGTTGTCACGCAAGAGATAGCCAAAGATTTTTTTTCCAAGGCCTATTGTTTTGAAGGGGCGGATCCTAACAGATAGGACTCACCAGAATGTAGGACGGTTTCATTTAGAATATGATATACATTAAATAGAAACATGCAGAATTTTTAATAACAGAGTGAAAGAACAAAATGAAAAAGTGCAGCGAAGGTAATGAAAGGAAAAGGACTTTGTAATCTACCCGGCGCTCTAATACATCCTATAATTCTCTTTCTTCACAGTTTTCCTATATCGAACCCGCTGAATTTAATCGTACTCGAAGCCAGAATCCCACACGTTTTTCCATTCGACTCTTATTTTCAACCCCTACTATACACCAATGATCTGTCTTTTTCAATCGTTATAAAAACGTGAAAAAAAAAAGGAAAGGGATAGAACCGAATCATTCAAATATTTGGGATAAAGTAAATGGTCAAATAACTATTTAAATTTGCATTCCACGCCAAAAATATTGTTATTATCCATTTGCAGTCACAAGTGGGCCATTAGTCTGATCGCCGACTGTGTGTGGGTGTTGAAACATAATTTCAACTTTGACATTAAACGTTGCTCACATCGAGAAACGTGAAACCCCCGAACTATCCAGTCACTGCATCGTCAACCATTTGCATGTGTATGAAAATTGATCGACAGCTCATTGTACGTGGTCCGTATGTATTTTGTGATTGTATAACAGGAAAGCGATTGTATATGCTATATATCACTCAGTCGGTGCGAGAATATGCACCGAAAATCTGGGAGCACTCCAGGGATTGCATTCGGTAGTTAATCAAATTCCATGATCAAACAATCAAATATTTATGCTCATTCCTATATTCATTTTATCGATTAATACCTGGAATGAAAATTAAAAATCTCGAATGACCTCTTAATTGTTTCAATTGTTAATTATTGAACGATCTACTGTCTCGTCATAGCGAAAACACTACTTCACATGATTGCACCAATTGATTCTGTTAAAATATGATTGAATCAATCTCATACTCAACATTCATTCTCGGACTACACAATAACTCGATTGTTTACTCATCCACTATGAAATATTGTGTGCAAATATGAAACGTCGCTTCATTTTTCTCACAGAAGCTCGAAATTCTTGCAATGGAGCTACATGATGCTTATCGATCGACGTTTGGCAGATGTGCAGGGTTTCAGATTCTAACGTGCACGGCTGTCTGCCAATTCTGTTGAAGGAGCCATCTATTCTTGTCAATTCCATCTTAAACTTCTCAATTCATTTCTGGGAAACTTGTGTCTGCCCAACTCTGGGAGTTCTTGTACTTGATGTGCTCATATTGACACTTCCATCTTCCATGTGATGACATCATCAACTTGAATTATCGATTAAACCTATATGATGATCATAATAATTAAAGGTACGGTAGTGTGCATAGACAAACGCCGTTCTTGCTTTCAAATAGCAATTTTTTTCTTCCCTTGATACATTGTTGACTTGTTTACTTGAATTTGATCGTCAAGCTACGCGTTGAATTACGCTAAGACTCAATTAACAGACAGTGAAGGAGTTTATCATTTACGGCGTATCTTCAACTTTGTACTGTCGAAATCGGATATTCCGAGAGAGTAATCTTTCCTTACCGGGTCGACTTTATTTCTGGTTTATGGTTCATTAAACCTCGATTGAACCTCGTGATATCACAAATTGACTTTCCTATATGCGACAGCGATACCAATATAACGTCGCCTGTGTCACATTTTTGCCAATTGTCCTCATCAGGAGCTTTGATTCATATACGAACTACATTGCTACAAATCAATTGTTGCTGATTCGACTATTCTACCAACGTTGTCTCGTCAGCAATCTCTTTTAGGTCCAATCGAATGACATACAATTAACATTATCTGTGTCATTCTTGTTTGTTCAGTTATGGATACGGATGCACAACACCGAAAAAATCAAAAAATAGTAGACGAGTGCATTGACTGAAAAATTGAAATATGATATAGTTCGTAATTTCAAAATGTTTTCCTGGCACTACCAAGCTATTAAATTCTTTCTTGACGAAGTTCACGATGTGCGGGAAAAGCGGATACGAACGGATGAAAATAAGAAGATGAAGGGGAAGTTTAAAACTGCAGTTTAGAAAAGCTTTCAGGGTACTTTGATGGTATATATTTAAAGGTTAGGTTCGCGAGAACATGAACGTCGTGAAAATCCTCTTACGACCCTCCTTTTTATTGCCTCATACCCTCCCGTCGTCGCCCACGATGTTTCTCCGTTGTCTTTGACTTCACTCGTTCTGCAAACGTCAGTTCATTAGCTTATTTGCACTGGTCTCACCCACCTGATTCTTTATCATTTGATTCAGCAGATAGCAAATTCGATAACTCTTCTATTTAATTTCATCATTTTTTTCACTCCCGCCAGTGTATATCGAGAAAGTACTACTTTCTGAGTGTAAAAAGCAGTCCTAATCGAACGAAAAAGAAAACCACCCCTTAATCACAGTACCTCATAAATCTTCACGACCAATTTATCGACTTTATTCGCGCTCATCTGCCCACATAATACTCTCACCTGATGGGGGTTCTTTTACAATCGCAAGAGAACGTGCTCTTATAAATTATTCCAACACACCAACAATATGCATTCAACGTGCATGGGCAGACTGTGTATTGTTGCTGGGAAATCGTCAAATAAAACGGAAATGGATGTTTCGTTCATAGTGTTTATGAACCTCGTTTCTTTAAATCCCTTCAAATTTTTCTCTCACAGAAAACTTGAATATTTGCGTACATTCACCACTTACAATCTGGTCTCCCATTCAAGTAGTGATATTGAGTCAACCATTCGATTTTCAATATCTAGGAAAACTCGAGACTCAACTAATTTTTCTCAATCTGACTCACGTTTCATAACGAGTAGTCTCAAACTTACTTTTAATGGGACGAATTTGTGTCATACATATAATCAATCCAACCACAGCCTCCTTATCTTTCCGCCAGTCATTCAGTTGTATTATACAACCGTATAGCAACACAATCAGTTGAAACTGTCGATCGGTAGTGTATAACAAGGGCCACGTATTGATGTGAGTTATCAAATTCGCTTCATATAACAGTACACACTCCACAGTTCTCATTCTCTTCTACTCCCTTCCCGCTTCCACCCACATTCCTTTGATCGTATTTATTCTATATCCTGTATTGTGATCCATTGTATACGCTATAGAGAAAGCGGTTGGGAATACACATTGCGGATTACATCAGGTTGTTGGAAGAGAGAGAAATCGCAGTTGCAAACATGAACGTTTGATATAGTAATAGCATTGTGATGTGGACGAGGTTGGGTTGGTGGGTAGGATCTTTCTCGACCTTTGGATATCACCCGGACCAAGCTACACCACTCGGTGACTGGCTGAATGGCCGCGATCTGCTATTGATCCTCACCGCAACTGCCAGCACACACCACACCAGCCTCTGCAATTCTGTTCTCGGCGCTTACTACACCACACCCTCACCAACTACTTTAAGCCACCACTATCAAAGCCATTTACCACGTTTCACTTCTGTTTAATTCTTCATTTTTTCCACTTTGCTATCATCCACCGAACGATTCTTATCATTATCATAGTTTCCTTGGTGTTGACACCTTCGGATATGGTTGTATTGTAGAAACATTATCCATCGTTAAAGAGAACCAATTGATAAAGCACGCAATATTGTATACTCAGTCCAGTTAAAGCAAGTTTTTCCTGTGAGAAGCGCTTTGTTTCTCGTTATTACGAAAAGATATCTGCAAACAATTGTATATTGGTTGACATAAAATGGAAGCGGAGCGCTTGGGGTGGATATGTCTGCGTTAGGATTATTTCGCTGCTGGACTATCGAAAGAAAGAGATCTCAATTTCATTTGACAATGGGTGGATTGATGATAAGCCCGTCGTCATGATGTTGTTTTCTAACGTTATACTACCGAATATATCTTCTTTTTCGAGCTTTCCCTCTTACTTTGGATGAGGATATAAAAGTAAAGAGGGGGAGTAACAGTCATGATCTTTTATAGAAGAGAATACTATTAGAGGCTGAAATATATGTCTTGAAACGAATCAGTGAGTCGACGGTGGGTTTCATAGATTGGAGATGTGTTGTGTAAAGAGAAAAGGTATAGGATAACCGAGCAGCTTATCTACCTATACAGTCGACTCTTTTATTCGCTTCACCTTCTCTTTTTTGATTCCTTTTTTTCATCCTCTTTTCGTTTTGTATTTCGGTGCCACAGGGTGTCTACTTGCAGAATCTTTTTCATAACTCTTTGCGCACCGCATATTTGTCTCATTTTTCGTCTCGAAATATAGGAAATTTTCCTCCGTTTGAATCTGTTGCGCAAGCGAAAAAATACATAATGCCCACTACAGTGAAGATGAGAAGAGAGAAAAGATGAAGAGCGGAGATCTGAAGGCTGTGGCACAAATTGAGGTATATCACAGAATTTATATTATGAATAGAAAATTCAATTCTGCGATATTATATGTACGAGTTTCAAATAGATTCCATGGCGCAGCATTATGCATTGATTTTGAATGATGGCACTTCAGTTCTACTAGTTTGAATATGATTCTATAATGAATTTCAATTCTAATTCGAAATTGTTCATATCGCCGTACTCTCTTGTAGTACAAAAATAAATATACATAGTTGAGAAGAGGCAGGAATATATCGAACCGACGTACTTTGTCTTTGACAGACTCTGATCCGCGCCAGATTGGAATTCGTATTCGTTCTGCACTGATAAACGGTATATATATATAGCTAGAGAAAGGTAAAAGGAGAATCTGAAAGCTTCAAATCTTTGGTGTTCGCACACGAAATTTATTGCTAAGAATCGAATGTCATTGCAGTTTACACCGTAGTACTCATCAGAGATTTACGATGAATGGATATATGAATCCTCTTTCGATTTGGCGAGTATGAAAGCAGAGATTTTTCATCAATCCATACGTCCTTGATTTTATTCATGCTCAGAAAATCGTTGAGTTATTTGCAATGGTTCCAAACTTGTTTTGTATTTTCTATGTTATTTTATTATGATTTCACTGCAGGATAGGGTACAAATGTCGCTAATGAATAACTACACGAGTGCATCAGTATGTTACCAATTAATCCATGTTAAACCATGCATTATAATTAATACAAGAGTCAATTGAAACTGTATCCATCCGAGAAATTTCATGCGTGCAATTTCTCACATATGGAAATCCGCATCTCATCAACGAATATGCATATGATTTCTCAATTCGGCTGTAGAAACGGAATGATAGAGAGATAGAACACAGATGAGAAATAGAATGAATGTGTGAACTGCGATTATATTCTGGTTTTGATTATTGGATGTCGTGTCTACTCGTAGATATAATGTCACAGCAATGCGCTTCCATGCTTGGCTGTCTATTCCAGGTCGACCGGAAGCACATGTACGTGATGAAATTTGAGGCAGTAGGAAGAGAAACTTTAGTGAAGTTATATATGCCTACAAGAAGAAGAAATTCATGAGGAGGTATGGAAACGATGTGGAGGAGGCAAACGAGGTAGCAGACTCAGCCAAAAACTAATATGTGCTTTACAGCCCTCTTCAAAAACTCTTGTATTCACGTGTGCGCTGCGTTTATCAGCCGTTCGTAATTGCTCAGTTAACATAGTAAATTTAAGAGTCTTGATCAGTCATCTTGAAATTAATCTGCTGATACATTTATGTAGAAGTTGACACGATAAGTTCAATCTCTCAATCAGAAATTATCCGTAGGATTTCTTTCTCATTTCCTGTAATATTCAAGAGGGAATATAAAATTCATTTGCATTTCAAGTAACGAATGGTTAGAATCTGAGAATATGAAAACAAAAAGTACTTGAATATGTCTAACGTTCTAACGCTAACGTTCAGGATTGTTCAATGAACTGCTGAAATATCAACACGTGCGCCCAAAGATCACCTGTTCGTGATTTCGCGTAGTTTCATCCCGAGGACGATAGGACAATTTTATAAGGAAGGACAATAAATTCCATGATACGACTGATAAGAGAGCGTGACACCAAGCAAAGATGAACAAACGAGAGAGTGTTGAGGACATCTTTGGAATGTGGGGGTGACAGAGGGGTGTGAAAGGCTGATTTTAGATGGATTAAGTGGGTCATGTTAGAGAACTCTGGCGAAGAGAATAAAGAAAAGGATAAAAAAAATAAATAGGACCATAGAGAAATTTCCCCCTAGTGGTTGGGGGCCATGATGGGGTACCTTATGGATTTGCTGGAAGATCCCAGAAGTGAACGACAGAAATATATAGAGGGAAAAGTAAAGATGTCCCCGCGGATTAACCTATCCGAGAAAAAAAGTTACTGTAAACCTTTACACAACACAACGTTGGAATTTTTTCTATAACACTTTGACACTATAAAATATATTATTCTATTTAAATTAATTCAATTGATCATTTTCCAATTTATTTATATTTTCTTCTCTTTAAATTCCGTTGGGAAAATTAGCGAATGCTTATGTGGTATTCATGTGTTAAATAATTGAATTCAATATATACGTAAGGTAATTCAATTATAATTCCATCCCAAATACGTCGGATGTTCAGTGAAAACTGTTTACTGCCATGACATTTCCGATTCACGTCAGTTTATTCGGAAGTATGGAATAGACAGAAACCATTCAGAATGTCTTGCCGCGACGAATGATTTATCGTATAAAAATATAAATTTAAAGTGTGTCCTCCCGCTCTCTCTCTCTCTCTCTCTTAACTAGTACTATACGAATAAAAACCGATCGATCACACAATTACAAGTTGTTGGAATATTGCCCAGTGAACATTCATGATATTATATAGCTATTGCAAATAATAAAAAGACGAAACAATAGAAAATGATGGTGCTAGTGGAAAACGTTTGGTTTTTCTGTAGAACACTGGTTCTAAAATAATATCGCTCTTGTATAACAAGAAGGGTACATAGAGATATGAAGTAAAGTAACATCAATCAATTGTCTGATGATAACGACAATAACGTGTGGTCGTTTTCGGTTATTGGAAAAGATTGTGCACCTCTCGTATAGAATATAGAAAGTTCTACTTTTCTTCCGTTACTTCTTTCCATTTTTCTCTACTGCCTATATAATACTTATTTTTCATTAGTGACAATATGAGACTTGTAGTACTGAGGCACTCAGTATCCCTCCCGCCCACTCTGCCCCTTTAATAACTATCTCAACTTATTCTTAGTGTCCATATATTCGATTTTACTTTACCTTGTGTTCTCCTGTCTGTTATATATTGTCCACCTATAACTTATACCATCTCATACGAAACGAGTTTTTGCCTGGGTCGTAGGAAATGGCCAAGTTATCAAAAGTACCTACTTTATATCGAAGTTATCGTCGTTTTCTGGCGAGTGCACCAAGCATATAGGAATAGAGACACTGGAATTTATATTCTCACGAAAGAACCATCTTCCTTGTGTGCTATTTCTATATCTATATTTATTTTTGGATGTGCGACATCAACAGAAAAAATAAATGCAGAAACGCTTAATTGAGAACATTTATCCAGAGGTATAATAATATTTTTTGCCTTTTTTCCTTTCACTCAGTAGAGGGTTCACAGCCTCCCCATATATAAAGAGAGTTAAAGCTTGACGCCAAGATAAAAAAAAAGTGAGGAGGGTGACGTTGGCGTATGACTTTTTTCGGCGTAATGCACGTCCCGTCAAGTGAGCCGGCAAATAAGCTATTGAGACATGAGAATGAGCCTCTTGAATATATAAAGTTCTTTATTACATCACCATTTTTCGTCCTTATTTTGTTTATAACTCGGTCGTTCATTTTCAATTATATTAATTGTCATACTTATAATTAATTCATGAACAGAATATGCGGAAAATCGCATCATCGCATAATGAAAAAATTGGGATTGAAGATAATTTGATTGATTTGCATGGTAAACAAATTATTCATTTACATTATTGCGTTGATAATATTGAACAAGATATCATTTCTTTCTACTCACAGCGTTTCCGCAACGTTGGACAAACTAAATGTATAATTCTCGACTTGGTACTGCAAACATATGTGTATATAACATGGCCCATAGAATGACTCTTTATGCATACACTAACGGTAGTAGAATAAGTTGACATCGTTCTCACCCAGCTTTTTCCCTTTAGTCAGCAAATAAGACTTGTCGACCTACATTTTACATCTTTCACCCAGTCTAAAGCTTGATGATTGTATAAGGTACTTTTGCTCGCTGTCATTTTTACTATGTCTATACATCAAGACGACCATATTGTTCTATATCTCAGTGGTGTAAATTGTTTTTCTTCGTTCGAGTGGAAAATTCTCTTTCGCGCAGGAGAAAATAGAAAGGGGAAAAAATGTGTGAGAATCTCTGTGGTTTTTTTCTTTATTTATTCACCCTAAGATACTTCGTTTCACAATATTTTTCGATGCACCAGGCGTTTACGATATCGGTGGAATATAAACTATATTTGTGCCGAGCCATTTCCCTATCTAAGTTATCCTTCTTCTTTTATTTCATTTGGATTTACTTATAAAAGAAGGAATTTAGTTTCAAAGTGGAGAACAATTGCAGATAGATTGTGAATGTAGTTTATCGTAGATATATTGAATAAAATTTATTTGTCGAAAGAGATTCACACACAACAATCCTGAGGGAAGAAAGATAGTGTAGAAGATAAAAAAAATGAAGGTTTGAGAATGGTGCCTCGGAGAATTGTAATGCCTAAAGTTTCATTATCGTACACTGATTGGACTATGGTTTTTTTTTTCATCCTATCTCTCGCTACGAGATAGAATCACTCGTTGGAGAGATACAAACTGGAACAAATCGAAAAGGTTGGTGATGTCTTTCAAGTTAGGATAGGGGCCTTAACTCGTCTATCGATAACGAAGGATATACCTCACTCACTACTCGTTCGAAAATAGAAAGGAAAAGTATTTCCTACTGTGAATTCCTTTGACCAATCAGAGTAGTCAAATTTATTACCATCAGTAACTGTGCAAATGCATGCAATAAAATTGGTTGTCCCAGAGGAATACATAAACGAAATTATACTATTCTGCTCCATTCAATGCAGGTATTTTTACATAAAACTCAAAATTGAATGTTCCTATTTCATTGATTTACGTGAACTTATTTGCTGCAAGTAAGGACTCAACAGAGTTGCAGAAAAAAGTAGGGAAGGTTTTTTTTTACGCATCACACAGTCCTGATTCTGTTCACTTTCCCACGAAAGTTCAAAACAAAACACCAACCGTAATTATTTATGTACAGATTTATTGAGTATAAGCTTTTTTTTCTATTCCATAAAATTCAATATTTATAATTTTGCTGACAATAGGTAATTATTTTTCCTATTTATCCGCGGTATTCTCTCGATTTCACATTCAATTTTTTATGATAGTTTTATGTAACAATACTTGCTGAAAGGGGATGTACACACTCTTTGCAATATAATATTTCAAAATAGATATTGAGTGCTGTAAGTCTACGGAATGTGGCTGAGTTCATCAACTACAATATAAATGTATATATGTGTACAATATGGCTGAACGACGCGATTATTAGCCACAGAAATTGCCATGGAGTCTACGTTAAAGTGGAATTCTAAGCCCGGCAATTCGAATTATGTGAAGATGGAGGAAAACGGGCGGTATCTGTATTAAACATTGTCTACATCATATAGAATCGGGAGAGGGAGGATGGCAGATATGAGAAAAATTTATCTTTATTTATGCCCTAAAAATCATTTAGAAATTGTCGATAAATTTTTTCCGCAATTTTTTTCCGTTCACTTTCCCTATACGAAAGAATAAACGCACCACAAATTGCTATGATCGCTCACCAGTGAGAAAATGTGTTTCAGCATTGCAATGGGACTAGAAAATTTCTCAAGTTATCAATTTAAAATTAGTATCACAACATTTCCCTCTGTATTTGTTGATATTTTATATCCATCACAAAACAATGCTTGGATAGTTTCCCCACTGACTCTCATAATATCATAATAACAAAGAGAATAGGAAGTAGAATACAGTAGGAAAAAAATTCTGTCTGAGCCCCATGAATATTAATATAGAAAAGCTTTTTCTTGTGAGGCTCGTTGCGATTACTTTATGACGACCCTTCGTTCAACGTATAGTTTAATTGTATAGGAAGTGATCGTGGTACACCCTAAGGTAAACCTAATTCTCCTTTTTTTTTCTGTTTCGACCTCTTGTATGTCGTTGTGTCACCTTTTGACTCAAGTGAACACCACGGCAATTTCCCAGGGGTTGAAATCATAGATGGAAACATGAAGGGATAGATCGTCAAGCGGCTACTGTAGGTCTATGTATATATCTCAACTATATATTATATATTATATATGTATATCTATCTACAGCACGGCTTGTCGACGACCACAGCCGATAAGTGGCTCTCTGTCGGGCGAGAGAATCCACCTGGCTCTATAGGTCACGAATATAACCAGGCTATCGATTCACATTACTCGACGCGAGATTATCGAAACTACGGGTGTAAAGATATTTTTAATTTAAAATATTGTGTAGCACAAAAGTTCCAAAGAACCAATATAACATATTTGAGCTCCCATAGTTTCGTTAAAATGAAAAAATATTGCTTGTTTTACATTAATATCATAGACAATCTTGATTTGTTATATAATTGGTTGGAGAATGGCCTCAAGCAATTTGTCTTGTAGTTCATTCAATTAACGAAAAATTACCAACTTATACTATGATGATTTAGAAGTTTTCGGAGAAACTTCTTGTTATTGAATAATTTTTTATTTCATATATAAATAAAATACAAAAAAATGTTATATTATCAAATAAAAAGTTATGTGAATCAGAAGTTTCTGGTCTACTGACAGAAAATGTTGTAGATTGTGACTATTTGATCATAGTTAGTTCATTCTCTACAGCCCTATTTCACTTGAAGTTTGAATGAATAGAAATTTATAATAAGGGCACGAAGCACCATCGGTTGACCTGATTAGATTAATTTTGTGGTTTTCCTACCGACATACTATCAACTCACAACGAAAAATATCACTTCATCATATAATGTAATATTTCATATAGAAAAGATAAAGTTCTCGGGCAAAGATGAATAAGCCGGATACACATGACTATGAAAGATTGAGTGCGTATGGGAACTGGGGGATTCGACTTTATTCGGGTCGATCTTATTGCTGCTGGTTATAATTCTCTTCCATTTCCAAATTTCCTTCCGTTCATCAAGAGTCCCAATCCGCTAAACGGGACTACTAAAATGTACACAACTTGACAGTACAAGTAGTGAGAACCATATGCTTCATAGTAGGCATACACTCTTGTTCATGAATCGGGTCTGGCACATTTCCACCTCGCATTAACCCAATTTCCTAGACAACCAAATGGAGACCTATGTGTAACGTGATTAGTAAATCCTGCCTGTCGATATCCTCTGTTTCTGCACGTGTCTATCTCACTCCTCGCTTCATCCTTCTCTTTTTCTCGTTTCAACTTCGATCTAAATGCATAGCTATTTTCATTCCATTAATAATTCGTATTTCTCTCTTCTTCCAAAACATCTCTTCAATGAAAAGGGAGAAGTAAATGTACACAAATGTATCACCATATTGAAAAGTAAAAAATTGGAGAGGATGATTTATTGAAAGACAAATAGTTTGTGCGCTTGATTTGGTTGTACACGCAGTGTAATTATTTAATGATCCCCGGAGGTTCCACGAGACTTCTTGTCTATCCGTGTCACGAAATTGCCTCGGGACACGTTCGCTCCATCAATGTTATAATGTACGTGTGCTCGGTATGTTCAATAACATCATATCGATGTTATTACTATTGAAACATTGAATTGAATGTCTATTCTATCTCTTTTTGTCGGAAAAACTAGGAAAAGTAAAAATTCAAAATTCCGAAATTTGATCCATCATCCACATCCACGCATACACATATGCTCAACTACAAATTGAATTTTGATGACGAGAGAAAAATATATATGTACGTGTTTGTTCAATAATCTTTTTTTCACGATCAACATTGAAGTATCCTTCGACAGACTATTTCAATTTCCTCTCTCAAAGTAAGCACTTGACTCTATCTGCCTTCTAACATCCAAGATGGAACGTCGTATCACTCGAACCCAAAACCTCGTGTTTGACTCTCACCCATCGACCTTTCCACCTACCTTGCCGCCCTCGCTTTTCCTTGCTTTCGCCTTCATACAGATTTATACCACAAGATTTTCCACATATTCTCGATGGAATACTGCTCAGGGGTGGATCATTTCAAAGGTAATATCACTTACATCCACTGCATTTGACTCCTGATGCAGTTTTCAAAATAAGTACCAACTCCTCCATCGTGTTAAGTTTTTTTACTTGCAACCATAACTTATACACATTTCATCTCATTTTTATATTCTCCATTCGGAAAAATTGAACTCTATCACAGTAATGAAAGTTTTTTATTGCAGAATTTTATTTGTCACGAAAGTATTAAAGTGTTACACTGCTGTTCAAAAGTTTGAAAACAGTTGAGATTTTTCCTCCAAATAAACATGATTGTAATAGATGATAATATTTTATTATAACTAGTTTCTTTAAGAATGTAAAGGAGGGATTTTTGTTTAACCAAAAAGTATAACATCTCGAAACTTTTAGACGATACTGTGCATCCAATAAAATTTTACACAAGATCAAATAAAAAATATGTAGTGAGCAAAAGACCACATATATGTGAATGAAAAATGAAAAATGCATCGTTTTCTCAAACAAATAATGAAGCTGAATAAGGCGAAACATGGAAGCATTAGCCATGCATGAAAAGCTAAACTGTTTGACCCCGAATAAGTCCTTGGCTGATCCACTGAACGACACGAGCTATTCACCCTAATTGCTTTTCCGTTGGCGAGAGCATTGATTCTCGGCCACGGGGGCGCAACCGGAGTCGGTTGAGTTCCAGTTGAGCAGATTCAGCTGTGAGAGGATTTAAAGCCTCCCCTTTTTCCTCTTCGTTTTGCTTTTTCTCTCTTACTCCTAGTAATTTTGGGGTTTTGAGGCATTAGAGTGTACATGAGCACAAGCGAGAAGTGAGAATTGGAAGCAGGCGATTTTTCTCACGATGAATTTATAAATTTCGCTTGACTCTTTTTCATTCCATTATATTGATTTATTTTTTTTATGTGCGTCATTCTTTCGTCTTTTTCCTCCCATACACAATTGTGGATGAGAAGTCTCGGAAAAATATAGGCCAAATATAATTTGATATCGAGTCGGAATTATTGAGAAAGAGAGAGAAAGACAGAGAGAGAGAGAGAGAGAGAGAGAGGGAGAAGGGGAATGCGAAAGAAGAAAAATGATGAATTACTCGTAGATCGGGTTTAGTGTGCTGATAGAATCGATGCGTTTAATCATGTCCAATATATATACACATATATAATGCATATACTCATACAGACAGATAGTGTGGCAAACCACAGAATAGCTTTCACAGTCGAGGCGTTATATATTATTGGTGCCAATCGGCTGTGCTAGAGTGTTTTAGTAACAATGACAATGCCTCAATTACCTAAGCGTGAAAAACCTTTATATATAGATATGTCTATGGGTGTAATGAACGTAAATGACCCAAGTAAGTTTCAGAACTTTGCATACACATACATATAAATCATGGAACATTGATGCTTTGCTCACGAATATTTCAACTTCGCAAACTGTATCCATTTCCATTGATTAATAATATTCATCTTAAAACAGAAAGACGAGAAAAGTATTTTAGCAGCGTAATCAAATTTCTCTATATTCATCTTCACAATTATAACGCATTACAATCTATTTATACACATACAAAAATGAAGAACCAATTACCAGCCCAAACCAATTAGTTTATCATGACGTGACTGACCTGAGATAAAAATGAGAGATGAATATATGCAAAGCGGATGTAATGTATTTTGCATTTAAATATATCCAGCGATGTTTTATAATGGTAAACTTTCTTGATATCTGATGTATATTCCTGTTGGGTGTAGCAATTTTTTGAACTGATGCCTGGATAAACAAAATACGGAGAGCTCTGGGTAAACATATATAGACACACCTATTCAATATATATATAAATGATTTCCGTTTTGTGTCAGTTTTTTCTCCCTCGCCGTAAACTATAGATGAAAACGTGCGTCACCCTCTTTTCCTGTCAATACCGCGTGCACCGTTAAACACAAACTTTATCTTATTTCCTTTGTCGCGTTTGTTGCTCGAGTCCATCAATCATATTTCTCTCATTTTTCTTTAGTGTATACCGCTCCTCTCTTTTGTGTATCCGCTTTGCGTATCATTTCTCTTTTTCTGTCAATATTCTTCAGACACTCCTGCCATTCATACGTAAGATAATTTTACTTTTAATTCACCAATAGAAATGATATTAATGAGAAATATATATTCATCATTGAATAGCATGGGGTAATTTTTTTTCTTCTATTTTTCAAACGATCAAACCAAGTATTTCCATTTCACATTTTATTATTCAAACGTATATGTACAAGGCACAATGTACTGTCAATATTGATTCGCATGAGAGATAATTCTCAATTTCACGTATATGCGGCAATAAATTTGATAGTTATGCGAATATCAAAGGTCGACAGTTAAGTGATAGTCACTTCGATTTACAATGATTTTCGCTGCTGACGTCAATGGCCATGAAAGCAAAAGATGAGGGATGATATACTGGGTCGTCTTATGCAATAACGCCACAATACTATACCAATATATATATGTGAGTGTGCGTGTGTTGGCTATTCCATTTTTCACCACCCACTCGATCCCTTTATTTCTCATTCCGCATAGTCCAACTCAATCACTGAATCAACAGTGCGTTGGCGAACATGACGTAGGGGCTCACTTAGTTTCGTGTTGAACAGGGTATCGACTGATTCTATAGGACACCGAAGCTATAAGAGGGGAGAAAAAGTCGCTTTCGCAATTCTCCTAACGAAAAACAAAATATATGTAAAAGAAAATGACAGATATAATATCCCGAAGATGTTTCTTCTACATATTTCATGATAAAGGGATATCGTCATGAAATCTATATACTTCGAATGAGAATTTGTTGCACGATGAAATATAGTGTTTATCATATGTTACTTTGAACGATTGGGTTGGATCCGATGTGTGCGCGAAGCGACAGGTTGACGTCTATTGTGTTACTGAAATATGTATTGTTACCGACCAAAAGCAATGGTATATGATGACGTTTGAACTCTCCTCTCTGTCTTCCTCCTGTTATCTCTGTCAGTATCTAGTATTGCGAAGAATTCTTATGCACCAGTAGTTACAATACGTGCTAGACTCGAGCGAGATATGAATTTCATAAATATCTCGAAACAATATGTTGGAATGAAAAGCATATCGTGACTATCATAAATTTTAAGGGTTTCTCTTCATCTGTGATCAACACAATACATAATTGATAAGAATCTATGAAAATTTCTATAGATTTGAATCATTGACCTATGATATCTTCGAATCGATTCGGAATAAAGGAAAAGTTTATTGTTGAGATTCATTGACAGATCATTTTTGCAGTTTTTCTATAGCATTTAACTTTTTTCTCTTTTAATGTTGCAGAGGTTAAAATGGAGCTTGAGGATCTCATGGCAGACATCAAGAAAACGGCTAACAAAGTTCGGGCCAAGTTAAAGGGTGAGATTTCATTATTACCTAATATTTATCTTGAAAAAGTTGATGATCGAAAGGCAATCTGATTTCATTTTCTTTGTGATTTGAATGATTATAGTGATAGAACAAAATATCGAACAGGAGGAACACACAAATAAATCCTCAGCGGACTTGAGGATACGCAAAACTCAACATTCAACACTGTCGAGAAAGTTTGTCGAAGTAATGACCGAATACAATCGGACACAAACTGATTATAGGGAACGATGTAAGGGAAGAATACAACGACAGCTGGAAATAAGTAAGACATAATTCATATTTTCCACATTTTTTTTCTGTTTTCTTCTCCCAACTCATCTGATTCCTGAAGTGAATGTTTTTTTTTCTTTCCAGCGGGGAGATCTACGACTAACGAAGAACTTGAAGAGATGCTTGAGCAAGGAAATCCAGCAGTATTCACGCAAGGTGTAAGTGAATATAATGAGCAGGAATGAACATGAAAATATCCATAAAATTTCTGTGATACAAATCAGATTACATAATGATGATTCTGAGCAATCTGATTATGTTACAGATGAGAAGTTTGGTGATTTTCCATTTGCGTGTGAATTTTAATAGTTTATTATTATATAATAATAATACATAATGATAATAATCAGTATGGCACATTATTCGAATTTGTGTTGACAGATTATTATGGAAACGCAACAAGCAAAACAGACACTTGCTGATATTGAAGCGCGTCACGCTGATATTATCAAACTAGAAAATTCAATCAGAGAACTTCACGACATGTTCATGGACATGGCGATGCTAGTCGAGAGTCAGGTAAGAGATACAAATTCATTTAATAATATTCACAATTATATGGTTGATAAAATTCATTTGAAAACAGATTGAATAGAAATTTCCACTAGAGTCAATTGATACAAAGAATTTTACAATTAATATTTTACGATTAATATTTTAGCCGATATAGTTGAAATATCTCAAATTAAATTTGTTCGAATTTCATGTGGTACATATATACATATTTTTTTCTTTCGTAATTTTTACAGCATTTGAAAACATATACAATGTATGCCACATTGTCCCCTTTGTTAGTTTGATGGCTTATAATGTCTAGTGGCCGTTATTGACTTGATACTTGCGCAAAAAATAGACTAGATTACAGTGTGACAACAGCGCGAACCCGATAAATTGTTTTTTTCATAGTTTCAAGAGTCTGATTCAGTTCATAATTGAATCGAGTCGTTTGTAATTAATATTCACTCTTTGATTCGTCCCAAGTTCGGTCAGTATGATCAATGATGGACGCGGCGCTACTCTTGCGGAAAGTAACTAATTTTATTTTATTTTCTCTCCAATTTCCAGTATATTAATTACTAATCATGGTCCTTTTATTATTATTTTTTATCTCAACTGCTCAAATTGATCTTTTCGAATTCACGCTTGTCTATTAATATTGTGCAATTAAACTTTCATAAACGCCAATCCAATAAAATAGAAGATTTAATTAAAATGGGAGCGAAAAATATTTTTGAAAAGTCTAGTAGATGAACTAATTATAACTTGAACCAATAATTAATTCTGATAAGGTGTCACGATATTTTTATGCATAAACAGCTACTACGCTCAAATTTCTGTTTTAATCGATTTAATATTTTCTATACTGAGCGTAAAAATATCGTTATATCCAACTTCAAACATGTGCGTGCGAATATATATCTATGGTGCATGAAATTTTTAAATCTAATACTAACATTCTTGCCTTTTTTATTCTGTGGGGTCGCGCCGCGTACCTTCTTTTAGGGCGAGATGATAGATCGCATAGAATATCATGTGGAGCACGCGGTCGACTACGTACAGACGGCCACACAGGACACCAAAAAAGCACTCAAGTATCAAAGCAAAGCCCGACGGGTGAGTCCCCCCCAAAATTATAAAAATATTTGTGTTCATTCACATCTAATTGGTCACTTTTTTTTGTTTTCCTTTCCTCAACCTGACCTTTCCTACATTTCAACATCCACTTCGACACTTTCAATCTTCTTATTCCTATTTCACTGCTTGTCCCATGTTGGACGAATGAAAACAAAATGCCCATTCCATTTCATCCCCTTCAATTTACCATACCTGTGTCTTTTCTCACATTTCTCAATCCTAAATCCTCTATTCCACTCAATTCCACTGATCTCCTGATCTTAACTAAAAAACAAATCATATTTTATTCGCCTTTTTACTTTTTTTTTTATTTAATCATATTTTCAATGCTTTGGCTCTTCCCTAAAATATATATATATACATGCATATGCAATCATGAATGTATGGATATATATATTTTTTCTTCAATTCATAAAACGGCGCAACACCATCAAATATATATGTGTCATTTAATACGATATTATCACATAACGTTATTTGTATTCATGTGCGTGTGTACGATGCTTTATTTATACTTGGAAACCAAATTTAACCATTATTCATAAACGTCACATAAATATATATTAATAATATAAATATTTCATAACATATTAATATATATTTATTTATATGTGCTCGTACATTAATACTCTGTGTCTCTTTTCCTCTTAACATGGGTGTGCTGATTGTGTGCCTCTGTCCACTACTGCTATGTCTTACTCTAAAAACTTTGTGTACTAATGCGTTAATTAACTCAAATTAATTGTGTAACTAATTAATATTTCGACAACCATATCCGTCTATTTGTATGTGTGTGTGTGTGTGTCGTTGGATATTATGTGTTCGTATTACATACGAATGATCGCTGTGGGTTTACGTCTCATTATTCCCCTAAATGATACCACCCATCGTCCGCCCAAAACAAAAAAATATAATATCCCCGTCTTTTTTTTTATCTACCCTAAATATATGTTTATGCGTGTATGCATTGTCATGTATACATTAAAATTTTTTTATGTATGTGTTTGATGTCTCGCATATGTCATTCACATGGAAAATTCCATCGCGAATATCTTCTTTGATATTTATTCTGCCCTTTTATCGGTGTATTAATCGTAACCACCGAATTATTTTCCCCGTTTAAATATTTTTCTTGCATTTACTCTTGCCCAATCACCGACGGGTCGTTACCGCTATTCTCTTCGCACCTTTATTCTTCAAAAATGTCCACTCTTCCATTTCCTCATCTCCACAAATATGCACATACACACTTTCCATTTTTCCACCATTCCTTCCGGCGCGTTGTGACAGGGTGATTTGGTGGACCGCATAGAATACTGCGTCACACAAACTGGCGACCATGTTGGTCAGGCTCGAGGTCAACTCACAGAAGCTCGGCATTATCAAAGGAAAGCGCGCAAGGTAAAGAGATTATGAGATGTCAGAAGAAGAAAAAATGAAGTAAAGAAAAATAAACATGATGATAATGCTTAGTAGCTAACCGATGGTTAAGTCAGTACCATCTATATTTATCGATCCCCTTAATGCAGTCTAACTGACATTGGAATCAATTTGGAGGGTCAATCGAATTAATTTCCTGATTTCACAAATATCCCTCGGAGTTTTTTTTTCATTCCCAATGTATACAACTGGGCCGCCGGAGGCTGCGAAGTTTGAATTTTCATTTTTTAATCAACATAGGGATAATTTTGTATCTATCAAGAACATAACGTGTTACCTTGAACCAAAGTAAGTAGTCATAAAGAAGAAAAAAAGAAAAATCCATATAACCTGCACGAAACGTTAGCCGGTAATTTTTTAGCTGTCAAGCTGTGTCAGAAATATAATTAGATGATAGATTTTTTGTTCACTCGCTTATCAGCATGGAATGTATACTCATATATATATATATATATATTTATATTTATATATACGTATCGATATATATATATATATATTCATATAGACATTATTGTCACATGGAATTTAATAGTTGATTAATGATTACACATACATACAACATTAATTCAATTCAATTATATATAATCACCAATGATTAATTTTGAATGCATTTGTCTAACACATACGTTTTTACACATGACGCATTAACGCATTCGATTCCAAAGCGAACAATTATACTACAATGCATATTATGAGCACAATTTCGCATTTTATGTAAATTGAAGTAGATTGCACCATAGTAGAGTGTTAATATAGACAACAATTACAAATATTCCTATTGAAACTGTTCATCATCAAAGTGGAATGAATTATGGAAGATGAATAAAGCTTGCTGATGTAAAATGTTTCAATTATGTATTCCTATGACAGAATAACTGATTTCTTGATCACTGAGGTGATGGGAAGTGATGAGGAAAATTCACGAGCAAAGAATAACAGCATGGAAATTAATTCGGACAGTAAACAACTGAATTTTCTGAATTCATGTGGAGACATATTTACAGTAATGAACAATGAACAAACTCTGGTATGCTGTGACATTTGTACAATTCCAAAATTTCCTCCAAATGAATTTGAAAATGGTTTTTGGGTATCATCACCATCACATTCTCTTGAGCACACGTGAATCGTAGTTAGTTAATGCATGAATAACAAACAAATATTCTTCCCTCGGAGAACGCCGTTTTATCTTTCTCAATTTGTCTAAAAACGTGTTATTTTTCTTTTTTTTTTTTATTATTCTTTTTCTAGTTTTTCGTTCAATTCAGAAATTAATTATCTGAGTTCTATTTCCACTCTATATTCCTCATGTTACTTTCAACTATTTCAATCAAGTAACAATAATCGAATAGGAACAAAAATATAAAAGAGACGACAATTATGTATGGTTGGAATAACTGATATACATAGTACTGATACATGTAACTTGTCCTTTTTGTCCACAGAAAATGATCTTCATTATGATCTGCGTCGTAATAAGTGTCATCATACTAATCTCCATTGTGCTTGCGATCCTTCCAATGTTCTAAACGACCACATATGGAACGTATAGCGAAAGAGAGATAGAGCGAATAGTAGAAAGGGTGGCATGAGGAAATTAAAAAGAAAATAGGTGAACGCTTCATAATCAGGGCAATGTAGAAACCAAAAAAAAAATCGGCCGGAAAAATCATTCAAAGGAAAATTCGAGTCTCCATAAGCGACGCAATTTTTAGTGTTCTCATTAATAGCAAACATTCCCGTGTGAAATTAAATATTCAATGGAAAATGTAAAAAATAGATGTCAACGCGGGGAAAATAGAAGAATAAATGTTTGATTACATTCGAGAATGTACTCCGATGTGACGCGTCACTTCGGGTATGAAAAATTAATTGTCGTCGAGAAGAAACAGATTGAGAATGAACAGAGACGAATTTGAAATGATTGGAAGATTATTGAACGATAAGAAAAATAGCAATCAAAAATAGATCGCGTACTAATCCATTCTGAATGCGTCTAAAAATCCGCCAACAACAATTAAGCGCTACATAATTTTCATAATTTCAAACTAACAATTGAATCAGCATGAAACGCATTTTTAATTATCCTTAAACTTCCGCCATAGAATACATTGTAAGTATGTGTCGCTATCTAATATCACGCCGAATCACATCGTGCACAACGATTGTCAATGTAATTAATCAACTTCAGTATTATTCTTCAATTATTATCATATTTTTTTCTCATCAATTCTAGAATGGAAGTTAATCAATACATAGATATACAAATGTTATTGTCAATTGTTCTGTCGATGTTAAGGAATAGAAATGAACACTCTTTATGCATTCAAATATGCCAAAACAATCAGTGAAATCATAAAATCACCAACAATTTTATCTATAAAGCTAGAATCTCAATAGATGAATCCAAAAAGAGTGTCAAAACATTAACAACGCCTTGTGATACTATCACATGAATCAACGTGCTCTGGTCCTTGTAAAATAATGAAAAAAATAACAAGCAAATAAAAATATGCAAAGTTAACGCACACGTCATTTGTACACAAGAAACATATTTATACATCTCATATACACATCCGTAATTTCATTAAGTGGTAAATTATTGTGACAGAAGACACACATACATACACAAAAACGTATATAATTTCGTCTTCAATTTTGTCTTCTAATCGAAAGTCATTTCCTCGTTCGTATCGTCTACCAAAACTATCTCATCATGATAATATCAAATGTGGGTAATTGGTAAAATTAATTGAAGGGAGGATAAAAGGAGACAGCAATGAAATTGATAGGGAATGGAAGACTGTACATGCACACGCCATGTGTACACGAGTGATACATGCGACGATACCGTGTGTCATGGTTAACAGTTTATTGTACGATTCGAGCGAGGCCAATGACGATTGATTCTCATTCTTCTCACTTGACCATTATAAAAAAATAATGAAATTGAAGATAAGATAGAAAAAACTTCGGGAAACAAAACCCACTCACTTCACAGTTACATTTATTCGCGCTTTGCTTCATGCAACCACATCAACGCAATGAAATGTGCTAGAGTTCTCGTGCAAGATTCGCGCTTCGAGATTGCTCCGCGTAATTGCTTGTCATCATTTTTCATTTATAAAACTGTTGAACAATTTGGAATTATCTCATGAAGTTTATCAGCACCGAAAATAATTACGTTACGAATGGAAGTATATACATTTACACTGATAAATATGAAACAATTGAGAGACAAAATCATGAGAAATTGAAAAATTAAATCTTTATAATTGAATGCTCGTTAATAATGGAATTATGGGCGATTTCGAAGTTCGCGATGACTTGCTTGATTATGTAAATATACTCATTATGTCATTGGTGACAGGTAGATAATTTTTCAAGTGTCTGATGAATATTGAAAAAGAAAGACATCAAAATATAGCACTAGTAGAAAGTATTCGATGAGGGGCTAAAAGAAACTACCAAGGAAACTCACATTGACTATTATTTTGTTCACAGAAATTGATCCTGATTGTAGTCTGCGTAACAATTGCGGTCATCATTTTAATTATCGTTCTGGTACTTTCTTTAAAATGAACGCAACAATGAGGGGAAAAAAAAAGAGAAAAAGGTGCTTTTTTTGCATGATACAAAAAACAAAAATTATTATTTGTAGAATTTGTGGCACGTCCACGTTTTTGAATGGAATTGAATAACTGTGCAGTACCTTAAGGGTTTTGTTGCGGGATACAAAGTAAGATGAACGGAAACAATCCAAATTATAGCTGCGTGTTATATGAATCTAATTATGATGGTACACATGGGAAAAGGATGAAGAGAAAATGCGCAAGTTACGTTAACAGCCTGGGTACTTAAATGTTCTTATTCTCGACCTCCCTTACCGAAGCCACTGTCAAGTAATTCAGTATTTCAGTCCACATATAGTTATTGCGTTGAATTCCCGTTTATTCATATTTCAAAAGTACACTACGAGAGTTTCAGTAGTCAAGTGAGCTCTACACATACCTTCTTTTTACTCTTCCTAGCGCTAATATTTACCCCTATACATGTGCCTACCTTGTAGTGAGTTATAAATTATCATAATTCACCGTGATGACGATGAAACACGTAAACTTCATGCCCTGTATATAAAACTAGGTACGTAGCACATACATTTATCACCGTGTGTTACTTTCGCGTTGCATTCCTGAATTAGGGAGTAAAGTATGACCGAAATTCTTGATGGTATACAAGCTATGTTCGTATGTGATAATACCTCACACATTTGCAGTGAAAATGATAAAATTATTTCATTCTTCTCATGATAATATTTCATTTTTTAAAAAGTTCATTGAAGATTCTTCAGTTTCCCGCATTCTTTTCGATGAAGTGTTTGTTAAATTTCCCATAATCTTTTTTCGACCTCGTCAAACAGGAATGAAATGAAAATTGGTAGCTCTTCTGGCCTTCTGGCGAAAGTTTGTGTGTGGTCGAGGGTAAGAAAAAAAAAAGTCTGTAGATTCATTCCCTTCATTTACTTGATCATGCGTCCCTTGTGAATTTTTTTTTGTTTTTTCCTCTTTTCATCCTCTTTTCATCGAACTTTCAAGAAAAAAAATAGGAATGCCTGCACTAGAACTGAGGAGCGAAATTCGTTTTTACACGATTCGGTGCAATACGTACATTGATTATTAATTATGAATTTATCAAGTAACCACACTCACACGGACACACGTATACAGATATATTTTATAGGGATATAATCATTAAGAGAACTTCTGGAATGATGCGTCACTCTATATGTAAGCTGTAAATATACCCATCTAATGATTATTATAGCGAAGAAAATAACATGGAAGACATGTGAAAGAATCATTGCATTGTGTAGATACTTATATATTCAAAGAGTAAAGTTGTATGAATGAGCAACAAAGCGAAAAAAAGCACAAAATTAAAAATGATGAGATAAATTTGAATTCCTAAAATGAAGCTGAGTAAAAATATGACGGTGAAACATTTTCCTCTCTGATATAAATATAAAAATTTATAACAATTGTCGCGCAATACCGTACACAAGTGAAAAACTCTTACATGAGTACATAAATTGATAAAAATCTTAATAATAATAAGAATAATAATAATTATAGCAAACGATGGAAAAAATAAAATACTTCATGTAGTAGAACAAATTGCAGATGAGAAGTAATGAGGAAAATATCGAAAAGAATGGATATAGTGTGTAAGAATCAACAAAATGGAACAGATAGAGAGGAATATGAAATGAATTTGAATGACAACAAATAATGTGATAATGATGCGGATATAGGCTCCGATAATCACGATTGTTGTGTAATGAAGCTAGAATGCGATTGAAAATATATGAAGATTAATGATAAAAGTGTAAAATAGCGAGGATTGGTCGAGCGCGAGCGGGAACGTAAAAGCGAGAAAATCAAGACCGGGGGCAACACAAGATAATGTACATATTTACCTTGCGTGTGATGGGTCGAGGATAAATCCCGAGTAAGTATCGATTGTGAAAAAAGTTATTGTTTTATATAGCTACTGTTTATGTGTTTTATTAGGTCAAAAGCCTGCGCTTTATTCTTATTATTATTATTATTATTATTATTATTATTATTATTATTATTATTATGAACTTTTTTTTGTTGGCCTTCTGTACATTCACAAAAATCACGATCGCAAGTTAATTCACTGGATATAGATCCACCACCATTATCATGTGATGGAGTTTATGCATGTACTCATAAATTATTTATCGTCATTTTTTATAGAAAACGTAATGGGAAGTGAATCGCAAATCCTATATCTTTATTTGAAAATTAAAGGAATTATGTATACAAATATTAAAATCGGAAATGGATCGATCATATGAATTTTTTATTGAATTCACGTCGAGCAAATGGTTCAACTTCAGACTTGAAAAAAAGAGCAATAAATCAGAGGGGGTATCTAGTACATGGAAATACTGTGAATTTCGAAACGATTTCGTATCATACAAATGTTATGTAAAATCACGCAGCACACGCGATACACCTGATGGTGGAGAGCCTATAAATAGCGACACGCATAATTCCATAATGTGATTTATTTCATCCATACTTTTGTGTTTTACATCTATTTCTGGTAAAGCATTTAATAAATGTAAAAGCGCCCTGAAAATCTCCACGAGATTATAAAACAATTATTGAGTGAAAGATTGCATAGAAAAAAACGTCATGGTAGAATTCAATTGCAGGGCATATTATCAGAGATGTATTTATTATCTGTGGACATGAAGTATAAATATTTTTATTATATTTGAAAAATTCGTGAAAAATTCAATAGCACATATATATTTCAGTTTATCGCTTGTAATGATAATAATAATAGCGTATTCATTTTCCGGTATTATATTATTATTGACGTTAATATGACCATTCGATATCACTAATTTATGATGTTCAATTTATCGTGTAAATAAATGTTTTTATTTTATCTCGTTATAATTTATTTATCTATTCATTTTCACAATTGAAACGAATACTCAATTTTCATCTTCATGTTGTATTTCACAGTGATTCGTTGCTGTATATTTGTGACAGGTATCTTCACGCATAGAAATAATAATTCAAACATATACGTGCATACACTATAATTTGTCTTATTGATATATATACATATGTATATATGTTCGTATGGCAGTAGATAAACAGAGGCACTGCGACAATTGGAAAAGAGACACAGTTTATTTTTCAACAGAAAGATATATATGCAGAAGAGAAACAGAAAAAATTTCAATCATTATAATTTTTAAATAACTCGATAACAATTGTTTACCGATCTTTGTATTTACCGCGAGCAGAAGAAAATCATGATCATGATCTGCCTCGCCATTCTCGCTGTTATTGTGGCCACCACTATCGGCGGATACTTTGGACTGTGAACGCTCAAGCCAGGTAATAAAATTTTAATGATAATTGTGTGAATGAATGATATTTTTAATGTAATTGTATGTGGAAGTGTATTTTTTTATTTTGTATTCGCAGGTTCGTTCACAAACAACGAGTTCGTGCGGGGTGCCACTACCATCGTATGGCTGACAAAGTGCGCTTCGTTCGTGGTCGATACTTATCACAGACATGATATATTGCCTGGCACGCCGAACAGTTCACCGCTACAATCAATCGGCGAGATGATCATCATTATCATCGGTTAGAAAAATCATTGCACCGACCCTCATTATCTCAATATCGCTGCCCGTTTATCACTATCTCCCCGAAATTAAATAAAATACCCGCGTCGTTTGTGTTGTTCGTTGTCGTCGTTCCCTACATAATCAATGAGAATATATTGATTCATAAAAATTCCAAGTATTCAAAGTAATAATAGACATTTATCCGCGCGTGATCGCTGTGAATAGTTTACAGAAGAAAAATATTAATGTGAAATCGCGGATAGCAGCACAATAACAAGCCAAATGTGCGAAATATGATGAGAAATGAATTGATAGAGGGCAACGACGGCCACGATTGATTTACGATACAGGTTCAAATAAACATAACTAGTTTAAATTATACGAAACAAAGAACAAAATGGTCCATCTACTGAAAATTGAGAGAAAATAAATAAAAACAAGAAACCAGTAACAATCGAAAAAGAACAAATTCCAAAAATACGAATCGCGCGGAGAAGGAGGGATAAAAATCACAGAAATAGATAGATAGATAGATAGGTAGAGAGGTGAAAAGGAAGGACTGGAGAAGTGAAAAAACAAAACATATATCGCAATTATGCGGAATCACTCATCAGAACCCTTTAAAGTTAATAGCGAATGAAGTATACATTTTGCTGCAGCAATAATATTATTAATATTAGGTGTTATATCGGAAGTATTTGAAGGTAATGTTCTGCAATTAAACGAGGATGAAACATAGGTACCTAAATATCAAAGTTTTGTTTGATAATTGTACCATTTTTTGTGCACATATAAATACGTATATCCTTATTAACCTGAATGATTGTATATGTATTTATAGGTGTAGAGGGCAATATAATAATTATACAGTGCGATGGAAAACAATGGCGAAAAAAATTGATGAAATGAACAGAAATTGATAGTTCTTACACTTTATGGGTTGAAGAAAAGAATTAAAACTACAGATATGAAAACACGGGATATAAAATAAAAGAATGTTTATGTTTGATTGCATATGTACCATACGAAAGTTGATGAGAAATATGTTCTTAATATTATGGGTTACTATTTCGAATGAATTGAGAGAAAATTTTAATTGAATCAAAAGTATATATCAATAATTATCATCGCAGAAAAAAACATGAACAACAAATACATAACGTTCAGGCCATCATGTATTGTACAGAAAGTGTAATTGTTAGCATTAGGTAGCTATGTTACTATGATCTATTACCTAATCCAATATGGCTAAAATAATGGAAGGAAAACTTATTGAATAAAATAATAAAACAAAACCTCACTCTCATATTTTAGGATAGTTATTACAGTTGTTCTCAGAGAATAAGCAATGATAATTGGGCGGTTTTTAATTATTTTTGTTGCGTTTACACATTCGGATTACGTGATAATTATGACCATATATGTGACAGAAAGAATAATTGATTGTACAATATATATACGTTCAGCAAATTGCTATGATTTATGTATATTCAGATAATGACTTTCAGGATTTGACCCGAAACAGCGACACAATCGAACATTTAACAAGTCCATATATAAGATCAATATTTCCTGAATAGATATGGCGAGCGAGTGAACCCGAAAAAGTATGAAACCAAGATGTATTTATGAAGAAACAAAGTCAGAAAAGTTATATACTCAATTATAGTAGAAAAAAAAATTTAAAAATGTGTTGACAAAGAACTATTCTTATCTGAATCTGTTTCTATACTCTTTTGGGAGTGAACGATTGTTGATGTATGAATTAAGTATGATACTCACTGTATTGCAAGTGAACAATTGCACAAGCTTGCTTGAGTTCCATCAGTTCAATGATTTTTGGGACAGATAATTGGTGGAAAATCCCTCATATTTAGTGTCGTGCAGAATCTGTTAAAGATAAATATTGTTTATATGAAAATCTGCAAAAATACAAGGCAAACTGTAGAGCAATTTGCATTTCATCATTTCGATGAATCGATACGCGTATCCATTTTTCAATTAATGCAAAAACAATTGATTAATGCTGTCAAATCGTCTTCAACTCATCAAGAATATGTTTTCATTCATAATTCACTTCATTGTACATTTTTGATGTATAAAATGCAAAACCGATCAATTAATAAACTTGCAAGAGGAGGAATTAAATAATTGGAGAATAAAAAAAATACCTAAGGGACTGGTAATTGGAACATACATAAATATATCAAAACGTGCTTTAGGAATGTACTTGAAACGGATGCACACCCACAGACACACATACACTTATACACACGCACACACACACGAGTTGAAAATTTTTTTCAATCAAACAAGGAATGGGAATGTGGTGCACCCGACCTATAGAAAAGTAGTCGATTCCACTCCAGTACCATATGACACACAGACAGAAACGCAAACACATCTCTAGTCAGAACTTTTGGACGCTCCAATGGAACATAGTTCTAATAATCAGAAATAGAAATTTTAGTACTAGAAATCTTCGAAAATTTAGTGTAGTATTTTAGACATTCCTCATTATAGGAATTGAGAGATGACGATAAACAAAACGAAACGAAACAAAAAAAGAAGAAAGAAACTGTTAATTTCTTATCAATTAGAATAATTAATAATTACATAATTCTAGAAGTGCACAATCGCCTGTGTGCTAACGAGTTTGGCCTAAACTTCATCTGTTGAGGTTGCCCGTGCTCCAAGAAAAACAAACAATTAATAAAAAATAAATGCCATTGCCTTGTACTTGTTCTATTGAATACTTTCCGGGTTATGTACTGAGGCGGCATTAGTCTGCGGCATAACTATTGGCACTGCGAATAAAAAAGAGAAAGAAAAAAAATGATGCATGATAAATTCAATCTCAAGATACATTTTATGACATCTGGAATAATAATTCTATATTATTATTTTTATTATCGATATATTTAATAATTGTTCATGCAAAAGTCTTCGTGTACAGTAGTGGTTATATTCGAAAAATATAAATGTCTCTTGATACATGTGCCTCGTTTGCGCCATGTGCTAAGCCCGGTGCTGTGCCGCTTAGGACTTACCGGAATGGCTTGCAATTATGAGTGTTTTGTCGGGTGTATAGAAACCATTAAGAAATTCATTTTAGAAATAAATAATTGAAGCAACCGACAATTCTTCTTCGAGTTAACATTATAATTATGTGACATTGTGATTTAAATTGACACCATTGGAAACTTTAGTGGACACTCATTACGATGAACTTCGATTCGAAATAAATAATGCGAAAACTAATTGCAATCTATATCAATATCAATTCCCAATGGTGTCAATATAATGCTGAACAATGATGATCTCCAGAATAATGTCGGCGCTGATATTCACGGCGTACTTTGATATCTTACATTAAAATTATGTACTATGGAAGGTGTCGTCTCCGTCTTCCTAAAGTTACGCGTTCACCCAATTTAACATCCACCTTTACGAGTTTTAATCTCGACAATTCTCATTTATAGCAAAATAACGCGCTTATGTCGATTCGAAAACAATTAATAAATAAATAAAGAGTACATAGTTTGGATGTCAGCAATTATTAAATTATAATGTTCTCCAATGCCAAAAAAACACACCATAAAAAAATTCAAGCAGAGAAGGAAATTAATTAATTATGGGACTTGTGAGCATAGTATTCAACCTCGAGCTCCTTTCGATGTATATCTTTTGCATCTCATCTTGCATTACTGTTCGCGCCATGTCGCAATTTTTATTGCATCATCAAAGTTTTTATCATTTTTATTATTACTGTTACAATTATTGAAGTTGCTGCGAGAATTTACATCGTTGAAGCGCCACTCATCCGCATTTTTGTAGGAAAATGATAGTTTTTTCTTCTGTATGAGCGGGGGGAAGAGAGGGTGATAAAAGAAACGAGCAAGAGTCGGCGAGGCAAAACTCATCTGGCTCCGACTAGTAATCCATTTAAGATGAAATGAAAGAAGAAAATCATTTAAAAAAAAAAAACGAAAGTGTGATAATGAATACAATTCTATTATAACATTGAGACATCAAAAATGTATATGGGTCGTGTCACATCGGTGCAATTATATTATTAAATGAAAGGCTATTCGAATAATATATGAGTGTCAATTCCATTTTTAAATTTAAAAAAAATATGAAATTCTCATTTCGAGAACACGAGTAAAATCGGAGCGCTGAAAAACAAATCAATTATGGAACAAAAGGATAAATAATAACAATTATGTAATAATGGGGAGAGATCGCATGGCATTCCGGTATTCATGCGACAAAGTGAGATTATTGATAATATACATAAACGAAATTAAACTTTGAAAATTAATAAAAAATACAGAAAATGTAGTAAGAGAAAAGCATCTAATGATATGGTGGATACTTTTTATTGTAGGTATTTCATAGGAACAACAACATCAACAACAAAAAGTCATAAATAAAGATACTGTATTATGAGAAAATCATTATTAAATAAATCAGTGGTGTTTTCTGCCTAAATGTAGATTGATATATTCACTTTCTCATAAATTTATCAGACGAATATAACACAACTTTTATCTTTCTACATCAATTTTTGAACAGTCATTTTGTAAAGTTTCCCATTCTCATTTCGTTTCATTTTCTAAATAGATATAAATAATATGATACGATGAACTACACATACTGTACAAAGTTGGCAATAACATCAACTCTATATCTCGTCCACAACCATTCAATATTCGCTTCGGGTTATCTACTGTATATTTAATCTTTGGAAATATGCTATACACCAGATTTCTGTGAAAGCAGGAAAATCGTTGGAAAATTCTCTTCAACCCTCGGACAAGAGATAAAAATTAAGAATGAATGAAATTTTAAAGAACAATATTATTCTGCCTATATATCAATAGAAGAATTCAACATACAAGCAAATGTACGTCTTAACATAATAAAAAGTCATGTGCGTGGGAATCGCAAAAGAATGAAGGGAAAGAGAGGATACACAGATTAATACGTTAGTTATTTGAATATGAATAATAAATCAATTCAATTCCCATCAGAACAGTAACACTGTTCAAGCCATTAGATGATGATAATGATTATGATAACAGTTGATATGTGATGATCTTATACGTGTTCTTTTCAATATGTGTGCGACAACAAGCACAACAAATTTTCCTCTACTGAAATAGTAAGCATAGATAGAACCGAGAATGATGATTAGCCTCCAAGTTTCATGAAGATAATAGTTGAGAGATTTACAATTCATAGGATGTAATAAAGCTGAATGAAGAATCGACGAAAAAAATATGAAAGGAATAGTAACAGAACGTATCTCACGTGTTTATATTTCTTACACACTCGGGTATCAAACTGGCAGGCCGTCTTTGGAGATACTATATTGCTCATGTGTAACAATCATATCAATTTCTGCTTGTTAAATGCGTATGCCCAAGATATAGCACTCAAAAAGTTATATGCAAATCCCTTCGTTGAAGGTAACATTGGATGAAGTAAAATTACAGTACGTTGAATTTACGAAATTAGAATACTTGGTGTACCACAATAAATATCTTCTTAAAGACTCCGGTCAGTTTGATCGTTATACATTCTGCCGGGCATAGAAGGAAAAGAAAGCGAATGCTGTGTAGTGTTTGAGAAAGTTATAGTATCGAGGATTACGTAAATGAAAATTCGTACACTCGTCGAGGAATCGTCAAATGTCATAGATGATGGTATTTATTGAGAGAAGCAGAAGATGTAACAAAACTACTTGTTAATGTACAATTATATTCTTTCACGTTACAATTCACTATATACTGGAATAGTAGTATTAATTATCTTATCTTAGTTTTATATAATAATCGATAAAGTATATTTGCAAAAGAGAAAATGAAAATATTCGTATGAATAATTTATAGTCAGCACACTCAATCGAATAAAAAAAAGTAATAACGTTGCGGATATATAGATATGATCCTCCAGAATGTTTGAGATAACGACACGGTGTTCAATGTGTTAATTAAAAAAAAACGAAAATATGTTATAAACCAGGAATAAAATGCAATCCACTTAAATTCTGTTGTCTGAATTCGAACCTACCTTAGAGGCTGTAATTACATCATGATTACATATAGTTAGGGGCATATGAATAAACGCTCAAAGACATGATGCAGAAAATATTATTCTTCATTGAGTTATTGTGACAATATTTAATATATATATATCGCAATAATATTGTATACTTAGTTAACAAGATTTTCACAATATCAATAATACAAGTGAGAAATTACAAGAATCTCGAAGAAATCTTTTAGTTTTTGATCTTGATGATATCATTTAATACCGCTTATTTAAATAAATACCAGTTGTTATATTTACATTGAGACGTATCAATCAATCACGTGGTGGGCATAATTGAGAATCAGCTTCGTCCGAGACAATTGCAGCTGCCGTCAAAAGTCCTTCAACAAATTTACCATCATCAGCAATGGTCTCTGCCCCATGGAGAGCTTTTTGATGAATAAATCTTGTCACTAATTCTTCATCGACATACGACATGGTTAATCGACACCCCCATGTGACCAATGCTATTGGCTATATCGAACAAATAAAGTTGGATTATGGATCTCAACGTTAATACCATGATGTATTTAGATATTTGAGCTCATACCCGTTCCTTATCCAATTTGTTATAGGGTGTGATGATGTGACGCCTCAAGCATTTTTTTACTAAGTCTTTAAGTAATCCAATTTCCAGTGGATTTGCGCATGGATGGTAGAGCATCACAATTGCGCCATGCTGTCAATACAGAGCAAAATAAATATTTCTTCTCATCATGAAGTAAGACAATATTTTTTCCAAGTGGATATTTGCATATGAGGCGAGCTGTCGAAAGACAGGTAGAATAAAGAAATAAACTGTATATACTTCAACAGAAATTGATTATAGACGTGACTTTAACAGGAAAAATATCCATCATTTCAAAAGCCATACAGTTAACTCTTAGGTAGAAGACAATTCCATATTCATCTCAAATACATGAGAAGTGCAAATATCCATTTTTTAAGCAGGCACATCTTAATCGTTAATATATTCCACCTCCAAGCTGTGAATCCAACGCTGAGGTGGCAAGAATTTATATTCTCCATAAGCTGGCCAAACTGGACGATGGGTGCCACTGTCATCAAAAACACAATGAAAAGAATTGGTGAATAGAATGGCGCAGATTATGAACATTACTACTTACTACAGTGGAATGTTATCGTCGTATTCGATGGTTTGGTTCATACACCGATGTATGCTCTGTGAATGAATGAAATAATCTCATTGAACCAAATATTCATTTTTTAAATCGAAAAGAATGAAGCAGACGTCTGTTTTACCTCATATATGGGTGAAACATGTTCACAATACCATTCTGGAATGATGTTATAGGATGGTGTTATTCTTCTATGATAGCATGTATGATTAATTGGTGAATTATCCCAATCAACCATCAAATTTGTCTACATAATCATGAATTTCGCTTTTATTATCAATCCATCATTATCATCATCATATTAACTATTCGGTGCAAAATACCTTCCCATCATCACAATGTGAATCTGCACTTCCCATCGACACAGAATGATGAACCTCAATACTGTTATCCTGGGGTTTTATTAGTGGTGCACTTGTGGGTTGTGGATCGTATTCAGGCATCCATCTGCCAGTCCAATGCTCTAAATTGTAGTCGAATTTTGTTTGCTTAGCTTTTTGTTCTGAATCATTTGGATCAATGTCCTTTCTGACGAGATCGTTGGTTGGCTGTGCCAATCGCATTGCTGATTCCCATCCTGGTTCTGTTAGAATATATGGGAAAAATCAATTTATCGATAGAAAGGTGGTAGAACTTCAGGAACGTCAGTTGTAACGAAGAGATATTATGTTCAGAAAGAGATGACAATTCATCTTGCATATTCTGAAATTTTTAGAGTGAGGTTCACATTAAGAGTGGCAAATCAATTGCTATTAATCGGGATTGCGAGTCGATATTTTCGTATAATAATATAAGGAGGGAATTATTGAATACAACAATCATCTTCGGGCTCTCGATCATTTTTCCATATCATGATGAATTTTCTCATATAATACATAAAATATATAAAAAAAAACATATTTGCGCAATCTGGTACATAAGTCTCTCCATTTACTATTATCAAATAATCAACATATAATTTTACAATGACGCACAAACCTGAATAATCTAATTGAATGTTATTGGTAGTGTAACCAGCAACAGAGCTGATAAACAAAACAGTGTCAGATAACAATATAGTTGTCCATAGAGCAACCATACTGCAAGTGTTCATTGTGTGATCAATCAAAATTTCAGAAGTCCAATGTAAAAATTAATCCATGAATTAACTCTAAGAGTCAATTGTTATCGGTATCATATTATTTATTTCATTGATGGACTGTAATGATACAAATGAACTATGTGGTAAACCTGTGACGTGACATCCCACTATTTCGATGCCCACTACGATGGAATGAGAGTGGCGCCAACTATGACTATGCGGTGTTTTTATAGGAAAGAAGTGTTTTGGTCAATAAAACGGCAATTTGGTTTGATTGCAAAAGAATGTTGTATTGGAAATCATGAAACAAAAAATCCACGTATTACCACATTTAATAATTATATTTGCTCCAATTAATGAGATGGAAATTAATTTTTTTATGTTTTAGATATAATTGATATTTGTTTAGGTAGGTATATTTAGGTGTTAGTGTGAACAATATCCATATCACAATATAACAAAAAAGAGAGAAAAATGGAAAAAAATATCAGATCCGATTTTATCGATGAAAAATTACAAGAACTGAAAAATTCTGCTTATTGGCTAGTTTGTGGCGAGCCACCATTGTCATATTGACTTTTATTCTTCAACAGATATGCTGCTAAAAAACTAATAGGATCTGCAGGTCTCTCTTTGACTAAGCTCGACAATGCTTGTAATAATATTGGGACTACTGTTTGATCTAGATATTGCCGCGTCTGCAGTGATTGCACCTCTACTCTAGATTTCTTTGGTGGAGCCCCAGAAAGGTCAGATTCCTTGTCCAAGCCAATGACCTTCTGCAAATACATCAAATAAATTCGTTAATACAGTGCACATATAAACAAGCAATATTGTGTTGAATATATTCTTTTTCATATGAAGAACAATATTTCTACTCAACAATCTCGATACTTTTATTAATATGCTCAGCAACTTATGGTAGAGTTTTTTGTTGGATATAATAGCGCCAGATAGTTGCAATTTGAATTCATCTCATTGAACATCGTTATTCGCACTAAAATTTGTCAATTATCACCTTTATGTGAAAATATCAATCAAAAGGCAAACTATTCAAATTTTCATGTTGTATTGCATATATATATCTTATTATTCATAATGGTTCATTGAGACCATGGATCAAGTCATCACATTATCGAATATAGCGAGCGATGTTATCATTAACACTGGTGTTACTCCAGCCACAACCGAAAATCAATCCCACTTATGAATTGTTCCTTTTTGTTTTCGAAGTAAAAGAAAAGAGAATTCGAATATATACATGAATTAAAATAGAAATTGTAGGTTAAGTGCTTACGTGTGCTGTCTCAGAGACGACATTGGTTATGGGTTGGGTTGCCACTGATTCTGTACGTTCCTCAGTTGGATTTTCTGCTTTAAATACAATAAAACCAATTCAAAAATATTGTTGGCAAAATTGAATCAAACAAAAATGATGTTTTTATTAAATTGTATAAAGTATATCTAAAGGAATTGTATGAGAATATTGAAAATAGGTGAATACCAACCGCTACCAGACGCCATCGTGTAAACAAACGCAGTGCGAGTCAGCGAGGTTCGTGAGGTCACTGCAATTGTATACTTCGGATTAGTCTGACCTAGCGTAATCTATAGTATCACCTTTTGATTAGTATTACACTGCACACAGCGCGTCGTATGTCATATGAATATTTTCTTTCTGTAAACTACAACTCTATTATTGGCAAAATCTCGTAACATATTATATTACAAGACGTGAGTGAAGAACATAACCTATGCAATACTTTTCTCTTCGAAATTCAAATGAGACATGGCGCAACAGGAATCTGATGTTGATTGTAACAGAATCCAGAATGTCATGGAAATTAATAATATCAATTTAAATAATTATAGAAAGCTAGTCAAATCGTACATCGATCTGGTCAGTATTAATTCTTCATCAAAATAATCAATACATTCTGTTCGATGTAAACAAATAAATAATTGATGTTATTTCGTTGTCTAGCATCTTTACAGTGCGGCATTATTTTGGGCTGATAAAGTCGTTTCGCTAAGTAATGAAGAACCTAGCGATGTCTGTACACTGGCTCAATGTATGTATTTGATGAAACAATATCATAGAGCAGCTCATTTGATCCGAAGCCGAGGTTTAGAAAAGGTGACAATTAATATTCATCCGTAATAATGCAAAGACACTGTTATTTATTATGATTATTAATAATTTCAGACTGATCTTACGTGTCATTATTTGACTGTTAGGAGTTTATTGGAAGCCAAAGAATTCAGTGAAGCTCTTCAGGTTTTAAATGAATCTGATGTATGCACAAATATTTCTCAATCAGGCGTAAACTTCACTGATCATACGAATATTATGCAGGATGCTCCAAAAAATGTGAGCTTCATCTTTTTTTTGTTCATTCAATCGGTGTTTCATTGTCAAATTTGATTGTTGTATAGGTACAAAGTTCGATTTTATACGTCAAAGGTAGAGTGTATGATGCAACCGACAATAGATCAGTAGCTACAGATTGCTATAAACAGGCTTTACATTGTGATGTTTATTCGTATCAGGCATTCGAGGCTCTGGTTCAGAATCAGATGCTATCATCAGTTGAAGGTATCAAAATGACAAATATATGATCATTATCATGTTCTCAATTGATACATATTCATCGTTTCCCTATTGATGACTGTCTGAATTTTATTCTTATTTGAAGAAAAAGAACTACTTGATTCACTACCATTCAACGAGCAATGTTCAGAAGCTGACAGAGATTTATTGAAATTACTATATGAAAGTAAATTGAAAAAATATCAAGCGCCAACAGAAGATATATCTATGATTACATGTGGTATGAAAGGCATGCTTATTACTGATAGACTCCAGGAAAATTTAGATATGCAAGTGGCTAAAGCAGAACGATTGTATTACAATTGCGATTATCAACAATGCTTTTCTTATACAGAGAGGTAACTGAAACATTCGGACGGTTTGAAAAAATTATGTCGACTCACGAAAACTTGATAAATATGGGAGCACCATTCTATTATAATTTCAGAATTCTAAAGAAAGATCCCTACCATAGCGCCTGTTTACCTGTACATATCGCATGCTTGGTGGAGTTGAAGAAAACCAATGGTTCGTCATTAAAACTAAGACACTTATTTATCTGATTCGGTGAAATACAATTCCAATTTTTCAGCATTATTTTATTTGGCACACAAATTGGTCGATCTATATCCTGACATGGCTCTAGCGTGGTTTGCAGTTGGTTGCTATTATTTTGGAATAGGTAATTATCAAAGCTTTCATTTGATTCGATGAAACGAATTGAACATTTTTCTCCTGTACTTTTTCCAGGGAAAAGTGATCATGCAAGAAGATATTTAGCTAAAGCAACAGCATTGGATCGATTATTCGGTCCCGCATGGTTAGCATACGGTCATTCGTTTGCTGTAGAAAATGAACACGATCAAGCAATGGCAGCATATTTCAAAGCATCCCAATTGATGAAAGGTTGTCATCTTCCGTTCTTATATATTGGATTGGAGTGCGGCTTAACGAACAATTTAAAACTCGCCGACAAGTTTTTTCAACAAGCACAAAGTATTGCTCCCAACGATCCATTCGTGATTCACGAAACCGGCGTAATATCTTTCTACAACTTAGAGTAAAGTATTTTATTAGTATGAGATCTCGGACTATCTATGAAATTATTTTATCCATTCATTCATTATATAATAATAAAATGCAGTTATAAGACGGCTGAGCGACAATTTAAGGAGGCCATGAAGAGTATTCAGAAAGAATTGAAGGATGTCGTTCTGCCAAGTAAATGGGAAGCACTATTGAATAATTTGGGACACACCTGTAGAAAATTGAAAAAATATGAAGAAGCATTGGACTATCATCAACAAGCACTTGTGTTGAACCCATTGAATCCGTCAACTTACTCGGCCATTGGTTTCATTCATGCTCTTATTGGCAATACACAAGAAGCTGTTGATGCATTCCACCGTGCCCTCGGTCTTCGTAGAGACGATACTTTTACAACCACAATGTTGGGTTATGTCCTCGAACAATTGATAGATGAAAGTCCGCCATTTCCAGGTAAGAACCAAGGCACGAAATTAAATCTTGAGAGCTTCAGTAATTGATGAATGTCAATACGTGATTTTCAGATGCACCAGGTGATTTACCAAAATACAAATTCCCTGAGGTCCAACAGGAGCAGGAAATATCAAAGTCAACTAATAATCCACCGATCGCATCAACAACAGATGGACAAGGTCAAGAAATTGATAAATTGCGTGTCAATTTGTTCTCACGTTGGGGCGAGGATTCAGCAAAGACAGATGAGAATACATCTTCCAAAAATGAGAGACCACGAGATGTTGTTAATTATTCAACAGGAGATATGGATTCAGAAGTAGAAATGCTGGACTCTTCTACCGCACATATAGAATATAATTGAGAATAAATCAGATTAATAGTTTTTTAAATAGCGTATGTGTGATGTATTTCTGTAACTCTACTTTCTTTGAAACAGTACTAAATGGAGAATAATGTGAATGTGCATGTAAAATGTTGCGGCATTGAACAAAGACCATATTCTCTAGGAAATTAATATTCTCCTATTGTAATTTTCATAAATCTATGAAAAGGCGGTAACCCGTGTGGTGTGAGGCGCATGCGTTCTGTGAAATGATCTGATAAGAATGTGTCTCCCGCGAGATATTCAAGTTGTCGACAAACAATCCAATTCAGTTCGCTGTGCGCGACCGAACCTCGTAAAAGAGATGTGTTCTGCTTCTTGATCTATGGGCATTCTGGCCACGCGAACGCAACTGTTTCGCTGAGTTTCCTAATACTCTCTCACAGACAATAGATTTGGTTATTCAACGCGCCTGAAAAATTTCCTGATAAAGACGATATTGAAACCATTCGACACTATAATTTACTCATTATAAATATTTAATTATCGTCTGTCAGGGAACTGTTGTGTATTTATTTATCAATCATAAATAGCATTTTCACGAGCTGTGAATTCCAGTCAAATGAGATAGGAATATTCGTACTTGATTTATTAATTTGTTCTAGTTGCAGTGGTTTCTCTTTTCCTCTTTATTTGTTGTTGTATTCGCGTGCAAATTGAATTTTGCTAATAAATTTTGTGCAACTGTAACGCAAGACGACACGCAGCGAGACATCAAATCGTACGTGCTACTGCCGACTGCGGTGTTTTTCGAATAACAAGCATCTGAAAGATATAATAATAATAAAAATGCCGACTATACTGGAGCAGGTAAAAATAGTTCATTTTTAATATTTCTTTCTGCTCAAACTCATCGAAGGCATATTATATGTGAAAAATGAATGAGATCACGCATTGAAACTTTGCAGAAAACATGAATAAACTGGTTGATTTGGAATTTTTATTCGGAAAATACATTATTATTAATTATTGTGCCTATAATTGACTCATAAAATTTGTCAAATATTATCAACACACAATCACTCTAATTCTTTTGTATGAAACTTGAAGGAAATCCTGAGTGCGTAATGGAGACGGTGTTTATCACGTACTCATACTATTCAGAACAATGCCCTGTTGAAAACCTCGTGGTTGCATTAATATAATTTGTACCAAATATAAATCATCCATGAATTGTTAGCATGAACCTTAGTTAACTCCCGGAAAAGTTGGATATGACCCCTACAAAATGCAATTGACTAATGAGAAAGTATATTATCCCTCTTTTTTTCTCGCCTTTGGACGTAAATAAACTTACCATTCATTACAAGTCGCCGGCTAGCTGGATTCCATTAGAATTTAATAGTAAATTCTTGAATGGCTATCTAATATTAGGCTCCAAAGCAATTATAATGATTGACTCATCTATAAGTGGACAATTTTATTATCCGATGTAAAAGGAAAATTGTGATATAAATGATCAATTAGACGCTCCTCCGAATATCAACAACTTCATAGATATATTCCATAGTCGAACAAATAAAATTCGATTAATCGCAATCAAGTATTCTTAACTGAACGAGCTTATGTTTCCGTTTATATCAGTTGGAAAACTTTCAAGTCAATGCCTTCTTTCTATTTCTGAATGGACAGAGTAATGTTACGCTTTATCATCTGTTGAACCGATATTATGACTTTATTAACAGTTTATATTATTTTTCGCTACCTTCAGGAAGTATTGTATTGCATGGTACTGAATTTTGGACAAGAAATGATATTTGTCCAAACGGTGTGAGTTTGTTGATATGCGGACATTCAGTACTGTGGAAATTCTAAGAAGTCATATAAGCCTACGAACTTTAATTACAGTTCTCTCTCCCAATTTATTTCTTATCTAGGGACTATCCTTTTTTCCCTCATTTCATTTCGTGGAAAAGCACAAGCAAATTCGCTCACGCACGCTTATAGATATCTCTGTTCCTTTGTCTTTCTCTTTTCTTCACTCTTGTTTTTTCTCCCTATTTTTATCTCATTCACTCAGCCATCTCACCTTCTCCCACTTTTGCCTGTATAACCTTTGTTTTCATCTTGTACGATTGGTCGAGGCAACAGTCACGACCAATCCACACAAACCTGAATTGTGTTGTTCACATTGAGGGGTAGTGCGTTGTGATCATTTACCGATTTGTCTTCAACGAGTGATGAGCGACGCGGCGAAAATTGAAACCCATGAGGTTTTGAGCGAATTTGGTTCTTCCACACAGGTTTGTTACAATTAAAAAGAAAACAATTGACGTTCTGTTCATTTAATATCGCATTTGTTTATTCATTCACATAATTCATTTAGATTATAAATAAACGAATAAATGATAGATGTAATTATCTATTCGATGTATATTATCTTGTTCTGAAAAAAAATATAATTTCATTTGTGATTGCAGTTGGCCATGTCGTTTGAGCGAGCGACTGATAATGAAAATACGTTGGAAAATCTGACGAGCGAGCAAATGAAATTGTCGCGCGATTCGCATCAACTTCAGGCGCAACGTGATCTTGATACTATTCAACATTTGCCACAAATGGAATCACTTGTGGCAACACGTCAATCACGCGATCCTGCACTTCAATCCTCACGCGATTCATTGTTGATGCACCATCGGGAACAGGAAGAAATTCAGTTACAGCAGCAGCAGCAGCAACAACAACAGCGAGGGCGAGAGTCGCCAATGTATCAACAGCGTGAGAGAGAACAACATCCACATCGAGAAACAATGCAATTACAACAGCAACGTGAATCAGCATTGCGCCAGCTGCCGAAAAATTTGGGTAATTTATTTCTGGATTTACCATCACCGTCATCTGCTACAGGGCCATTCAATCAATCTCAAAACTATGAGTTGTATAATCAATCGACCCAAGAGTCTATTGAAGGTAAGCTAATTTCAAATTTCATCGTAGCTGAACATTCAGATTGATATGATTGCATTGTGGTTAGATGTTAAGATTGATATTATTGACCAATTGAATCCATTGAGTTCCCAATCTCATTATATCATCTTCCCGAATGACCAATATTAGTGCTCACGAGTAGACAAAGGGATACATTCAATAAGAAAATTCGAACAAAATTAGAAAAAGTAATGCTTTATCATCTGTACGACGCCTTTATGTTGAACTGGACAGTTTACATTTTCTGCTCATTCGCTTCGACGAACTGTTGACTTTGAAAATTATTTCAATTACCGTTGTCGAATTATTTACGTAGTCTTGTTCCATTTCGCTGACTGAAGGATCTCTTATTATTACTCATAAGTATCATGACGTAGTGACCGTGTGTATTTGAATAATACTGAGTTCGAATATCGGTAACTTGAAAGATAAGAAGAAATGTCTTACGCAGTTTTAGAATACATGAATTCAATTCATCATTCGATTAATTTACTTATTGTCCTTCAATTATTTCACGCATGAATTTTTACTGATTTCAGATCAATCCGTTTTGTTCTGCACTCATTTTCTTGTTACTCGCTTGTTATAAATGTAAAGCATCCGATGTATCAACGACACATACCTATTTCCCATATGTAATAAAATTTGTTTCTAACTCCATTAACAAATATTTGATTCTGTCAAACAGGAGACATGTCTATTTCCGATTTATTTGGACTTGGATTGCCTAGAGGATCATTAATGGGTAGTCAATCGTCAATTGGTTCACAAGGATATCGAAGTAATCACCGTTATGGCCACAATCGTGGGCAAAATTTATCGAGTCAATATGATTATCAGGTAATGTGCAAAAAAAAATATCGTTCAGTCATGCTTATCATCAATGCCATAACAGAGAATGCAAGAATTTTCATCATTTTCCTCCAATATTTCCGCTTTTCAAAGACATCCTATGCGTTTAGTGTGTATATAAGTACATGAGAAGATTACGAACAGGAGTCGGAAACTCGAATAATCTGAGTTCAGACTTTGGCAGCTCTCAAACATTAAATTTTTTTGGTCATTCGCATGTGTCTCGGTCCTCAGAGGATCGGGGAAAGTGAGAAAATACACGAGAAAGGGTGAGAGAGTAAGTGCACTCGACAACGTTGCCTGAGCTTTGGGCTCCCTCCTGTTTTGCTTGAGTAATGCAATGATCATTCTCATTGGATCTCGCCCAAAGCCGTAGACATGAAGAGAACCCAAATTTTCTATATATTTGTCCCTGATATAAATTCTCCGTACTTTCGCTCCATAGACCATTGACATGATTTTTCTCATTTTTATCTTCATCGTCATTCACTCGAGACATAAGGGGCACGTTCCTTGCCCACCGCATCTGCCTATGACATTTCAATACGTCTATGCATTTATAGAAAGCCAAAAGTAACCAGAGTTTGCCGTCGATATTTTTATTCGACGCCCAATAGTTTATTTTCTTTCTCCACTTTTTTTTCTATTCGGCCCGTTTGTTTGGTCCACAAAGAAGAATTCACGTATAAAATATATATTTTTTCTACGAGACGATTACATGCATTGAAACGATCAATTGAGAACGACATATTGTAGAAGAAATCGTATGGAATTGTAAACATTTATCATTTAAAATATGTAGTAAACACCAGAAGTACCCATATTAACCATTCAAAGTACAATGCAACTACATAATATAATTTATTGTAAAACAGCGCGTTAAGACGACCTCGTTTTTATTGGAGCCAAGAAAATTTTTCTGTCTCCATCAGAGCCAAACAGCTTTATTGCAATTGGAGGAAAAATCTACTGCTCATAATATATTTCTCTGGCTTTTTTTTCTCCATTCATAAAGGGTCCATAAGGGCATTCCGAGACCACAAGTGAAGGCTCGCCTTCACAACACAACATTACGCGAGTTTTATTTTGGACGAATTCCAACGACTTTGTGTTGAGAAACGCTAATTCATATGATAACGCCCGGACATATTTTAGAAATTATTCATCCTGACAATGTAAACTGAGACGTTTCACAATTCATATAAAATACTTCTCTTTTCCATTGTATTCTAGAACCATGACGAGGGCTACGGATACTCTATATCACCATCCAGCCCTGATATACCGAGTACACCCAATTCAGTAACAACACCAGGGAGCCCAAGTACACCTGGCAGTGCCTATTCGAATCCATACAATTATCCGAGCAGTGCGAGCGGCGGTTCCAACATGACAGCATCACCACCATCTACATGTTCACAGTTTTCTTACATTAGTTCTCCGTCATCATCAATTCGCTCAGCGTGTTGCGGTCGACCAATTCGAGGTTCACCACCATATAACGATTGTGGTAGCCCTCCGATGAACTATCCCCATGTTATTGGGTGCAATGGATCAAGATCAAATTCACCTGCCGACTCAGACACAAGTTGTGTCAGCAGTATTGACGGATCATTATCAGACATAATGAGTTGTCTATCCATGAATCCACCGCCATCGCAAAATTCATACCACCAACAATCATCGGATGCAATGATGAATATGGATATGGAATTATATCACCATAATCGGGCTGCTGCGCTCCAACGCTTAGCTATGAAAAAATCTTTGTCGTCATCGCGTCACCATCAATCACCATCGTCGGTCCGCCATTATTTTCGTCGTTGTTCAACAGGATATCATCACATGATGCCAAATAATACATCCCCAAAGATATCTGAGTCGCATATTCTACTTGACCAAGCTGCAAGAATTCACCGAAATAGTGCGGCATTATGTGAGCCGGCATGTATATGGGAAGGACCTTTGCCAGAACGTACACCAAAACCAGGTGGTTATTCATCGAAAGTATTTTTAGGAGGGTTACCGTATGACGTTAATGATTCGATTCTCATTGGTACGTTCAAACAATTTGGCCAAATTCGCGTGGAATGGCCCGGAAAGGACCAACCAATTGCCCAACCCAAAGGGTTCGCTTATGTGATATTCGAATCAGAAAAACAAGTTCGTGCGTTGCTCTCGTGTTGTACTCGTAACTTCACCGAGCGCGGTACTTGGTTTTATAAGGTTTCATCAAAACGATTGAAAGGAAAACAAGTTGAAGTCATCCCATGGGGATTGAGTGAAAGTAATTATTCAGAGTCAACCTCCCAGAAATTAGACCCAGGCAAGACAGTGTTTGTTGGTGCACTTCATGGTATGCTGACTGCTGCAGGACTTGCAACTATTATGAATGATCTCTTTGAAGGAGTAATCTATGTTGGTAAGTTTGCTATCTCGTTTCTGATATTCAACTTGTTCGTAACAGTTTGTCATTTTTGAAATTGTGGTGCTAATCAATCATCATTTCACTCTAGGTATCGACACTGATAAGTATAAGTATCCAATCGGTTCAGCTCGTGTGACGTTTAGTAATAAGCGATCGTATAGAAAAGCAGTGGCGGCTGCATTTGTTGAAATAATAACTCCCAAATTCGCAAAAAAGGTTCAAATTGATCCTTACCTTGAAGATTCAGTATGTTCTGCATGTTTCGTGCAGCAAGGCCCATATTTTTGTCGTGAGCAGGTAAGCAGTACTTCCGTTTTTTGATAACTATCTTGATAGCCGTTCTGTATGATTGTTCAACAAAATCATGAGTTTCTTTCGCAGGCTTGCTCCCGATACTTCTGTCGCAATTGTTGGATTTGGCAACATTCCATGGATACAACACGTTTTCATAAGCCAATGACAAGAAACTCCAAAGCTAATCAAGTCATCGGATTATCATCAAATTGTGGAATTAATGGGGGTGGTAACCGTATGCATTTTAGTTCGGCAATTTAATTGTCTCTAGGTCTTTTTCTCTTTCTTTTTTCCGATGCTACAATTGTTATGTTCTGCGACCGAATTCTTCGAAGAATAGAATAGCCATATTCTCATTTTTTTTTTGGTTTACCACTAAGTCTATAGCTGACAATTTTTCTCATTATGAACGTATGGTGTTGAGATAAATCTTCGTTTTTTTTTGTTTTACTAGCGGGGCGTGTTCATCATGAGTAGATGAAAGAATTTGCGGGAGACGAAATAGTGTAAGTTTTCGAGTTGAACATTGAAATATGTGAGATGGAAGCAGGAAAAAAGAAAGAAATGAAATGTAACTAGTTATGATTTCAACGATGAAACATCGTTAATGAAAAGAGATGATAATGTATCGATTATTTGAGTTCAAAGTGAAATACGTCGAACGTATTAGGAGAATAAGTTTACCTAGTTTATTCCATAAAGGGGGCGTGCGTTAACTCAATGTGCCCAGTCGGAAAATGATTTTATTCATTTATGTTTATTTGGGAGATAGGCTCTTTCGTTATCGTACTGTATGGAATTGTTTTTGTTTTTTTTTTTCTTATTGCGAAGAATTAAGAGCTACCTGAATATAAACTCGGGATAATAATCATGCACAAATAGCGGAAGTGTGGAAATAAAATCGAGATGCACGATCGAATTCGTCCGTATGGAATCGTCTGGAACGTACGTACATATGTTGTTATGTGCTTCAGATCATGATTATTGAATCAATTATTCTTTTTTACGCCATCAGCATAAAAGAAAAACTGGCTAGGGCGATTATGTATTTATGAGGATGATTTTTCCATGTTCTATGGCGGTGTGATCGACCAATTGTTCTGTTATCATCGCAAATTTCCTGATCAATGAACGAATAACGGTTTCTGTTTTTTTTTTTTAAACGACATTAGATGATGGATAATAGTCAGATCTTGTCGTTTCACGAGGAAATTATTTTTACGGGGATATATATATATGTATCCATCGATGGCCAATCATTGTCATGGCGGCTCAATTATGATTTCAATTGTTGATTCGTTTGTAGAAATTAATCATACATTTGATAATTATGAAATTATGTATGAAATAGCATCAAAATGGTGAAGAGAAAAAATTAATCGAATGATGATTTATAAAGGATGTTCCAATACACGACGATGCTTTTGTGTTTCTCGAATCATGATATAGTAAAAAGATTAGTCTCTCGTCAGTGTTTTACATTACATTGTACAACGTATATTGAGCGGAGATGAACGATAAAGAAGTGGACAAAGTGATGAAAAAAATATATGAAAGAATTAGAAAACGACACGAAAAAAAGAAGGCAATATAACAAAACCGTATTCATATGCGTCGCACTATATTGTACGTAATGAACATATGAATGTCGTATGTACTCTAGATAGATCATGTAACTGTGTTCTGGTGTATTACGGAATTGGTTTAATTAATGACGAAATGACGTAGTATACACGATCTATGATTCCGATGTGGAGTGTAATCGGATTAATCAGATTTTTATCCACCTTTTTTCCACCTTCTTTATCGTTATGCATTTAATTGTTTTGTCGTCTTTAGTTCCAAAAAGATTTTCTCTATGTGAAAGAAAGGAATAAAAAGTATTGTGGCGCTCCCCGTATACGGAAAAACAAAAATGTTTCTCGAATATTTTGATACAACATTGTTGAGATGAATTAAAATTCATACTTTTCCAGATCTCAGATATATTCATTTTTTAATTTCGGCTTACCATCCGACATTATTCATTTACCAGCACGTTTTCCAACATTCCGAATTCCTATTATATCCTTTAATCATTGTTCTTATATATTGAAAGTGAATGATTCATCTCTTATATCCTGTCATAATGGCTCAATATAGCTTAAGCTGTTGCTCTGTTTGAAAAATCATGTAGAAAATAAACCTCTCCACTCGAAATCAATATGTCGCATAGAATAAAATACACTAGTAGAAGATTAATCAGGCGTTAAAGACAAGGAAAAAGTTTTAATATTGAATGCCTCATCTCTTTTATCTTTAACACAATCTGATTTACTCAAGGTTTTAATGAGTCGTGCCTTTTTAACATTAATCGCCGAGAGTTTTATTCGTAGAAAAGGATGCGGAAGACTAATAATTATTTTTTAAATTATCGCAAATTCAAACACGCAACTCAATACAGGGTGATATTTGATATTGATAAGGAGCAAGACTGTCGTAGTCGCGCAAGTTGTTGGGCTTTTTTCACCCATTCTGAGGAAAATGTTTCGTCAAATAATGAGATAATTGCATCATTTGGCGTATTTAACAACTTTGCTTGTTACGATTCGCAGTATAAAGTGCCTATTATGATCTTTGGTTATCTCTTGCTGAATTGCGTGTCGAGAGCATTCACAGTTATATATGTCGAGTATTTAAATATCAGCGAGGCTTTAAAAGAATGTCTGATACTATTTGACATCAGTCATCGCTTTCCAAAATAACTTCGATGTATAAATAAACGTTCAAATTGTTTATTGATTGAAGATAATATGGAAATATTAACCACATAACAAACAAATTATATTTACATATATATCCATCACCTCAATGAATTGACTTATGGTGTGTATCCATGCTTTTGTAATTATGAAAAAAATAATATAAATATATGCAATTCACAGACCCATTCATCCTCATACATAAAAATTTGAAAAATACCCTGAGATGAAAAATTTGATATTATTTACAGTTTATGATTTATTTGAATTACGTTTTCATCTTGTATTTAGTGAGCCTTTTACTCAGTGCCTGATATAATCCAATAAATGATGAAATTGTTCCTAGTGCTCCCACCTGCCACGTGGACAGTTTTCCACCCCATAATTTCCCATTTTGTAAATAACTTATTGCAAAAGTTAAATCCAATATCATTCGTGTACATGTCAACATTTCGGTGTACATGAGATTATTGACAGTTCGAACGTCTGCTACATCTGTGGATGAACTTCTCGAACACATTTCCTTGTGTTTTGACAGTCGTTTATATCTCCTTGCAGCCCTGAAAACATTGAGTGTGATTATCTTCACCTTATTTTCATGTTCTCGGCCAAAGAGATTAGAGAAAAAAATAAGAAAAAAAATGAATTCTCCATTATTTACTTCAACAATGAAAGACTGAGTGACAAAATCCAAAAGTATGTAGAAGCATTATCCCACTTATCTACATCAATTGAGATGAACTTCATTTCGCCAGCCCAACTTATAGATTCGATCGGTGAATAAATAATATCTACAAGAATTTCCGCGAGCTCCAAACACCTGATAACTCTATCAGGTTCCTGCAAATAATATTCATCTTAGTTTGCTGAATTAATGAAAATCATTATTATCATCATCATATCGAGGAGATAAGGAACATCATTTCCATGTTCATATTCCTTCATTCAGGAAATTGGATGCGTGCTCACTGAATATTCATCATATATCCCTGTTTCTCTAGCAGTTCAGGAGTGAAGTATTCCAAGAATTCAAGTGCTCTAGAGCATTTTGACTAATAGTGATCGTCGTTCAATTCGCTTTTCATCTTAATGCCAATACTACGCCATAAACCCCGGATTCAAATTTCCATGATATCAACCAACCTGTTTACCCCATCCATAACTTATTGCGTAATGAAGCGATGGAATGTCATCAAGAAGTCGCAACATCACTCTACATTTACTCATCTCACTACTAAATCTCTTAAATTTCAATACTGTGCCATTAGATTTGGGGAATACTGTCGCGAACTTCGCGACATATGATAATGTCCTTAGGAATTTATCACGACCTTCGTATGTTTCCAAGTAGTCAGAAATTATTGCTGCAGTCTTCATTGCAATGATACTAATATTATGACTGTCATGTCACGATTTTACAGAGGTTAGATTTTCCTCAAATCAGTGAGTGCACTTGCACGATACATGAAACCACAAAATATTTGAATATTCCCGCTGCGATGATGGCGCCCACAGTGTTTTCTGAGATGGCGCTATGAATGCAGTCACAATGTCCTGTAGCGCCATCTTATTAATTAAATAATGGCCACTTGTGGGCGCTGTTGTCGTGCGCGCCTTTGTCTATGCGTTTACCTTTTTTTTCCTTTTTGTTGTACAGAAAGAAGCGACACGTAGATGACGTCAGGCAATCGAAGCAGAAGCCGAGAGAGCGCGTTTAAAGCCGAGTAGGGCGTGAAAGTGTGTGTCGTGCCGCCCGCTATTTTCCCAATTTTTTTTTTTTCACAATTCCCTACATACACATATAGAGAATTACCAATAGTAATATGTTCAAATAGTAGAAGTCTAATGCCGGGCGCGTAGATCATATACATTACCATTATGCTGTGGTGCTTAGTTTAACTTGTGCATGTGTGTGAGAAATAATTTGTGTGTGAAATAATACCATGTTTCGCTGCATTCCAATTTTTAAAGGGTGTAACAGGCAGGTGGAATACGTTGACAAGCGTCACTGCTCGCTGCCGAGCGTCCCTGATGATGTATTAAGATATTCACGTAGTTTGGAGGAACTTTTGTTGGACGCCAATCATATCAGAGAATTGCCAAAGGTACAAACAAATAATGGAACAAACAAAAACAATGTATCAAGGGATATACAATGAGAATTTGTATAATTATGTATATTCTCTTTTTTCTCTTGTACATTGACAATGTCACTGTGCTGATTAATGTGTCTTACACTACGTCGAGGTTGACTCGGTGTGCAATATATATATATATTATGTATGCTGCTATGAACATTCATAGCATAATAAAAAGTCAAACGAGCTTTATCTATGGATCGTTGATTATATACACACATACATACACATCTCACGATCATTCGTTAGTAGTTGATGTGTGTTCGTCATCAATTTCATCATAACTTTTGTCATCATTTCCACCATACCATAAACGTCCTTGAGTTGTTTTTTTTTCTTTCGTTTCAGAATTTCTTTCGTCTTCAACGGTTGAGAAAACTTGGACTGAGTGACAATGAAATTCACCAATTGCCACCAGAAATACAAAACTTTGAGAATCTCGTGGAGCTCGATGTTTCTCGAAACGGTGAGTGTTTATCAGTACAATAGACAAGAAGAGAATTGATTGAATGGATGATTCTTCAGCGTACTTTTACGAAGATTCGACTTACAAGAATAATGCGGGAATATGAAACTTTAGGAAACATTTCTAGGGAGATTTAATATTTAATTATTTTTCTACGGTTCGTGATGGATGAATTTCGCATGCAGTGCTGTTGCATGCTTTTCGTCCAGGGTAATTCCTCTGCAATGATTGCTCTGATTATTGCGGTACGGCTCTCTTGATAATGGATTGTGGCACATGGTCACGCCGGCACTGACGCGTCGGTGACTGTGCTTACTATGTGTGCACGTACGAGTAGAGAAGCAATACCGTAAAAAAACTCGTTTGACATGTGGCGAGAAAGTACATGGTTTCCGTGAATATGCACCTCAACGCATCATTTGCCGTCTGTATATACACCCAGTAAATTTTATTTGTTTTGTTCACATTCCTGTGTAGATTGTCACATCACTGACAATATTTGAGAAAATGTAAGGGACGAGAATTAATCAACGGCTAGAATGTGCATTTATCTCTTGAATGATTGTGATTTCCTTGTGTATGGGAGTTCCTATATATATATATATATCTCTAAATATATTTAGCGCCCGCAAAGATATAAATACTAAATAGGTGATGTATTTATTTAAGGTGAAAAAACAGTAAGATGATAATGATAAATGAAACGCGGAAACGTTTCGTTTTTTCATGAAATTAATAATCTAACGGGATCTTCCCTGGTTCAAGTAGTTCTAGTTGCGTTTAAGTAATGGCAGTGATGAAAAAAAATGATGAATAACGAAAAAAAGAAGCACCTACACCTTAGTCTAATGGCGGTAGAGCAACCGTTATATCCTTGCCACAATATTCTCCTTTGAATGAACCGGTCTATACACACAGTTCATATACAGATGTTCCCGTTCTTTCTGTTTGCTTAATTGAAGTACTTGGTATAAAGAATGAACAAACACATTGCTGATATTCACACTGTAATTTTAGGGCAATGATAAACGAAGATGTTCACCCGGTGTTTGAATCAATTTAGTTGAGGTTTGGTGAGAGAAAAGTAAAATAAAAAGGCGATTTCTTGAGTCCACGTCAAAATTGAAGTTCTAGAGCAATAAACATCACTTATTGCACTGCATTCCTTCAGCACTCCCATCCAGAAAACATTGCAAGAATTTCCTACCTTCCATCATCTGGTGCACTTTGAGTTCGTTGTTCGCATATATATGTATATAACAGATGTATTCCTATCGACAACATTTCACTCTATTTCTCAAGATTGTAAAAACACATGAGAGAAACAATAGCACTCGTGATCTAGTGATACACAAGTAGTGAAGTGGAGATTCGCCTCGAAGCTCTATATCCTGTCAGTTTCATTCTCCAGAAAATTCTCTGTTGCCACTACTTCGTTTTTACTTGAGTCATTTCATGCGAATGAATGGGAGAAGGAAGAAAAATAACGACAATAAGAAGAGTAAATGTGGTTATTTCTCTACTAGATATCTAGAATAGTTCTCTCGGGACACAAATTGTGGAAGAAAACGTTTGTGAATTCCAGGTTAAAGTTTTCATTGAGAATCACGATCACATCAGTTTTTATTTCCTTTCCATTTCATCCATTACTCTCTGTACATTATATCATTGCATCTTTCTATTCGTTTCAATAGTATACATTTAATATTTCAATACAGGTTGAGAGTGACAGAAAAAAAAACTTTCACTAAAATATTATTTCTTTTTTTTACAATCGATGCTGGCGACTCTGTCATTTCCGTTTCATTCGTGTCGCATCTCGATGAGTCAATTCGTACCCACCGTACGCACGCACATATACACTCATATATCCATTTTTTCATTTACATACAGTTGGCTAGTTTCAATTGCGACAGCATTATTTAGGTCATCGATGAGTTTTTGAGTTTGCTTGCAGAATGTAAATCCAATCAATTTTTAATACATTGTATCTCCAATATCGAATATAGTGATAATGGTTATATTCTCCTAAATAACGTTGGCCTAGTTCGAGGACACGTCTCGTCAGAATATATCACATCGTATTAACGTACATGCTGATTCCCAATTATGCTGATGGTTTTGAAGATCTCCCATTTCATTTCATATAGCTTCTGCATTTCTGGTATTTACAAACGAACATCATGCCTTCATATTCACTATATATGAATGTGATAATACATTGCATACCAACGCAAATATGTAGAAACTAAACGAATACTATGACCTGGTTTATCCAGTTGAATTAAAATTCAAATGCAACCGGCCAGAATTCCCTTCTCTTCTTCTTCCTCCACCTCTCACATATTTCAACCATATAATAATTTGTTCCAGTGGACAAATAAATTTTATATAATTACAATTTCCTCTGCATTGCTTTTACACTTCATTCATAAACAATTAATTGTATATCAACATGGACTATCACAATAATTTCGTATAACACAGGAGCAATTAATTGTTTCATAGTATGTATTGCATTCTGTACAGATGAACGCGTGTTGATTTTTATTACCGAAGAGAATAATATTGTACAGAAAAAAAAAAGAAATAAACAGACCTTATGCAATCAAATCAATCTCATCTGATTGCCCTTTGTCATGTGCGTCACGTTTCATCAAACAAAACTAAACTGAGACAAATATGCGTGTAGTAGTAGCTATGTTCGTCGTGTTCGGGTCACTTTTCTGCTTCTCCGTTCTTCTTCCCCTTTTATGCTTCCATATCCACGGTCGTTTGAATGAATGACGATGCTCGCAATGTGGCGAATGTTGATGAATATCTTACTAAAACCAACGAAAGTTCATGACTGTAGTGTAAATATAGTTTGCGGTCATGATTTGTTACGATCCCTGGGAATGTCATTCTCATTGATGTAATAATCCCACATATAATATATATATATGTGTATATTGAGGATTGAATTCATGGCCGTTGTGTTTCGATCAGAAAGAAAAGTCCGCAAATTCATATTTGACAAATTGCGATTGAGGATAACGTGAATGTAATATTTATTTTCTGGTTGTGCTATTACACATAAAAACCGTCCGCAACTTATTTGCGTCGTGCACATATTGTATTCATATGTGTATGCATATAGAAGTATATCCTAGGAGCCGATGGCGAGTTATAATCAGCGATAAAATGTTGAGTTGAGCCGTTACGAATATACAATTGAACAACGAGAAGTTTTATATACTTTATGATATAGTCGAATTGACAATTCAAAAACATCCGTTATTCAATTAACTGTAGATGTATAAATATATTGAAAGTAGCCAACACAAAAGATACTGCTGAAATATTTTATATTATTTCTATTCTCTCTCTTCATCTTCATCTTCTGTCTATATCATTATAACTTTCATTGTATATTTAATGGTCGCAACAATGTTCATTTTTTTTTCTTCAAAGTAGTAGTATTGTTCCGATCTGATATACCAATTCCTGTTATATATACGAACTCTTTCATTCACTTGTGTATACCAATGCCGTTTCTGTAATTAATAGTAAAAACAATATGCAATGTATAAACGCATATATATATATATATTTGAATAGAGTGATTTCATGGCGACTTACGTTTGCATTCGAAGGTCGAATTGAATGTTGGACATTTATGCAAGTAGATGTGAACGAGTAAATGGGCTTCAATGTGATAAATAGTCGGCAATATCAGTTATGTTGTGTTTACTTCTATCTACAGAAATGTTGAATTTCAGTTTCACGTTTGAATAGTGTAGCAATTGGGGGTTAACCATTCAGTTTAAGTTATTTCTCCATTTAATCAACCGCGTTATTACTACAATTTTCGATCAGTTCAATATCTACAATTGATGTGACGATTTGCAAGACATTGACAGAATAATTGTGGCTTAATACCTCATGATATTGAATGAGCACGATGAAATGATCCAAGAATGGATTAATACAAATAATAAAGAAATAAATGTCGGATAATTCGAATTAATTTAATGCCATGATTATGATATTTATCCTTACAGTAATAATCTTATGGCAGGAGCTATTCATTTGACTCTTTTTAACTCTCGATAACCTCCAAGTTAACCTCACGGGACAATAATTGGGCGAATGGGCGTGGTGGTTGGTGTGGTTGAAACGTTTTCCGCTTTCTCTCTTGCCTAAAAATAATTCTGCCACGCGCTCATTTGGAATCCACTCGTGGGGCTTTTTGTATGATTATGAGAGACTGGAAAAAAAATAACAAGAGAGTGAGACATAGAGAGAAAGAAGGAATGAGTGAAAAGGATGCTATTAATGAGGCTGACGGCTGTACTCGACTTGTTCATTTCCATTTTACATGTGTACATAAATGTTGAAAAATCTTATCGTTATTTGCGTGTGCATTATGTTTGGATTTGCATGTATCTCAACTGGCCAATGGACATATAATGTTACATATGGGGAATATATACAATGCAATATATGAAGCAGAATGTGTGTGTATATTGCACGAGGAGAGCATTATAAATATAGTTATGTAGTTGCTTTTATCTCACGTTCATGAACTGTAAGAAAAGCCTTAGCCCTTCCGGACGACGGAAATGGCACGCATCGCTAAGCTTCACGACTGCAAAATGCTCCCCCGCATTGTGTTAAACTTTGTATTTATTATGATGCAACATTATTGAATGACCTGAAAACATTTTCCATTACAATATAAATTAGCAGAATAGAAATATTAAAATTCCACTAGGCTGATCATAAATTATTCAAAAATCGTAAATTATTAAATTAGTCTTTTTGATGATTGTTCTGGAATAATTGATTCATGTGATGTATTGGGAGAATAATTTCCGTATAAACGTAGATAGATTGTGAAAGGTGTGGTTGGTAAGTACAATTACAATTGTATGTCCAGCAACATCGTTTGGATCTTTTCTTTTTTATCATTAGATTATAAAAAAGAGGTGTGCCACAATTGAATTCTCACATAGTTCATGGATGCTTTCACTTTCTTTCCTTTAACGATGCATTGAGCAAATATGTATCCTCTTGAATGAAGTTTAAACATTCAAGTTGAATATCATAGCACGTCTTATTGAATATATGTCATCTATCGTGAGAATGCATCATTTTATCGGTAAAGTACTTTGTCTATATAATACTTTCAATACTCACTGTGTATATATACGAGAGAAGTATCTCATTGTTAGCTCGTTACTTGCTCACAGGCGTTAGCCTCCTCGGACACTTTAATTGCACGATTAATCTTGAAAATTTGTGAGTGGGCAGTACAATACAATATACCATGACGTAGTTCTACTGACTTATCAAATTCTCTCTCTATTCTATTTATCGATTGACCGATTGATCAAACTCAACCTTGATTATTAAATTTCTGCAAACATATTTGTGTTGAGAATTCATATTAATTTTCATACAGGATGTTTTGACAATTTTGCTTTTCGTATTTCCCGTCTTAAATATTATTCGTATAGTATTTTTGTTTATTTAAAAATGAAAAAGAAAAAGGGGAATATTGAACTGCGTTTTCATAGTGCATCGTTTTTTTTTTTTTTTTTCGTCTCAACTTCTTTATCGACTCTCTAATTTTATATTCAACCAAGCAAACGAAAATAGTTTTACACTCGACATTTTTAGTTCACCCCAGTGGACTCAAGTAAATGTGAACGCTCTTTGTATGCCATCATGGTTATCAATTTTATATTATGAAAGTTCGTTGATTTGAACAAGGAAAATATATATGTACATATTAAGTTATATTTTTGGTATACCAGAGAGTGGAGTGATATGCAGAAGAGAATTTAAATGTTGTGCGTGCATTCGTAGGGAAAATCTCTTCTATAAAAGAGCAGACGTGAGATAGATATGTAACATAGAACAGATTCAGTATAGATTAGTTGGTCTCCAGTTTGTTTAAATAGGCCACGTTCCAGCGTAGTTTCGTTGAGTTCTCCACTGACAATGAGACATGTGAAACTACAGTACACTGCTGCTGATATTATACTACTCAACCTCGTCGCTTCTCTTTGTGTCTATCACTGGTGCGCATCTTGTCGTTGCGTTGCCGTGAGAGCCAACATCCGCTCTGCTGGTTTTCAACTTAAAAGCCAAAGTTGGATTGAGCTTTCGCGTTGTTGAATTGCAAGCATTTACAACATATACACATTTCTAAGGGTGATGTATGCTGATTGCTCAATGATGATTCTCTTCGATTATATATTCCCTTCTGAGTATTTGGAATTGGAAAACGGAATTGTAAATGTAACTCTATTATTTCAGATACGATTAAAAACGGAAATTGGATAACGTCATTTCATTTTAAACCAGGATATTTCAATTTCCTTTAATCAATTTTTCGTGTTACTAAATCTGGAACGTGGAATTGCATCATAACTTCATCAGTATTCGAATAATGGGCTGGTGAAGCAGTGGTCGATTAACTCTCCCTTCAACCACGATCGATTGTTTTCGAACAAAAAATTTTCCTATGAAGAATTCGCATGATACGTAAAAATATTCTTCTTCTTTTGTCTATTATTCTTACCTCCTCTTCGAATGATGTTTATTGTCGATTCGCAATCATACAATCTGACACCGGAAAAAAAAATATTATGTTTATATGTTTCAAAGAGTGTGGACATTGAGGGATGAACATAGAAGAGCGTGCACATTGGTCTTTGTTGAGGAGAGCGATCGAACAAGGGAGAAAATGTATACGTCAATGTCTGTGTGCGTGTATACGTGTGTTGATTGCGAAGTTGACGATGTGGAAGTGTACACACGAGGGTGGTTAAGGTAAACTGGGACGCATGGAGACGCTGTCGAAGCCGTAACAAATAGTCTCTCCTATAGTTGTCGTGATAATAATAATGCGCTTGACATGCATGTCTATGTGTGGTTATGTGTTTGTGTCATTAGATCTCAACACGAATATCTGGATGACAGTGATATATGCAGACAAATGATTTTCTTATACACTCATCATTGAAATTATAAATACAAATGAACAGTATCGAAATTCATTTACTTACCCCTTTTTGTTGTAACATTCTACCTTATACAGAGCTTCTTGTGTTTGCCTGTTGAATATTTTTTTGCATATTTATTATGCATGTTCGTAGTACATGCCTTTGATGGATTCATGTATACATATATATATATATTCGCCTCGTCTGCAAGCATTTCACGCCACTTAAATTACAGTGAGAGGGTGCTAAGAGCAAACTTCTATTTTCTTTGCCGTGGGAAATTCCGAGTGTAGAAGTTGTATCAGGGAATGAGGGAAAAATGTGGAAAGGACTGTAGTAGTATTAGGGTGAGAAAAAAAACCAGAGAAACAATGTTATGAAAAAGAAATAAATGAAATAAGCGAAAGAAAACGAAGAGAAAATATTCGCAACATGAAATTCATTTCTCGATAAAATGTCTCCCATGGTGTTATATTTTTTTAGAATATATATCATGTTACATATATAAATGTCATGTTTTGTGATCAGATGGAACGATTACGCTTTAGTATGTCTCTAAGAAGATTTAGATCTTGGGGGATACGCGCGCGCATGAGGTCTACTTCTTTTATCGCGTTCATATACTCGACCGAATGGCCTCGAGATCGGTTTTATCAACCCACCGCATATACCATACGAATATAGGTATATATGTATAATATATTTATGTTCATGATTCGAAATTGTGATTGCAGGGGAAGTGTTGAGTGCATTTTCTCGTTAACTATACTTTGGAATTTTTGATCGTATATAACCTTATAAAATCGTTTCATTTTCCACTGATGTCTTCTTTTATTCACTCGATTTCACTCTCTGAGATAACATTTCCATTCAATTTTCAACATTTATTCCCTCGTCTTCGAAATCCTACGTACGTTATTAAAATATATCCTACGGCTTTCAAACATATATAAATTCTTCCTCAAAGCCTTTTGTGGCAATATTGTACGGCAAAATACATCTTTCCCTCTCAATAAAACTTCGTTCTACATCTTCGATAAAGTCGTAATACTTTTCCACCATAGCGAGTGTCTGCATGCAGACACAACGGTATTTTGAATTAGAATCGTGTCTAACATCAACAATGTGGACTAGTTCGTGCTGATATCCTCTTTACTTATATATTCATTCGTTTTTTTTTTTTTTAAATAATATACGGATATTAGACGTTCTTCGAATCAAATCAAACCGAGCGTGAGGGAATTCGTGGATTATCAATTTTAATATCCATTTACTATGGAGTGAAGATATTTCATAATATGATTATGAGTAGATATTGTGAGCAACCGCACCTTTCGATTATTGTGTAAATAACATTTGAAAAAATATGTTGAGAGCTCGTTTTATCAGGTGATTGTTGTTGTTGGATATATATGAATCGTTGTGCAACCGCAATACATCCACTTGTCGGACGAATACACATCCTTTTGTTTTCATCCATTCATTCATATTTTTGTAACACATATTAAAATTCAATACGTATCAACAATTCGTACACCATGATACCACACCAACACACTCATGTATGATTCGTTTCATATGCTATTGATTATTCTTCCTATTGTTTTCCTGAATTCACCTCATTCTATAAACTTTTTTTCACTTTCACTCTATTATTTATGCTTCAAATACTCTCAATGAGAAGCTACAGTACTTCTGTCAGCTTCTTTCGTTATGTGGATTCATTTTCGTTTCCATTTCGGGTAACGCGCATGTTTATATCGAATTTGGATTGACGCAATTATGCAATTTTGATCTTTTGTACAGGCCTATATATTGTGAGAATTGCGACTAGTTAAAACCATTGGAGTGTGGTGATTTTATTTTTCTCAATTTCCAAGAGTTATTGTGGGTTTGGCCGGATGTATTTTGTTACATCTCTTTTCTTCTCTCCCTCACTGCTTCTACCTTTATTCTCATTTATTTATTTGCTTTTTTTCTGAGAATTATATAGATGCACACACTAAATTGGAGTATGACCTCAATTGCAATAGTTGGATGCACTCAAACCGATTGTATTAAACTCCCACGAAGCACTCTCTCGATTTAATTATATTATCGCCAATTATTTTCAAATAGAATATTCAGCTGTACTGCGTACGATAATTTTTGTTTTGAAATTTTTCTTCATTGTCTGAAATTTATTAATAACATTACCCTCTCATTAAATAATTTTTTTCATTCCTTTATGTTTTTTCCATCGCAATAAAATAGAATTGGTGCATTTGCAGTAGAGTTTCTATTAATTTAGTTGACAGTATATTCTCGCCTTGCGACTTACAGTTAGAATTGGAAATGGTGACGAAGTTTGCATGGAAACTTGAAGAGGATGAGAGAAGCGAAGAGATTAATAGACGAACAGTGAGAGAAAAAAATGTCGCTGTGTAGTTTCACGTTAATTTGATTCTTACGCTAACTAAGTGAACTTGGTAGCCATCTGCTCATATATATACCTAACTATTCATCAATATCATATCATCATAATTACCACTATGATATATATACATATTATGAATATTTTTTATCTCTTGTATGAGAAGGTATTCAGGATGAATGAAGAGAGCAGAAATTGAAAAAAAAAACTCAAGAGATAAAGAGCAAGACGAACAAAACAGTGGCAACAGGTTTGAGCTCATAAAAGTTCTCCTCTTTGATTAATTCGCGCTTTTGATACGTGCGATGTTGGTTATATATACAGACGCATCACCATCACATTAGTACATGTGCATATCTAGTTAGTCTGAACCGGTAGTCATGACGAATTTATTATTCAGGGTTGCATATATAAACATGTATTTATAGTGCAGAAACACACTTGCAACAGGTGCTACATATTTACGTCATACACTTGTAACATCATCCAGACTAATTATTGCACTTCTTCTCTTTCGCTTCATTATTTTTCTGTCTCCTTGCATTAAGAGGCACATTATGTTGTTTTCAACTTAGAGAGGTTAACTAAGCATCATTAATTAATTAACCTACTGCTTTTCACTTGATTAATTGTATTTATTCAATAATAAAGATGAAGGATGAGGATGAAAATGCAAAATTATTGGACTATTCTGAAAATACATTAAAATATTTCATACAATTAATTATGTGGAATATTGAAGCCTATTAATTGCATCAATTATGAATATCGATATCGTTCCATGCCATACAAGGTGCTGAGAGGCATGAGCACTTCACATATATATATATATCTACTACATAATATAATGGAGTCTGATGTGCACTAAGATTGAGACTAAATTATAAATATAATTTATTTAGTAGTTGTGTTTCTCTCATGCTCATTTTTACTCTTAGCGGAATTACGCTCTGCTGTAATCGCGTCATCGTCATCATGTGACAGCGCGGCAGTGTCCAATCTATCTAAATGTTCATCGTGTGCTTGTGCGTGTGTATGCAAGGTGTCCCTCCTCTTTTTGTGGATATATATGTTTAATGGGCATGATACCAACATGTAAGATGTTGGCTATTGTTACTCTCGACGATCAGATACTTGTACAAATAGTTAGGATTTTTCCATGTACGAGTAAAACGGATTAGAATTTTTTCACTGCTCAGACCCAGTCTGGATCTGACCATTCTACAAGCTACATTGTTAATTCATGATAAATCTCGATTGTTTCTCTCTCAAAAATGTTTAATGAAAGGAATATCGGCTATGAATAAAAAGAATTTTGATTTGAATGAAGTCATTTGTGGTGGTATAGAGTACACATACTGTTTTACTCTCAAGGCGAGTTACAACCAAAGATGTGAGCTATTTTATTTTTGGTCGTGAGAGAAATGTACGCGGTGTCGTGGCAACGATCTGACCTGCAACGGACATAGAAAGGCGCAATTCAAGGCGAAGGTTGACTTGTCTCGCGTGAGCGAGAAGAGAAAGAGAGAAATGGTCTGAAGAGAATCGGTTGTATTTGAATACATATGTATATATATATGAGAATGTATGCATCGATATATATATATATGCCTTTCGTTTCTCGCTCTCCTTTTTGTACCTTATACATAAAAGAAGAATGATCCCAGTGAAAGATTAATAGACCCATTGTCTTGGTAAAACAAGAGGTATTAAAAAAGAAGTGGAAAAAAATGAAAAGAAAAAAGGAGAAGCAACGGAAAATGAAAACAACTAAGAAAGACAAATGGTTTTGTATACTGACAATGATGATATTCAATTATCTGTCATTCGGTAGGTTATCACTGATAGTTCGTGCGTATATTTTTTATCAATTTGATTCATTGTCCTCTTCATAATTCACTGGTTTGCGATGAATCAAGAAAAAGATTGGTATGAAAATATTGAGCACTTTCTTTTTCCTGTCATTTTCATCCATGTGTTAAGAAAATTGAAAGGAAGTAGCTTGGAACATAAAAGGCAACGACCGTATAGAGTTGTATGTTGTTCAATGAGAAGTTGTTCATTACTTAATAAGGTAATCGTCAACATTCAATTCCAGTAGCATTACAAAATCGTTCAATCGAAATGGCATTAAATGTTTCGGTGGGAGTTTGAAATAAGTGCATGAAAGAAATTACAACCTTGGAACTTTAGAATATTTTTGTGCATAGGATAAACATTTACCAGTGAAATATTATTGTTTATACACATATGGCATCTATGTATGTACGCGTACTTGTTGCTATTGAGTTACGTAAAATTACGAACCTATCAAAAAAATATTCAAGTGTTGTTTGGCTTTGTTTCTCGAGCACAAATAAAAGTCACCACATAACGGAGACATCGGTTGCAACATCAATGATAATTCACCATAACCCTGGTGTAATTTTATATTTACAGACATTGGTGCCATTCCTGAAGACATCAGGAATCTACGAGCATTGCAGGTGGCAGATTTTAGCAGCAATCCAATACCCAGGTAAAATTGTTGAATTCAACTTATTTTGGTTGAAAACTTTTTTTAATCATGATTATTACGAATATCATATGTGAATCATATTAATTAATGTCGATAAATGTTTATATTACTGGTTGGTATTCCATTAACGGTTCTCTCATAAACCGACAGACTTCCTGCGGGTTTCGTGAAGCTGCGGAGTCTCACTGTACTTGGTCTTAATGATATGTCCCTCACAAATTTACCATCAGACTTTGGAAGGTAAATTCATCATGCACATGAATATATTAACCTTTATATTTGAATATAGAATTCATAATGATCATTTCTTTGTTTATGAAGCTTGGAAGCCTTACAGTCATTGGAATTGAGGGAAAATTTGCTCAAATCCTTGCCTGAATCTCTCTCGCAGTTATCGAAGCTCGAGCGTTTGGATTTGGGTGACAATGAGATCGAGGAACTGGTAAATCTATTTACGTAGCAATAAAATGTGATGTATCGATTCTTCACCGTGAATTTACACTTTCAGCCATCACACATCGGTAAACTGCCAGCGCTCCAAGAATTGTGGCTTGATCACAATCAACTGCAACATTTACCACCAGAAATTGGTCAATTAGTGACTCTCGCCTGTCTCGATGTATCGGAAAATCGTTTAGAAGATTTACCAGACGAAATAGGTGGATTAGAATGTCTTACTGACTTACATTTATCTCAAAATGTGATTGAAAAATTACCGGATGGATTGGGAAAGTTGAAAAAACTCACAATTTTGAAAGTCGATCAAAATCGTTTGTCAATTTTAAACCCAAATATAGGAAAATGTGAAAATTTACAAGAACTCATTCTCACGGAAAATTTCTTATTTGAATTACCAGTGTCAATTGGTAATCTATTGAACTTAAATAATTTGAATGTGGATCGAAATAGTTTGCAATCCTTGCCTACGGAAATAGGAAATCTGAAGAATTTAGGGGTATTATCATTGCGTGAAAATAAACTCCAGTATCTTCCATCTGAGGTTGGACAATGTACAGCGCTGCATGTATTGGACGTCTCTGGGAATAGGTATAATAAATTCAATTGTTATACGACTGTGTTTTTGCAATTAATATTCTTGAAGTAATTTCGTATCAAAAACAAAAATCATATGTCCGTAGGTTGCAATACTTGCCATACTCCCTCATCAATCTGAATCTCAAAGCGGTATGGTTGAGTGAAAATCAAGCACAACCAATGTTGACTTTCCAAACAGACGTGGATGATGAAACGAATGAGGAAGTGCTCACATGCTTCCTTTTGCCACAATTAGAAGATCATAGTGGTGCTATGCATGGTAATTGAATTAAATTACTTGTAATATTTTCGATATCGATTAGTGATGTTGGGTGAGATTACAGCCCAATTAATATTGTCATTTTGCAGAAGGTGGTCGAATTGGCATGATTGTGGGAATGAGGAATGCTGGGCAAGGTGAAATGAAAGAGTTGGGTAGCAGCGATGATGAGAATTGGCAAGAAAAAGAAGCATCGAGGACACATTCGGTGAAATTTACTGATGACGGACCAGAAGCGGATAAGGAGGTGAGCACATATCGCCTCTCGTCATCTTCTGATTATTTACGATCAACTTTTATCTACGATTTCCGGCAAATGTTCTGCATGAATTCAAATAATTCATATGAATCTCTACATTTAACAAATAGGATGTAAATTTAAGGGCGACGAGGTTTGTGTATTCATCTTCGACGGCATGATAAAATCGATATTTTGATGGGTATCATTTTTTGACCCTTCAGTTCTAATTGCATATATAATTGAAATTTATATCTATCAACCAGTCGCATGAATTTATATGCATGTGATATGGTATTGACTGCTTGTTCATGGAATGTTATTCCGTTCGTAGAAACAATTGTAATCTAGCAAATAGATTATACATTGTCTCTGAATATATATTGTGTTTCGAAATTTTGTTTCTATTAATAGCATACCCATCATTTTTTATCCATTCATATCGAACATGCACAAAATTTGAATGTGTATGAACTGCTACCGTCTAAGTATTCGATTGCTCTCCAGATTCATAAATTTTCTTGATTTTTATAGCAAAAAAAAGTAACATTCTCGATTCTCATCGCTCAATATTTTTTTTTGCTTTCTAGACACCATTTGTTAGGCAAAATACACCACATCCGAAGGAGTTGAAAGCAAAGGCACACAAATTATTCAGCAAAGGAAAACAACATTCTTCTGATGATCAGGTGCGTATAAAAACATTGGGCAATTTCCAAACAGTTGGGGAGCAGTTCCAGTCCATGAGAGTTGGGCTCACCAACTTTTCGTTTGTTTCCTTTTGATATTCGTTTTTCCATTTCTGCATTATATCAACGTCGTCATGACTAGACGTCGAGATGTCTTATGAACCTATCTCGAAACATTGGAAATACAAGAAACTTTCAGTCTACTCCACGTTTCCTTTATGTTACAGGACGTCTCGCAAACATTTGGACTTGACAAAACTGAGTCAGACGTGCCGCAAACAAACGATGAGGTGCTGGAGGAAGTCACAGCCATATTGCCGCCTGAAACCACGAATCAAGATAGCGATATAGACGACGCCAAAGTTGCAACGACAGAATTGACAAACGACACGTCGAATGTTGAAAATATATCAAGCCACAAAGAGGGAGATTTCCATCAAACACCAGAGCCCTCATCAACGGCAACGGTGAGTACATTCATTGAACATCTGGAATTATCTTTTGGTTAAAGTTTTTCCAGCCTATTATATAAAACTATTTATACGAATGCGATTGAGTAATTTTTTCCGGAGCGTTCAGTGCGAATATCATGTCAGATGAAACGCCGTATAAATGAATATGATGGAAATTGATGGATTGGTAAATAAATTCGTGGGGGCTAATAGCAAACATGACAATTTGATTCCGAATGATACGTAAGGGCAAGTGGAATAAATAAAGGAAGAAAAAAAGAGAATTGGCGAAGTCGTGTTATGGGTGGATGAGGATGGGGATCCTGTTGCAGGATGCTGTCGAGGTGGAGGGTTCGGTGTCAGAATCAAGGGGTAGGGATGACGATGGTTCAGAGGGTGATGATATGCAGAGACATGTCGAGTTTACGATATCAGAAGACACGGATTACGAGGGTGGGGTTGAACCGGGTAAGCCAAACAGGCTTCACCGACGTGATACCCCACATCATCTGAAAAACAAACGAATACATTCGACGATTGACAAGGATAAAGTTGCATCAATCATCGCACAGGTCAGCATTTGATATGAATAACACAAACAACTTGAGTCATGAAAAAAATTATGTTTGGTTTGAATATTATAATTTGACAAAAAATCGATAACAATGAATATGAATTATGACAAACAAAAAGTGAAAGAAATGCACCGCCTGTACTCGTGTTATTACACACGAGAATAACGGCACTGTTGATGTTGTATTACCTGTTTTTTTTTCTCTATTCTTAATTGTAACTAACGCTTTTTTTTCACAATTACTTTCATTATTAGTGAATTCAATCAGTTTTAATTGTGAATGTGTAGTGAGTACGTGTTTCGTTATGAAGTTTTAACATTCGAAAATTTTGTTCGCTCTTTCATCGCACTATAAATCGTATGATAATATCGTTCATGGTATCTATCAATGGTTTTTACATTTGTTAACTGTTCCCTCCTACGTTCACTTCACGAGCACAAATTTTTGGCTGTTCATATTTTCTCTTACAATAAACGCCTACAATTTTTGATATATCAGTTTTTTTGTGTTCGGAGAATATTCAATGCACTTGTTTCACGGTGTTTAATAATAAATATCAATATTGGCTGCTTGTTAATTGTTTGTCAATCTATTTCGTTCATGGTAATTATTTTCGTTTCAAAGCTGGTGGGCACGAAAAAAGCTTTTGTGATTTACTGAGAACTCCATTCGCACTGGACGACTACAGTCTTCCATTGAGCTAAATGATTATCTGTCAACATGATTTGTGTTTTTGCGATTCGACAAGCAAACTCTTATATTTTCCTAAATATATGGGTAATTGGAGAATGACAGTCGTTGACTTTCAATATAAATGTGAATTTTATAAGTTGTGATAGTGGAACAGAGACATATACATTGCGTTGTAGAAACATTATTGGTCAACGTATAATTTTACTGCTGAAAAAAAATAAAAACCACATATAGCGGTTTACCGCAAGGTTTGCAAAATTAAAATGAATTATATTCGTTTCTTCAGGCGTTGATTAAGAAAGGCGATGATACATCAGTCTCCACCAGTCTTCCAATGGAGTCTCTCGATAATTACGACATGCACAGTCAAGGTAAACACAATCGAATTATTAGTTCTTATCATTCAATCAAATTCTATTCCATTAAATATTAAATCGTATTAAGTGACGAACCATTATCCTAATTTCGACATTTTTTCTTCCACCCGCCTCTACTACTACTACTACTACTACTACTACTATATATCTCAGTTCACTCATAATTCTAGTTGTTGATAAGATAATGATTTTATTACTCATCTTTTTCCTCATTGGTATATACAGTGGTATATACAGTGTGCCTCGCTCTATCTTCAATGGGTACAACCGCGTAGTATTCCAACATCAGCATTGATCCGAGCAACGATAACGCGGCCATTTTTTTAATGAATCATTCGCCACATTCCACAGTGTATTTATCGTGCATGTGCACATCAAAACGCTGTTTTTATTCAAATGGTGAAACAAAAAATGCCGAAGCGTTATCGAGTGTATGTGAAGAAGAGGCGGGTAAAAGGTGTTGCATGTTGATCTATTTAACATAGTAGAACTAATGTTCTGAATAAAAGTTTGTTGCGTATTTTGGTTGTGGTCTATTATTCATATAATAAATCGTATTATCGATAAATGTTTCAGGAGCAACATCTGATATGGAGCCGTCTCTAGAGGTGCGAGAAGAACAGTATGAAATTCACATTGAACGAACGACGGGCGGACTTGGTTTGTCGATAGCTGGAGGTATTGGATCGACACCGTTCAGAGGCGATGATGAGGGAATTTTTATTTCTCGAGTTACTGAAGGTTGATCATTCATTCATTTAATCTTATTTAGTCTATGGAGTTCGAACGTAGTTTGATATTGAATCGATGTATGTTAGTAGTCTATAACTGTGGATTTGATTGCGGTTGTTTTATCAATAGGTGGTCCAGCGGATTTAGCTGGATTGAAGGTCGGCGACAAAGTTATTTCGGTAAATGGCGTTTCGGTAGTTGACGTTGACCATTATGATGCGGTTGAAGTTTTAAAAGCTTGTGGTCGTGTTTTGGTACTAGTTATTGTTAGAGAAATAACGAGGATAGCGCCCACTCCCGAACAGGTAAATAGATTAATTTTGCCTCATTCGATTTCGTCGTTCTTAGATAATTTTTCAGTCAATAATTCAATAATTATACTATGATTCAATTGTAGCGTTCAATGAGAAAAGATTCGGTCTGCTCGACACTGAGCACTAGCCGTGCCCCCAGTGCAACCTCATATGTATCGTCAACAACATTGTCGCACAATCTCGAGAATGGCGACAGTCTTCCTCGTGATAATGTCAAAGTAACAAATAAATTTAATTGTCTCCTTCTAATTATGAATTATCATAACACGTATGCATCTTCTTTAATTGACGTCATTTTTACATATGTGCATGAATGATTTATTGCAGACGAAAAAAATTCCGGAACCTTTGCCAGTAGTGAACGATGAAGAGCCATTAATGCCCGTACTTGTTCATACAACATTAATTCGCGATCAAAATGGTCTCGGATTTAGTATCGCGGGCGGAAAAGGCTCACAACCTTTCAAAGACGACACTGATGTAAGTTTTTTTTGTTCATTAATTATCTTCTGCTACGTTATTATTGTCGCCGACGTCATCGATCGAACAGAAATATGACATGGATTTTATTTTTATCCTCATACAAACACTCACATTTCCAGGCCATTTTTATCTCAAGAATAACGGACGGTGGTGTCGCACAAAAAGATGGGAAATTGTTAGTTGGGGATCGAGTTATATCCGTATGTACAGATAAAAATTAGTAATACTCTTTGATCTTCATTTTGTCATTGAACCGTATCATCACAAATGTACTTTTCTGTTAGATCAACGGGGTGGAGATGACTGGCGCAAAACATGAGCAAGCAGTGGCAATGTTAATAGGCCTGGAAAGATTCGTTCGATTGGTAGTGGAGCGCGAGATACCTCTTTCCCAGGCAAACCCAATGATGCAAGTGACCCCCTCTGAGAAATCCCCTCGATTGATCGGCGGACCACGACCATATACTGGATTATATAATGCGAATAGTTATATGGCTAATCGTCCAGGTTATGCTGGTTATCGACGTTCTATGGACGCTGATAAAGCGCTTTCGCCCAGTCCGACATCGAGAACGCCACCGCCTCCACCACCAGTGTCACTACCGACAAAAATCGAGGGAACTGTCAATGGTGTTGTGAAAATGAATGGTGTCACTGAAGTTCCGAATTGTACAACAAACCCCAGTGTGAATCAGTACCCACAACCAGCGCCAAGACAAACATTGCCTCAGCAACAACAACAACCACATCCACATCACGAACAACCATCACCACAGTCACAACAACAACAACAACAACAAAGTGCTGCGACGAGTCCAAAAGAAGAGGCGGAACAAAGAGCAACATCGCCGCAAGAAGATATACAGGTACCGAAGCCAATCACCAACGAGGAATTTCAGGCCATGATTCCCGCTCACTTCCTACGACCTCCGACATCCTCGCCCTCGCCAGACTCCCAGCAGGGCCCCGTTGTGACAGTGACTATCAAGCAGCCTGATAATTTGCCAGGGGATGTTAATTTTCCCCCGGCACCCACTACTCTCGGTAAAGTTACCGAGGTCATCACTAAGAGTACTCTCACCGAGACCGTGGTAACGCGTGTCACCGATAATCATCTGGTGCTGCCAGTCATCATTGAGGTATGTGGAGTTGAAAGTAGCTTCCGCGCATGAGATGTGTCGGGGAAAATTGACATTACTCTACGGAGTTTTTTTTCTTTTTTTTCTTCAACGCTTTTGTTTATTAGTTCGGTCGATCATCAGTAGTATTTTTCATATTTAGCACATCTGTTCTATTCTCATTCTACGGAGCTTATTAGAAAGATAGCACATGTGTAGAAAGACGTTTCTGGTACACACTCTTTCACGAAGTTTCATTCAATGATATAAAGTTATTCATGTCATTCATTTCCCTCCACTGCGTAAAAATCGTGGTAAGTAGAAACCATTATCATCCCAACATGTGATATCGAATGAGAACTAAATGTAATTTTTTATACAATTAGTAATCATGAGTAAAAATAAAGGAGACACCAAGGTTCAGCAACGCCAATATTAAAATAAATCGCACAGGATGTTAGAAATCCCGCTTGGAACTACATAGTGTATATATTTCTGCTATCCTACAATCCACGTTCCAGTCTCACAATCACCCTTTCCTTAAATTGGCCACATACTCCTCCAAATTGATTATTTAGATCGAATTTGATGAAAATAAAGTAATATACCGTAGTCAACCCGAGAGGATTTAATGGAAAAGGGAAAATAATATTATAAATGAATCAATTTTACAGGATGTTGTTTTGATGAAAGAAGGCTCTTTGGGATTCAGTATCATCGGTGGAACTGATCATTCGTGCACTCCATTTGGCGCAAAGGAGCCCGGTATTTTTATATCTCACGTGCGTAATTTTCACTTGATGTCCAGAGGATGAAGATAAAAAAAGAAGAATTTGGATACATGTTTTCAATATATGACGGAAACGTTAATCGATCATGTTCCTAATTATACAGGTGGTACCTGGTGGCATTGCTGCGAAATCTGGTAAGCTGAGAATGGGCGACCGAATACTGAAAGTTAATGGGACAGACGTTACAAAGGCTACGCATCAAGAGGCGGTAATGGAATTATTAAGACCTGGCGAATCAATTATTCTCACCGTCCAACATGATCCACTGCCAGAAAATTATCAGGTAATTTATTTTCTAATATATATGTAATTTCGTCCAATATTCAATTCAAATTCTCAGCTTTTATGCCGTGAATGAGTTGCTTTGCCGTATGCTATAAGAACGCACGCGGCCATTTAACTATTGATAGTTATCAGATTGCCATTGCTCTTCTAATGTTTGAAGACCATAGTTATTCAATATAGGGACCGTTCATTGCTCACTATAATAAATAGAAATATAATGGTTACTGAGTTTTGGAACTTGGTTGATTATCAAGCGGCAACATTATTATGACTATTACCCTCTTCCGTACCAATGAATACACATCACTTCTTTTCTTAATAACAAAAACTTGCTCCAACAAGCTGGTCGAAATAGAGTACATCCCAGTAACAGTAAGTAATTACATGTGACCCCTAAACGTATATGGTATACATATATATATATATATATATATATATGTTCATTCACCCCTCAACTATTGATTGCTTACATGAGTATACTCGGGTATTTATTGTACCAATTTTAATCAATTGATTTATAGATCACACGGCTTCTTGTGCTTGTTGCTATCGTACAAAGCTTGATTCTATATAACACATTCATTCACACAAATAACCGTTTTGATCCATCATTCAAATGTGGTTTTGCTACCTGAAAAAATGTGTTCACGCTTCATTTATTATCAAACTATTATGAAAAAAATTTCGTGTTATTCTTTGAAGGAATTGGTGATCGTCAAAGAACCTGCCGAAAAACTTGGTATGCATATAAAAGGTGGACTGCGAGGACAGCGTGGAAATCCATTAGATCATACAGATGAAGGTGTATTCATTTCAAAAATAAATTCAGGTGGTGCCGCACGACGAGATGGAAGATTGAAGGTGAGCAATGACATTTTTTTCTGTGTGACGAATTGGAATTTAACTCAAAATAAACCTTATTAGGTGGGAATGCGACTGTTAGAAGTGAATGGTACTTCGTTATTGGGTGTAACGCACCAAGAAGCTGTGACAATTCTTCGATGTTCTGGCAATCGAATTGTTTTGGTTGTATGTAAGGGCTACGACAAGAGTGAAGTCGAACATATTCTGCAATTATCAGACGGACGAGAATCTAAAGAGTCGAAACGTTCGACTGACAATAAAGAATCATCTGTCGAAGGCTTAAAGTCATTGTCTCAAAGTGTATCAAGTTTGGATCGTGACGATGAAGATACAGCGACATTGCGGCAAGAGCAAGAAATGAAAGCAGAACTTGTTGCATGGGAACAGGAGGAACGTGAAAGAGCTCTGGTTGAGCAACGTGAAAAATCCACGCCAGAAAAGGTGAAATATTATTCATTTTCACAGTTAATTTAATACTGTTGATCTCGTCGATCAGATCGAGCATTGAATTCTGCTATATGTTTGAATATCATCATTGAAATAGAGCAAGAGTAGAAATAGAATATTTTATTTTGTTTGCATAGGTATTGGATGTAGTGCGAGCAGCTGAATCCTTAGTGAATAAACCGAATAGCCCAGTTGATTCCACCACGCCCATACCACCCAAGTCACCCGGTGGAACTAAAGATCACCTTAAAACAACCACAATAGTGATGAGTAAACATACATTGGCACCGCAAAATCCCACTGTAAGTATTTATTGAACTTATTGATATAGATTGCGATCCCCTAGTAAAAATTATACTAGTTCAAATAACCCTGTAGTGATTGATGTACATAGTTGCACGAGTTCCTTTCAGCATGCAGTTGTCAAAATGACTCGTTTTCACTGTAATCAAATGAAATTGCTCTAAACAAGTAGTAGCATGTTTTCCTGTTGCACACAATCTTTTTCTAGATCTATAAAAAAATCATGACCACGAAATATTTGTCGACATAACAAAATACATGCATTAAATAATAAATATTGACTTGGACAAGTCGTATTATTTGTCAAGAGAAATTCAGTGCCAAAAACTTCACTTTTATCATTTTCGGTTCCGAATAGGAAGACACATTCGTCAGTATATGCATATAATCGTGAAATCATCAATTACTTAATAGACATCCGTTTTGTTATGAATGGTTATGCGCAAGATCGATGAATTTATCTGAGATTCAGCATGTAAACATTTCCGCACATCATGACCCTATTTCCTGATATAAATTTTCGAATGTAGTGAATCAATCTTCATGGGGAATTGGGAGCACATCCACCACATTTTCCTCGTTATCTTTATCACATTCTATTCATTCTTCTAATGTTTATTATCGTTCTCTCCCCTCTGCCACAATATTCAGTCGAACATCCTTCCAGCGGGGAATTATGTTTACTGTATTTTCCTTTGGAGTCGTATATATTTGTCATTACCGTTTCATTTCCAAACATAAAAAAAATTGAAAATATCTCAATGGCGCATGGAACGTGTTACTGTCAGTGTTTGTAGTGGCAGCATGCTCTGATTTGTGATTTTCCAAAAAAGAGCGTGATTTACACGTGTTTGCAGACGATGGACGGTGACAGTACCACTCTGGCCGCCCTCTGACAGGAGTGAGTCTATCAAATTCTCCTATTATTTGTTCCTGTGTCAATGTATACGTGTTTATGCGTTAATTCTTCGCTTATCCGTTCTGTGCAATGGAAAAAATAAGCGGAAGTATAATAGCGAAATGAATGATAACATTAATTACTCTTCTGCTCTTCCTTCCATCATCGTGTATAATCATAACGTAATCAAGCATTGATTGTTATTACATACTTATTACTGCCATTGATTACCAGGATTCTATATGGATCTTTTTAAGAGAAGAAGAAAATATCGATCCACATTTTTCAATGCCATTTTGCATCAAATATCATTTTTCCTAATTATAGGTGAGTGAATATGTCTGTTTTTCGGAGAAGGTGGGGAGTAAATTCGTTATTAGAGGTTGTATATATGAATATATGGTAAATATCGTAATCATCGTGTTTTTTCCACTTGATTCGGTAAATTATTGAGTTGACCGAAGGTTTGGTAATGATTCTGTGATAAGGAAAAACTCGGAAATTGGATTTTAATCTTTTCACACGCACTTGGCAATTTAAATGGTTCATGATCATCGTCGTATAACGACACAGAAGTCGATAAAATGCTTGCACCGTCGATTATTATTATTACATATGTATGCTACATGTAAAATGTATCAAGATAACGATCATATATTTTCGTGATTTAATTGAATAACTGTGTTGATATGATATTGATTAAATCAAGATGAGCGAGTAAAACAAATCCGAGGGACGTTAAAAATCATAGAAAAAATAGTCATTTGTGTAATGAAAATATTTGGAATATATATATATATATTTATTGTAAGCTGTCGGACCATAGCTGCTATTTGTTGCGCATGCTCGAAATACTTTTGACTTGTTCCTAGTTGACTGAGGAGGAAAAATTAAAAAATCAATCATGAATAAGAGGAAAATGCGGTTGAATGGTATTTTTCTCGAATGCAATGATGTACAAAGTGAAAAAGAAAAGATACGGAATTGCATTGCTTTTCGATATTAATTTTAGTTTTCCCATTTCAACAATAAGGTTGTGAAGTATATGGATTGTAAAAAAAGAAAATATCCATAACACATATATTTATCTACTGTGTGCCACAAGTTGACCATTCCCACTCATTGAATATCATAAAGTGATTATTTCCGGATATACGTGGGAAAATATAAAATGCAGAATCAAATTATAAGGAAAAAAGAACAAACAAAAACAAAAGTTAAAAGCCAAAGATAAGTTTTTTTTCTAGTTAACTCATCACGAATTTTCTTTACTGCCATTTTTAACTTCCCATTTTTTTTTGATCGTGGCTTTGTAACGGTTCACTGCTGCATTAAAAAACTGTATCTTGAAGATTCAACAATATTCTGTAATTTTACGAAAATTTTCTATCAATGTTATATATGTTGATATTAACTTTAATGGACCAGATGTTTATATATTATTACAAGTTATCTGATAAGATAATATTTATCTAAGTATGGAACAGGCAGAGAGGAATAAACGGAAAATGTTGACGTTTAGAACGTTCAGTTAATTATTGGGACATAACGCGACCCATCCTACCTTGGACACATGGGGATTTCTCTTGACAAAACGGCGCTATATTTACAAATATAGTAATTACGAGTGGAAATATGAATATATATACACATGCATATACATTCATTATTCAGCGATGAAGAACTACGCTTCGTTTAAGAGCATCCTTATGTGTATGTTCTCAGGAAAATAAGAAGAAAACGGATAGTGATACGAGTCATGTATGCCTCTGCTCTCAGTATCCCTGAACTCAAAATTTTTTTTGTACTAACATTTACTTTTGTTTATTATTTAATTCAAGTCTATTGCTACGCAGGCTACACATTCAATAAATAAAGACGAGTATGGAACATCTGTGGATGATCCACCTTCACCGATTGATCCAGTTTCAACAATCAAGTCACAAACAACTCACGCAACAACTACGAATCTCGATCGAATCCATAAAACTCAAACCCTACCAACATCCAAGAACCCAAAGAGTCCACATAAACGTACAATAACATTTGCAACAATGCCAACTCCCTACAAATCAACACAAAGTATTGCCACACCTATTATCAATACAAAACAATATAACATGAAGGAACGTCCGGTTTCAATGCACGAAATATCGAATCACTCATCAAACACAGACATTTATAAAAATAAAGCTATATCGACTGCGCCTGATAATTTCAATAAAACGTCGCGTTTCCGACTACCTCCAACGCCTCTGACAAGTCCTAGAAACACTGAGGATTTTGGTACTTCTACTATCTCATTTAGAAAAGGGCAGATTGCACGCTCTGTCGATGGAAAGGTACTGGTTGAGGTGGGTCTTAAGTGCATGTTCAACTAATATTGGAAAACAAAAAAAAATATTTGTTCAGTTAAAAAGAACCGCTAATCATTATTTTTTCTGTTATTGAACTATTATTCACACAGCGTGTAGAATTTATAAATTTAATTATATACACCTTCAAATTGATTTTATATTATTGTTGTGCAATCAAACATTTGAATCATTTCTAATGTGATATTCAATGTTCAGCCGGCTTCAACACCGTCTCCCACACCGGCACCACCAGCCAAGATGTCTGTGAGTGATAGAAAGAAATTGTTTGAAAGTGCGGTTGAAGAACATCTCAAACCATCTCCGAAACCAGGTAATGAATCGGACGATTGTTTTATTTCAATACATACTTGTTTTATTCATTGTCATTTTTTTTCTTGCTCCGATAGAAAAAGTGTTCAGTTTCCTCAGTCTAGATGAGGTTGAAAAAATGAAACAAGAAGAAGAGAAAAAAATAGCGACTCTTACGAGAGATGAGTTGAAGTCGTGGGCGCAAATTGGTGAAATGGAGGGTCTCGACGAATCGGAAGATTTCATGGAAGATCAGGACAATAAACGACCGAAGTAAGCGAGGAAAAAGTGTTTCTATTCTGTTCAGTACAGTTATCCTTTTCATTTTCGATGCATCAGAAGATTTACAACTCAGCACCGTTGTATTATACTTTTTTTTTTTTCATAATTTTCACTTTTATGCACATCTCTATCAAGAAATATTCAACTTTTCTTTTACAATTGCGCGTGTGTGTGGGTGTAAGATTTTGGATTATATTCCGAAAAACTTCCCTTCGATTCCGCCTTCTGTACATATTTGTAACAACGTATTTGGATATTCATTCATCTGAAACTTGTTAATGAGAAACTAATTGAAGATGTATTATGTATTTAAATTTTAAGGAGCATCAAAGCTATCATAGCAACGTAAAGATTTTTACAGAAAAAGAAAGAGAGTGAGAAATTTGCCCATGCTTACAATATATTCAGCTTGTAGATTATGCTTCGGTTATTCATATTGCGTCATGGAGTTGTTATTGATTGTCCACTCATTTTTTTCATGACTGGTATTGTTGCTATTTTTTTGCTCTGCAAATTTATTCCACACCATTACTACTAGTACAAATGTTGTTTTTACCTTTCACAAGTATTTTTATCAATGAAATAAAACGACATTGCGGTTTTTTTTTAATATTCTGTAGGATGAAGAAAACTTACCATAATCAATCGATAAGAAAATGTTTAGACGCTAATAATTTTGTTTCATCCTGCGTAATATATCTCTCCGATTAATGTGTGGGTGTGTGTACATTCTGCTTTTGTAGCAATTGTGTATGTGGCTTCTGTACTTATTATTTTTTTCATTGAAATAAACTTTTAACATGGGCCAAGTGAGATTTTATTAGTACGCATTATCAAATTGACCTTGCAGTAGCCGATTGAGTACGCGAAGTTCACTAGCACAATTGCAAGGCATCCCAAATATTGTCAGGACAGCAAAAGCAGAGCGACGTTTAAAAGAAAGGATGATTCAGGAGGTATGTGGGGAAATAACATCTTTGTTTTCTTGGGTTGTTTAATTATCATTATTAGTTATAACATCATGCTCAATCTCTTTGTGAATAGGGATTGATCTCCGATGATGATGAAGAAAGCAGTTTGTCCCCCGCAGAGCAGCGCGCTTTGAGAGCCGAAAAAAGAGCAGCATGGAGACAAGCAAGATTGAAATCTTTGGAACAAGTAAAAATCAATAATTTAACAAGAATAGATATACTTTTTTCTTTATTCTGAGAATAAAACAAGTTTTTCGTCGCAGGACGCATTGCAAGCCCAAATGGTAATCAAAAAAATGAGTGAAATGATGGATACGTCGAATAAAACAGACGGAGTATCAACAACAGTGGAGGTAGAGCCTGAGAAGATCAGCGAGGTAAGAAAGGCATTTTCCCCCAACTGAATTACTCAAGATTTTTTTTCCTTTTATTCATTATTTTTTTCCAATCGATTTTATCAATTTTTCGATTCTTTTCATTTTTTTCCATAACGTCCTTTACATAATCAATTAACCCCAAAATTGTGTTGTCAATTATTTCACGTTAACAATAACTGTTACTAATTGCTCGTTTTTAATTGATGAAGAGAAGGAATAAGCTCTAACTTTTTAACCCCGCGATAACTATAATAATCTGAAGAAAATCAATACAGTTGTTGAACCCGATAAAGAGATTACGTGGATAACAAATGGGTTGTCGTTTCTCTGTCTCACTATAATATAGTTTGCTACATTACGGCCGTCTAGCGCGGATTTCCCAAAACTTGCGGTGCGGAGCAAAGTTGGTCCGCCTAAAGCCGTACGCGAATCTGAAAAAATTGTGGATGAAAAGGTAACACGACGCACTGAGGAATATGTGGACGAATTGACTGGCGAACGTCGTGTCCGAACAGTCGAATACGTCGAGAAGCTCATTGAGCGCGAGGTAGTAAAATAATCAATTTAAAAAAAAGATAAAAACAAAAAATTCATGCACCACTTTTGTATAAGTCATTACATTCATTCATGTGTCGTACGCCAAAGAGTACTGGCAAATACCACGGGTAGAAGAGAAAATTTCTTATATATATTGTCGCGTGATAGTAGAAAAAAAGGACGATGAAACGAAGAAGACGAAGAACTTATTATGGGAAAATGTGATGATGAATTTTTACATTGATGCACATTATGAACGCGCAGGCCAGATTCTTCGCGTCGACGAATTTGCATGAACACTATTTATACTTCCAGTCACTTTTACATTTAAGTTTTCATTTTTAATTGCCTGTAGCATGTTTCATGACACATTAATATTAATCTATATATAATCAATAATTTCTTACAAGATAGCAACACATGCACCCGGAATGCAACTCACAATGCCTTGAGTCTGCACCATTTAATTTTCACTGAATCACACACTGAATAATATCTGCGCTCTTCAATCATTGGGTACGATTCAATTTTTTTCGTTATTTGACATTTTGTTTGGCAAAAAACACATACACACATTCACAATCATTATATTGAAGTGAAACTGAATGGCTAAACTGTAGTGCTGAAATAAAATTAGAATCAACTTGCGTAGAAAACTAATGTGGTATTAGCAAGAGTTCTAATTTGTGACAATACTCTATCGTATTCACTGGGTCATTTCCATTGACATGTATATACTGTAAAATATCATATATTACATTATGCAATATGATGCTTTTTTAATATGCGATTGTATTCATATTTATAAATGTAGGTGGAAACATTACGAGAGAAAATAATATCATTGGAGTTGAGTAATGCAGAAGAAGATGTAGATAATGGTAAACTTGAAGCAGGTGCAAGTGATGCTGAAAGTGAAAGCGAAGACATCACTGGACAAGATTTATCATCTAATGTAGTTCTCGAAAGTTCAGAATCTTTCATATGTACGAGTCCAACATTAGAAACTACACCAAGTAATGATAAAACAATCATCGGCACAACCACATCGAGTATGGCAGCCAAGAAAAAAAAACGAAAGCGATCGAAAAAGGGACGTAATTAAGGGAAGGAAGAGCTGATCATTGTTTTTTGTTGGATGATGATTGTGGGATTATTCTGGTGCGAAACTTGTATAGTACAGTTAAATTTAGTGCTTTAAGTCCGTTGATGAATGATAATAATGGAGAGGCAAATTTAATGACAAGAGAAAAGCAACAAATTTTTTAGACAATGTCAAATTCGATTTCAATCGTCGTATATATGAGTTTATGTATTGAATTTATTTAAATTGACATGACATAAACATTATTTTTCATAAATGTTTTTGATATTCGATGTGCTTTCGGATAGAAAATACTGATTATTCACAAAGCAGCTGATGATTCCTTTCTTCTTTTCTAAAGACATTAAACATTACTTTTGTGTAGTGGTTTTTTATATATGTCCCGGGATAGATTTTCCAATGAGCACCGACAAAAGATAAATTATCAGCTAGTTATGTTATTAATTGCGTATATATAGAGATACATATATGTGACATTCGTTTCATGGTAGACATCACATTATCATACACAAACATTCTATCAAATTGTTGTTGCTTAAAGAATATTCAATATGATATTGGAGAAGAATGCTTCTATCTTGCCGGATGACGGAGCATTGATAATTACACGATTGTATATACCACTCGGAAAGGTTTAGAAACATATATATGTCTTGAGTGGTGAATTTCCACGGAATTGGTATTGTGTACAAAAACATTTTATTTATTTAAAATTAATGTTAAGTAGATAGCGTGAGGATATATTGAATTGATTAAACAACGAGATCAATGATGATCAGTATTTTGGATTGTCTCGTATTGAATTCATATTTTAATTCAAATGGTATTAAGGTTAAATATATTGAACAAAAGAAAATTGTTTTTTATCGCTCTACGATCGTTGTGCACTGAATGATTGAATATTAATATATTGAAGTAATTGGGTCAGATTGATTCTTTATTATATTGGATGTATCGGATTAACTTGAATGGAAGAGAAGAAATGGGAACAATCGTATACGAGAAACGTCAGTGCTAATTTTTAACATTGGAGATCAAAGTATCGAAATGTTGCTTGTGAATAATGCCACACACACAAAAGAAGTGACATTGCCTTATGATAATAGTATTATGTTTGTACTGGATATTCCCAATATTTTTCCATATATGGTTTCACATGTTGTTATTGCATACAAATGTGTTTTATAGTGAATTATAAAAAAAGAAAGAGAAAACAATATTCATATGCTCAAGTGCTCGAAAATTGAAAAATCTATCCAACATTATATATTATATTATTATTTTCTATTATTAATAGCAATGGCGCAGATATGAGGGACCAAGAACTCGAACCATCTATCGCGTAACATCTACGAAAGAAAAAATCGAAACTTTATCAAGATCCATTACGAAACACAAAGAGGAAATGGATGTTCCGTTCTGTCGGTATTATCTTTTATGGCAATGGTTCATGTTAATTGAACATTCACGGTGCCAATATTTGATGTGTCATCATCATTTTTAAACATTTTATGTGAACGGAAACATTGCAAATGAACGTGGAATGTATGGAGCGCAGTGAAAATACACAGATAGACATATAATTTATGGTTAAATTGCACCGTGCTTGAAATAACTGATTCGAGAAAACTCATTGACAATTCATAATAAACAAATAAACAATTATGAATGATTTGTAAGACTAAAGATCGTTGACACATTATTGAAACAGCAATGCAAAATTCAGACGAGAAAAAAAAACATTGGACTTCAAATTTTAAGTATTTAGGATGAAAGTATATATTTATTACTGTCAACTATATTCTCGATTAAGCAATATTTATACGTTTTATAATGCTATTTACGTGTATTTGTAATAATGTCATACGGATAAAGATATTGATATGAATGAATGAGAGTATTGTAATTACCATATCATATTTTGTTTATCTTGTCCAGCTCCAACTCGAATGCTCATTCCATTATTTTTTAGGGGCGATGATTCCTTCCAGTTGTGTCTACAATACATTCAATTGAAATTTGCAGTAATCGCATTTATACTATATAAACTTTGTTTTTCAGATCTCGTCAGTATATCTACTTTTAATTGTTGATTTGTTTTTTTCAGAAATTGAATTTCCTCCATGTGTTGTTTTTCCTCTGCTTCGCGCAATTCTGAAGATCTTCTCTCAGCTTGTTCGAATTTTTGTCGTAGTTCAGCCACAGTTTTCTCTAACTCTGTTTTTTGAACTTGTAATTCGTCTGCAGTTGCAATCAAATCTTCTGTTCCTTGTTCTGCCTGATGGAGAAAAGGTTTTTTATCAGATTCCCTCAACAAAATTGAAAGAAAAATAAACGTCATGATTGTTTTCAGATCTTTACTTGAAGTGCTTTACGCATACCATATGCGATACTACTCTGGTAAAGTGTTTCATAAGCTGCCATGGTCATTTTTATTTCATCTCTAACACGGAGTAAGAGGAGCCCACGTTCTGCACAGTAGACAGTTACTTGTCTGATAATTTCATCTGATGGAAATATAATTTTTTCAGATATCACTAGAGGTTTTTTTTTTCGTCGATTTCAAATATTATGATAAAGCTTTACCGAAACATTGTGAGTAGAGTTCTCGTCGAACAGAACAAATACCAGTTTCTCTTGCTTGTCTTTGCTGCAATCTCATGTCTAATTGTTCCTGTAAATTAATAACATCCAACCGTGTTGCAGGTGTACTAGAAACTTGTTGGGTCCACCTCTGTCCGTCCTCTTCCCATTCTTTTGGCGGTAGAATACCATTAAGTATTTCCGCCGTTTCACGTTTCGCATCTCGTGTCACAGGTAATGTTCGAATTCTACCGGCTGCTCCGATTTTCGCTGGTGTTTTATCTTCTACTACTTTTTCTGGATGTTTAGTCGCCAATACGGGATTATTATATTTAACTAAAGTGTTCTGAGCGGAGATTGTGCGTTCTTGAACAGCCATCGCCATTGCTAAACACTTTCTTAATGATCCGTATTAATTGACAAATATGCGTCCTGAACGCAGTCTAGCCAGATCGTGAGTAAGCTGTACCCCGACTTTGTGACCGTTTTCAATGCTTTTCAATTCTCTCTTATGAGAAACAAAAGAGTCACAAAGTGGGGGTACAATTTACTCACGATTTGGCTACACCGCGTGAACGAATAGTTGATAGGAATTCAAGTGAGTTGGTTTGCTGTTTGTGTATTTATCTGGAAAACTATTGCTATGGTGATATCGATCAAGCAATTGTTTTCTCCATTCAAACATATATCAAATCATTATTATTGTCCAAGAAATGATAAAAAAATTTATTATTATTCTCTCCACTCGATAAACAATTAGAAATTCAACATTGATATCTTATCATTCAATATTTTTTATCAAACGTTAGTAATATATTCTTCTTATTTCTTAATTAATGATCTATACATGAAGATACTCATGAGAGACATGAATACAATAGAATTAAGAGACGGAAAAATTACAATTCTGAATGTTTCTCTAAAATTCGTGATTCAATTTCCGCGTGCAATTTTTCGACAGTTCTAGCATATTTCTTGATATTTTGCTTTGAAGTATCGTTTGCGTTATAATTTTTCCCTTTGTTCGAAGCTTCCAGTGCCGCTTCCGAATGTAAATGACGTAATTTCAACAATCTTCTTTCGTAATGGTGTAATTCCTCCTGGAAAAATTGGTTGAAAATGCGTGTAATCAACATCACATGTGTATTAGTTAGAATCTATATTCTCTCTCACCTTCAAGGAATTCAATTCATCTTTCGTGAATTGCGCTTGTTTTGCAATCCTCCAAAGCCCTTGTACTTTAGGTTCGACGAATTCTTGATGATTTGGTCCTTGTGCAGTCAGTCTATCGAGATTGTCGTATCCACTCTTTATCTCTTGATGTTTTTCTCTGTAATGTTTTATCTGGTTTAGTGAATTGGAGCGTGAAACACACTGAATTTGAATAAGTTATATTCACCGAAGTAAATTAGCCTTGGCAATATAATCTACGTGTTTGGTAGGTAAATTATTTGATTCTTCTTCTTCATGATCAATTTCGTTCCAACTTGGATGCTCCTCATCTATACTATCTATGAAAATGAATTCACCATTGACTTATAGTCTTTCACAATAATCATGGTTAATTTTGTTCTTACTTTTATAGGCATCAGGATCACCAGCGTCTACATCTTTCAAAATACTCATGTACTCGTCAACTTTATTCTGATGATGTGTGAATTCTTCTTTCAATGCTTCCAATTCTTGATCTACAATATACATCAAAAATATAAGTGCCTCTCGCTTTTTCAAAAATTTTATTTGTCTCTGATAAAACTTACGAGTGAATCCCGCTGCTTCGGCTTTAGCCCACAGATTATTAAGTCTCGTATCACCAAATATATCTTTCGCATTGTAATTACGTCCATCATTTTCCGGTTTGTGTTGTTTAAGTAATTTAGAATCATCAGTTTCAGCGAAGTGGTCCAATAAACCATAAGTGCTCATTATTCCTACAGAAAATTCAAAGATTATTAGCAGAAATGATAATTAGTAATTATCAACTCCTTATAAAATTAATTACCCATCAATCTTTTTCGAATTTTCGCTTCCTCTAGCCCTTCTTCATCTTTCCCTTCACTTTTCATATGCTTATATGCCAATTCTTCTGAATCATGAATTTTCAAGTCACTGAATAATGATTTGAGTTTTGGTTCCGATAATCGCTGACACAAAAATTCATCATAAATCGGAACAGTTATTGATATAAGATTGGATCATTGTCTGATATTTATTCATGACTAAATGCACGGAAACTTACATGTTTCGCTTTAGTCCAGAGTAGATTCAGTTTAGCCATCCGGTAGGGTTTATCCAATTCTTTTAGTGAAGTTGGAATCGGAAACTCTTCTGATGATGGTTCGACTTTTTTCATAGTTTTATCCAGCTTCTTTCCTTTATTTGCTTCAGCCGAATACTTATTCAAGGCGTCACATTGTGGGAAGAGTGTTAATGAATAGAAGCCAGCGAGAATTGCCAAAAGTATGAACGAGTATTCCATTTTTGATGAAATGTTTGAAATTTATGAAGGAGATACTTTTCAATCCACGTTCATCAATACTAGTCTGTGACAGTCTTCAACACCAATTTCTCAGACTGAGAATCAGCATGGAACAAAATTGCTGATGATGTAGATGTATTTGAGAGTGACGAGAAAAAAATTCATTTCAACCCTCAAGATGACGTACGCGCCAAATTCCATAGCTATCTTTCGGTCGATCATTTACCAACGAATGTATATGATGCTTCCGCATGAATTCGTGAGTTTAACTCTTTCAGTATATCTCGTATGGATAAAAATTTAATAATTATGAAAAACTTCATGACTTTTCCACCATTAAACGGCGCTGTAAAGGAAAAAAATTCAAAGGAATACAAACGAATTCCATCCAATAAATAAAACTTTTCCTGTACTATCTGTGGAGGATGTGTTGATAGCTTTTATTATGGGGAAGAGAGTTCATCATTCTATTGAACATAGGAAGAAAACCAAAGTGAGAAGGGAGTGCGAGAAGTGGAAAGGGATAAGATTCTAGATTGGAATGAGCGTAAAAACTCTGGCACGTAGAGGTGCCTTCAAATTTTTACACCCTGCTGTGCCACCTAATTGCTTTGCCTCTTTTTGCTCACACACATATGTATACAAGCGTGTCTATATATTTCTCCGAAAGATCCACGAGGTCTAGTCCATGCCCTTGAACCCTGTTGGTTTATAAGTTGATGGTCCGCATAGCTCGCGCGCTTTCCAAAACGCCTTCAACTGAGGCACACGGCATCCGCCCCCTCCGACCCACTAAATAAGCAACGTCATCTATCACACTGCGCGAAACGATATATTTGTTTTCCATCGAAAGAACTCCCTAATTATTTTGTGGCAATCCCAAAAGAAAATAATCGCCTATGTGAAAAGAGAAATAAACAATATATTACTGAATATTATTTTCGGCACCTCCCTAATGTTTGACTGGAAAATGTATTTTTAATGAGCGTAGAAGTGATAATTTCATTGAGATGCCTGGAAAATAGTTCGATTAGTATTTCGTGTTTGATTCGAAAAATGAAAATATCTTCTCAATTACCGTTGTACCGGCGTCAACAGTCAATTGTGCTTGATTTTTCATGACCAGTTGCGATTGAGCGAGAGCACAGTCCTGTCTCAGGCTTGGCGCCCTTTCAAAAACAACGTCTCTCACTTTGTATCGATGGAGAGAGTGATAAATTACGGTTGAAATATCGGCACCTCCTTCCATACATATATATTTGTTTCTCTTTCACTTCTTGACCGTCGGCCCTTCGCCAATACATCGACAATCGGGACACGACATTAATCTTCGACAAGTAAATCGAGTTCATACGGCCAAAGTATGTGTATACTATGTATAGGTATATTCATCCTGTGCATACAATAACGCAGAAATTCTCCCAATGTTAGCTTGTCTTCCTTCAATACTCTCTCTACCCTCTATTATAATTGAAAATTATTGATATAGTTTTGAGATATACCGCTCTGCTTATCATCAGCACATAATTAATATTGATTTGTCTCTCCCGTCATTGAGACACCGCTTTATTATCCCCGTTCGTATTATCCAATCGTGGATTTTATTTACATGAAATTCTCTCGCCTCTAATGTCATTTTACATGGTCATCTGAGGCGGTGATAAACTCCTCTCGCATTATTTCTCTTCTGATTGCGACACTTTTGTCAAAAACTTTGTCATTTGTCCGATAAATAATCCACTATGGTTTATTCTTCAGCCCCTATTGTTATCTACCGCTTGCTCATATACAACTTAATCTTGTGGTCAGCAAAACACGTGTTCAGTAACATTATCATCGATATGAACTTGGGAAACATTTGCCTGGTTGCATCCCTGAATGAGAATGAAGGTCTAGGCGGTGGAAACTCGAATATTCGTTACACGTGTTTTTTTCCCTCTTCTGTTGTATGATTCCTTATCTTGCTTTTGTTTTATTATTTTCTTTTCCACTCATTTCCTTCTTTCTTATTTTTTTCTTTTAGTTATTCGTGTGGGGTAGACGATCCGCAAATAATCGTTGGGGCGTTTTCAAAACACAAGAGGGACACAGAACAAATGGTGTCAAGACAATGCGAGACTGATGAGTAGCACAATGGAAAAATATAGCTTGTGATGGTAAAACGCAAAAACAATAGAATCCTATTCAGCATTTATATGTATATTTTTATTTACCTGATGGGGTCTTGTGGTCTTTAGGAAATGGAAAGTAGTAAAGACTATATTACACAGTGGTTAAAGAAAATAATTTCCCTTAACTATTCTTACATAATTGGCTTTTGAATTTCTGTACAGACTTTATTTGGGTTGAAATTCATTTTAGGCGCCACCGTGACACATTCCCTTCATCATTATTCCAATTATTCTTCTTCTGCCTCTTGTCTTGTTCCACTTCTTTTTCTTTTTTGTTTCAATTTTTACTTATTAGTGCGATCTACTTTTGAGAAGTCTCATGTCGTTGGTGTGTGCGGGTTTGACATGGTGGTAAAATATTGTTTCCAATAAAAAAGACTACGGGATGCCTTGTATAGTTTTTTCAAGTTTTTTCTTCTTTTTCAATATTTCACCTTGTTCATGTAGAAGTTATATATATATATATATATCTATATTACACGGCGCCATTGCCTCCATTTTCTTTCTTTTTCAAGGAAGATAGATATGCCTAAATAAATGTGGCAGGTTTCAAAATTGCCTCGCCTTTTTTTTTTCGGAATAATAGTTCGCACGGGGCTAAATGAAAATTTTCTGATAATTATACGGTGGATAGCTGCATAATGGATTAAGATAATTTTCTTAACGTTTTTGTTTCGTTTTAATATGCATGAATTTTCGAACATTTTATTGATATTTAAGTAAGACACACTGTTACAATTTTCCTAGCTTTGAAAGGAAACAAATAAATAATATTTTTTTCTATTCAGTTTTTGAAATGGTCCATTTTACATGATAATGTATGTCGATAGAGTAGACGATTTCTCGCTTCGACGAGTCAAAACACAAGCGAATAAATTCTTTGCGGAACGATGGTGCTGTGGAATTCACGATCACACGTGATTGGTCTCTATGTGCACGTTGGTTGTTGTCTTGCTGTACTTAAATTATTTTTTCGATTACAATTCCTATCTGAGTATCGTTTCTCACGAACGTAAAATATTTTTCCGATCATCATGTGCAAATAGGTGAAGAAACCGTGTGAAAATAAGCCAAAAATGCATAATAATATATCGTTTAAAGCGAAATGTGTATACATAAAGTCGAAAATATATATTTTAAAATGATAAATTTCTTCAGACGTACGATTTACTATATGAGAAGGCGTGAATTCAATAAACATGTAATATTGTACACATGCTCGATTATGAGCAATTCATGATATATATCGCCCCCTTGAAGATCGTTTTTCTCACCACGGGACACTAAACATTTTTGAGTCTCAAATTTTCCATCACTTCTAGTATAGCCTAATCATGACTCAGCCCTTTACACGAAACCTGTCATCATTATTATCCTCCTAAAATCCATTTGATAATTAATATTACATTCAGTTCACATTATTAGGAAATAAAGGAGGTGCAATAAATATTTATTGATGATGAACGCAGGGAACTGGCGTGATAATTGTTCAAAATGTAACGGCTTTTGGGAAAATTGTTTCAATTGTTCATTATTGGTGAAGAATTTTGAAGAATATTCCACAAATTCAATAGAGCACATTTAAAATGGTTTATCAGACCAGAAAGCTAATAATTAATGAAAGGTCCTGTCATCTTTTGAAGATATCTTTTCAGTATCCGTCCGTCTTTGAAACAAGATGCAATAAAATTAAATTTATATATACACATACATATTGTCAAATGTTAACTTGACAGTAGCACGAGCTGACGATGGTGGCGATGTGGTTCCAACAAACAATAAGTAAGTATTTCCCGATGTGCCGTTGGATAACAAGCGTGGCACGCAGATCGTGTAGAACGATCATGATCGTGACCGGATAGGAGAAACAGAAAGAGAGAGGAGGAAGCTACACTTGCATTTTGTTCACTCACGGGCGATGAGTGCGAGGATCAGATAATTTTTTGAGGACTTCTACTTGTTGGATCTTGTCGTTTTACTGCCGATTCTTGGTAAACACAAACCGTGACAAACTGATGAGGTATATAAGTCATTGCTATACATATGTATAACCATATATAACCTGTCTGAGTTGAGGCAAAAGGTATAGATATATACTGATGTTTCGTTCATTCCCCTGAAGAATGTATGCTCGCTTTTTCTTCTTTTGCCTTTTGGTCCATTCCATTTGTCTTAATTTACTTCCAAACCAAAAAAAAATATCTTAAGAAAAAAAAAGAATATGTAGTTTGAAAAATTTTCACGATATATCCAAGTCATCATCTATCGCTCTTAAAATAAAATATACGTATGGATGGTCGACGAAAGCGGTCAATAGAAAAAATTTTTGAAGAAAAAAAACCAAAATACAAAATAAATAGACAAAAAAAACATTATCGATCTGACCTGAAGTATTTTGGATTTTAGATATACATTTGTATTCAGTTTGCGTGCGTAACCGCATTCGATCGATATCTTCAACTGAGTGGCTATAGAGACAAATATAAACAGGTCAAGCGCCACAAGCAGGGTCAATATATATTTAGATATATAATATAAAATTGAGTAATATCAAGGAAATCTTTTGGTAAATTTCGTCATCGTGTTAAAAGTCAAAAATCCAAATCTGTGAAGAAATATTTCTATAGAAATAAATAAATTGTCACCATTTTCAATTCTTGACTGAAACACTTAAGAGAATACACAGAGTTCCATCAAGTTTTCAATCACTTTATCGTATAAATCCAATGACTTTCGCGCTATTGTAATTGATTGGAAATAGCCGACGCTGTATATAAACCAGCTGTCGCAATACCTTGATGCCTTTCAAAATAATAATAATAATAATAATCAGAGATGTTTCATGCGAATTGCGTCACAACATATTTATCTTTAAAACATAAATTCAGTGTTCAGAAGATGTATTCCAGATATCCTCTCGGATAACCCATAAACATTGGGCCACCTCATTTCTTTCGTTCATGTCAATACAATTATTGTCGTTCTTCAATCATTCTTCTTTTATTTTTCTCTGGGTAGATCGTTACGTATACGTATGTGTCACTATTTCTTCCAACAGTATATATATGAGTTGACTATTGAGGTCTTCTTGCGTTTGCTCATCGTTCGTCGCGAGTCATCAACTAGTCGATGTAACGTCGAGAAGTTGCGAGGATTGAATTTATATTTTTATTCATTTTTCTTTCTCCTTTTCCCAACGCCAAAATTCATCCATTATTCAAGAGTACACATATATGTATACATGTAGCATTATCCTTATCATTCAACCCTATCAGCAACACTGTTGACATTTTTACGTAAAACCAAACGGTTACGAGACATGTAACTTCTTGTCTTTTTTTATAATTTTTTATCCCTCATTTATTCATTTTTTTCTATCAACATGCGCACGAGGTCTGCTTTACATTTTATGCGTACACAAGACGTGCACATGTCAAGTATCGCATGGTATATAGCCGTCGATAAGAAAATCAGAATAGTCGTAAATAAAGATGAGTAATCGATAGACATCCCCATCGACACTTGCAATCTATTTGGCTTTTTTTTTCTATTCATTTCTGTATTATATAAGACCGTAGGTCATGCGGGTCTGATTTTATTTTTTTCGGTTCAATTTGATTGGATAGAAAATCATATAGGCCGATGAATCCTGGATAAAATTGCAACAGATATAGAACATATTTTCCGATATTTCATTTGCGCATTCATCGTTTGTTTCTCCGACACGTTAACTCAAGTATTGGATGTCATGACATACATGTATAATATACTGCCGTGTATATATGACATCGAATCTCGCGATGCCATCTTTGACTTTCTTCAAATTTTTTCCACGAAAGAAAAAAAGGGATCGCTCGGACATAAAACTTATTGGTCAGCACATTTTATATACTTTTCTTCACCTTTTGTTTCTATTTCTCTTTATTTTTTATCACGATTACTGAGAGCTTCGTGACGTGTTTCTATCAGCAGGTACCATCTTAAGTGCGTGCGGTGGTGAACGTTTGAAATAGAATGAGAAAGGTGAGGAGTATAGTTTTTAGGAAACAAAATAAAGAGTGTCACAATTATTGAAAAAAAAATTTATTCCAATGTTCAAAGTCCGTTTTTTTATCATATTTGCGCGGAGATTTTTCTTTTTTTTTCCCAACTTGAGGGGGGAAAAAACTGTCATGTGTGCCCATAATTTCTGATTCATTCCCACAACCAATATATCATACATATGTGATGAGCGTGTGTATGAGAGTGGATATGACGCGGGGGAGGAAAGAAAAAAAAAATAAATTCCCTCAGCTGCTATATCAAAACTTTGAAAAAGTGTGTCGAAATGATAAAAGAATCGTTAAGCCAGGAGTGACAATAGCTACACCACAAACACAAACACATAAACGCAGCCAAACACGCATACCATATGAGGAGTGCGGGAACGTGTCAACGTCTGCGTTTTACGAAGAAGAGAAATCGAAAAAATAGAGAATGAGAGAGTCAGTGGAGAGTTGGAGGGGATATTATATGCAGGCAACACGAGAATGATTCCGAAAAGGAAGAAAAAAAATATAAAATTCAAAAGCACGCATGGATTCATTTTCGAGCAGTGTATATGAGTACGGGTGCGAGAGATGTAGAGTCCAAAAATAAAAGAGGAAAAAGTGAGATCCCGTCACACAGCCATAAATTGTGGAGTTTAGGTATTTAAGCGATACATCATATTTTAAACAAAAGTTCATGGTGAACATGGTGAACCCACCAACCAGTGAGCGCAACTGAGATAGGAATAAACAAGAATTATTTTTTGTGTACGAGAGTAGAAGAGAGTGAGGTAGAAAAAAAAAAGAGAGTGATAGAGTGACAGCGTTGGAGTTGGCACGCCCTCTTTCACACACCAGGAAACCCCATAAATCCTTCAACCTGTGGTTCGTGGTGCACTATTTTCTAATATTTTGATTTATGCCGCTTTCACTGGGCTAATTTGACCCACCTACACATTATACCGACCACCCCATCGATATTTTATCCTTTATTTGCGTATTTAGGGGTGAAATTTGTTGTCTGTGGTGAATTGGGATGTGGAGAGAGAGAAAGAGAGCAAAAACCTGGATGCTAGAAGAAAGTATTCATAACAATGGATTGTGTATCGGTGTCCACAAGCACAGGAGGGATACATTTTGCTCTAAACACCTGAGAGACTCTCTAGAATATTGTTGACTGCATCACAGTTTTGTGCAACACACCAAAGATCCTTTCATAAGATTCTGGGATACGGATTTACACCTTGCAGAAGTGATTTTTCTGTGTTAAGTAGAAAAGGTCTTTGAAGAAATTTGAAAAGATACACTTTGTGATTTGGAAGTGGAATACTAATGAGCAATATAACAATGATTTGTGGGGTCAATAGTGATTATTGGACACTAGAATAAATTTTCAGATATTAAGCATTCGGCATTGAATAAGGACAATAATCTGGTGTATTCTTTCGAATAAACAGCCGATGAGAATTTCATTCGTTGATTTATTCGTTCAAAATAATATTTTAAATTACAATAGTCGATTGAATGATAAATAGTTCCGATTATGCATAATTTAGATTTTTGTTAGATTTTATTTGACAGAATTAATTTATTATTTATTCCCACGATGTTCTTATGGGGTTCTCATCTCGTTCTCACTAATGATTTCGCGTATATCCTCTTTCTGACAATAATATGTGCAGAATTATTATCATGTCATTCAGAATTTCTATTATTACGAAGAATTATAAGCATCAGAACACCCTTTAAATAAGCAAAAACACAGCGGACATAGTTAATTCATAGGCAAAGAAACATATATACCAGTATCAATTTTATTTTCATTGTTCATTACTAGGACATATAAAAAAAAAGAAAAAAAAAAATGAAAATAGATAAATCATTTTTTTTTTGTAACCGTGCTCGGATCCATTTAGAAATCATATAAACCTATATGTGGGGTTGCATATCCAACAGGAGGGTGAGTGCAGATTTAGACATGAAATGCTTCCCTACATATATTGCAATGTCAAGAAACAGAGCGCATGAGGTGGAGTAGAGGATGTTCAACATGGAGAGGAAAAAAATCACTTCCTCGCTAAACTTCCGGCAGGGTCCGCGTGCTTCTGGCCCATTGTGCTCGAGTAGGTCTAATGATTCGTTCTGATCCGGCGCCCGCGCGCGTCAAGGGGATCCACGCCATTTCATATATACATATATACAAGTATAAGTTTGTACACGTTCAACTTCCTGGACTATCTCTGTGTCTCATAGCAAGTATAAAGCATTGTAAGGGAATCGTTTTGTCCCAATATCGCAATGTATAGAGGGTGGATCTATGTGTATGTGTTGTCGTTGATGATCACGTCGAGTCAGGGGTTATCCCTGATATATATAGATGCCGAAATACACACAAATGTATGTGGACGGGACGAAGACAAGTGAAGATTGCGAAAGACGGAAGGGTGTAATGGCTCGGTAATACGCCAAGGGAAACACGCGCCAACAGGAAACGATTCAATCTCGTTGTAGGCGCAAGCGTAACGCAACCCCTGCATCACAGGATTCGCTCGCCCTAATTTATTGTCCACAGCGTGACGCAGCTCTGTATAAATATGTAAGTATATATGTACAATGATTTACACGAGTTCACGATTATTAAGTCGTTGAGAAAAAAAAAGAAATGAAAAAAATGATAATTTGTCAATTGCACTCATTCTATTCCATCCACTTCTGGTAAAATATTTTTCTTGCGTTCTCCAATTCGTTTTGGGGACTTTGGATTCATGTGGCTTTTGTATGATTTGAAAGGAGGCTCATACTCATTTCGAGTTCGGAATCTATTTTGAACGATAATCCATAATATAGTCTGTTCTTTATTTAGGAAATGTGGTCGGTCTGTATAGAGATAGATAGCTTTTGTCATTATCAAAGGCTTTATTCTATGCCGCAGGATAATTTCTTCCTTTCTTTTTCTCTATTGTATTTGTCGTTGTACATCATGTCAGATTTAATTGTCCAACAATTATCTGTCTCAAGGGCAATTGTCACATCTGCCTATAAATAAATTTACTAAATGCCTGTATTTCTCGATGACATTAGTCAACTTTTATATCATCACCATTATACCCCTGGCTCCTTATTATTGTTAACCTCTGTCTTGTGTCTATCGTTTTCCAAAAAAAAAAAAAATGACGAAGATAGAGAACATATCTCTGATACTAAATGGTACAGATATAATGTAATACATCGCAGTTCTGATGGGGCCTTGTTTATAATGGGATGAACAAGGGTGCTAGATACCAGTGGGGGGCTTGAGGCCCCCTAAGGTGCGAGGTTATACATATATATATTTTCGGAGCCGTATATGGAATATAACGTGCAGTGTTAAACCCACAGGTAGTCTCATCGTCATTCGTGTGTTCTGTGTGTTTGCTCATAAGCCGCGCACACTCTAATGGTATTTAGGGATAACAAGAGGGGCCACTTTATCATCTGACGCAACGGCCATAACCATAGTCGTATATATATGTATATGTTTATATTTATTTAGACAATCTCGCACGCAATCACACCGACATTACTTTAATGACTCAGACTGTTAATTTTTTCGTAAATTGATTTTTCAATTGAATCAAAACAATTTTAGCTGCTTCAATTTTAACCTGAGATAATTGATATCATTATCTGATTGGATATTTATGTGTATATATATTTAATTCGTGTAGAGAATACACAGATTTGTGCGAGAGAAATAAAAAACTTTCAAATCATTTCGAATTTAATGAATAAGATGTTGAGATATTTAGTGAGGTTGCCAGGTATTGATTCATTATTTTTCAGTATAGAAAGCTAACAAGTGAGAGAAGTAGTGCGCTACATCAACTTTTGGAAAGGAGATATGAAGTGAATTGGAGAGAAAATTGAATGAATCAAATGTACTCGAATGTAAATTTGCAGTGAAACTTTTGGTATATTAATATGTATGTATTTATCTTTATGTACCAGTAATGTCAGATACAATCAGGTTTACCGATCTATCCATGTCCAAACTTGTTGAAAGGATAAGAAATATAACTTGCATTCTTGAATAATTGTTCGACTATTTACATTTAGTTCACAGACGACGATTTTTTCCCATTGATTACGTCTGCACATGGGGAGCGATATCATCATCAGCTATAAATACAAAGACTCACATTAGTTCCACATACAATTCAGTATATTAATATACAATCTTAGTATTATAGCATACTAAAAATCGGTAAAAAAAAAATCGTGTGCTTAAAATATATACACAATATATATTTAGTGCCGCAGGTAAAATCGACAAAAGGTCAAGAGTGACTGCGAGACAGTCCAACGAATTTTTAATGTCACATTATGAAGTCAAATGTTATGTGCGTTGTCTGTCAGGATCGGTAGCCGCGACTACTTCGGTAGTCGCGTCCGTCTGCTCCGATACTTATCTGCCCTCTCATTTTTTTTTGCTCTATCACACAGTCTCGATTCTGTGTTTTTTACATGTTTTTATCGTGTATGTGTTTATATAAACATGGGGTTAAAGACGTAATTTCTCACTCTGTCATGAGACCATATATATGAGCCTCCTCATCGCACGCAGGTAAAGACCTGCATAATTGCGCGGTTCACCAAAGAAAAGAGAAGAAGTAAATTGTGCTCGTGGAATAACGTAAAATCAATGGCTTCATTTTTTTATTGATTGTTTATTGTTTCTGCAATATGGTTGCGTATAAATTAACGTCATGCTCTGATGTCTGTAAAGAAATGTACAAGCTACAGGTCAACTAGATGCGTGTGATAGACGTTTTAAGATCAGAAAAAAAAATAAATGAAAATGCGAGCGATGCCGATCGCGCTCGCGCTCTGGAGCAACTGAATGCGTTAACTCATTTCACGTCTGATGATAAATACAAATCTTTGAAGAGGGTCATTATATAAGTTGCCATGATGACTGTCAAATCCACTCTACTTTCAGATACAAAAACAACCAACAAAAAAAATATACATCTATATTTGTATCTGCTGTTGAATAAAAAAAATTAAAAAAATGATGTAAAAAAGAAATTTTTTATTTCCAAACGGACGTAAATGTTGAAAGGTCGACAGTGACCGGAAGTGATGGGGTCAGGTGACAAATGTTTTTTTGCGACCATGAGCCCCGACAGTGGCCGACCAATGAGTCAACACTTCGTCGGGCCGCGCGAACTCGATGCATATTTAGTTGGAGCCGGAAATAAAATACGATTCACAATTATTCACCAATAACAGTAATAATATCAATTATAACTCCCGTGTATTGTAGATATACAAAACATTTTCTCTTCTTTCAATTCCTCACAGCTGTTTATTGTTACCGCTTAGATGATATAAGGAAAGTTATATTACGAGTGAGAGAACTGCAGTGGGAAGGGCAAGAATACAGAGAACGAAATGGAATAAAAAGAAGACCAGAACGAAGATTGCAACTAAATGCAAGTGGCGCTCGCGCGGCCCATTCGGACGAGCGGGTGTCCCGTAGGCACGAAATGAAATTCAATCTTTGACTTGGTAAATTTGCATACTTTCCCCTGGCTCGGAAGCGAACGGACTGTCAACGCATAAACACGACATTAGCATAAAAGGACTGTGAGGCGAGAGAGGATCGATTCTGTATAGGTATATATGCAGGGCGCTCTTATAAACGTGTCGACGTGAGTGAGAGTAATATATATACATATAATGTGGGAGGATAAAGTAAAAACACGAGAGAAGATGCGCAAATGGTTGTGAGAGAGAGATAGACTGAGATAGTGAGGCGGATAGGAATTGAAATAGAGAAAAGGGATGGCGCCCCTACATATAATATGATTATGAGGTCAAATCTTTGATGCTTAACGTGACAAGAAAAATTTGAGAAAACGGACACATATTGGTATTAGACATAAATATACGGGAAGAATGAAACATCGGAGTTATTTAATAGTTACATTAATCGAGGGAATGATAACATTAGGAAGTGTTTATGTGGTGTTATTCATACGGTGTCAGTGTAAAATCGAATCTTTATGAAACAATAATTGTTCAGTAATGATGGTTTGGTAATAAACAATTTTTCATACGGATGAAGTAAGTTTAGTTTAGATATCAGAGGATTATATAATGAGTTTCAAGCTCATATCCTTTTTGTGAATTTGAATATAAGACAAAAATAAAAATAGTCGTTATAACATGTTGAAGTTTATTGTCGAAATCGTTTTTGGAGATACAAAAGTATATACAACATAAGAATTTTCCTGTCGAATGAGATTACACCTAATGATATAGAAACCCTCTCGATTTTTGTGTATCGATATGTGATGGAATGTGTAACGGATTGAAAATTACACTTTGTCGAGGAACTATATAATGTTTTGTCAATTTATACAAGACAAAACCGACATTTTCTCATGGGGTTTACATTATACGACCAGTAATAATGAAAGAAAAATTGATGAGGTATTTCTTTCATCTACTTTGTGTCAACAACGAGAATTGTTTTACATTTCGGAGTGCTACTGATTTAATCTTGCTTTGTCACTGTGTAAGAATTATCACGGTTGTATATACTTGACTTTTTGAGAAAATATTGTGACAACTGACCTTAGACCATTAGAAATATATATTTTTTCTCGTTTTCGCCGATATATCAATGACAGGGGAAGAGTTTATTTCTCCCAATATCAAAATCATTTATATATTTATATAATTTCGGTTTTTTCCTTCATTATTTTTTGTGTTTTTTATTATTTTTTTTCACTGGAAGAATGTGCACGTCGTGATACCCTTCAGGCTCGCAGGACGATCGTAGAAGGAGCAACGATAATAACCAATTATTTTCGAGTATATAATTAGAAAATTACGGAGTGAAGAGCAACCAACACATGCACACACACATACACGTTTCATACACATGCAAAATGAAGCATATGTATATTTTTGTATAATGTTGCCGCGAATCTTAAGCTTCCACTTCATTTTGTTTTGCGTATCGCACGTGTTCTACACATCTTCTTCCTGGTTTTTTCGTGATCTCTTCTTTCTCTCTTCTCTCTATATGAATTTCTTGTTAGGAAATTGAGATACAAGATAAAACGGTGGGAGTAGAGTAGAGACCTGATGGTGAATGTGGTCTTCTTCCACTTCACAATATATATATAGGGAATGTTCTCTTTCTATACACTCCGAAAAATATCTCGATGCTTCTGCTGCAACCGTTTCTTTATTTTATTTATTTTATCCTTTTTTTCTTGCTCATGGGAGTGTATATACGGCAGGGCCTGGAAATTATAGCCCTGGGCTACTGGGCTTCAAGCCGTTTCAACTTGATTCCTTTTCATACAGGGTGTCGTTAAATTGCACCAACTGAAATTTTTTTTTTCATACTACTTCATCTAGGAATGGCTCAGGAATTAATAATGCATAGTTCCGAGTTTTTGTTTTTCTCCTATTGATATTAAATAATATTATCATGCATTATAATAAATTATTGTTCTATATTATTGTTAATAATATATATGATAATAATTTATCATAATGAAGATTAGAATAAAAGGATGTTGATGGTCGGCATTGGATATTATTGTAAGAATGCTGCTTCATTTAATTTTCTTTCTTTGACTCGACACGCAATACTCGTTTCCCTAACGATGAAGTCGTATCGCGAAACGCTTGAAAATTAATTTGACTCATATATTACGGGTATCTAAATAAATAAGACTGTACAATTTGTAATTACGTTTACATAGAGATATGTTGGTAGCCGCTGTTATTACATTATACTCAATTGAGTGTAGTTATTGTATTTACTCTGTTTTTTTTTAGTGTTTTCCATATTGCGTGTCACACGAATCTCCGTACAGTGTAGATACAAAGTATGTGCATATATTTTTTCTCTAGTACAAAGATTTTTCATTACTATAATTAGTCACTGCAACAACATTTACAACCGAATTTACGTTGAATAAATAGGACTGATAAAGTTGATGAGTTCATTTGAAAAAACCATCATTTTTTTATGCATACAATTTTCATTTTTGTTCTTCTATTATTTTGTTTGGTTTGTTGTATATGAAATAGGAATTGAAAGACACACCCGGTACTGATGAAGAAACCCACCCACTCAACTCGAAACGGAACGGACACAGGCGAATCGTGATACCCTGCGGACTAATGCCGATAATTGCATTTTGCAGTTCGTGAATTCTTTCTTGGTTTCTCTTTCCCTCCTTTGGCGCTATCACTTCAACTTCCACTGTAAATGAATACACGCACACACACATAAACTCGTACGTATATATACATGTATACATAAACACACCAGTAACTGTTTATTACAGTAATTCACATTAATTAATGATATATACTCGTATGGAATCATCATGAAATTATGAAGAGCATAGTAATTAATGCATATCTGTATTAGCAATATATTTGAAAATGACCTCATTCAATTAGTACAAAAGTTTGGTGTGATGAACCTCCTGAAACCCTTCTCAATCCGAAACATATTTGTAAACACAAAAATCATTTACCTTCGAAATCAAGTAGACGAAATATTTTCTCGGCAATGAATGATCGGTACATTTTTCATCGATGAATATATTGAAGCCTGAGGCGTGATAAAAAAAAAGTTATCTATAGATAAACAAAAATAAAACATGGAAGTTATATGTTACACATATAAAAAAGAGGTAGATCAGAAAAAAAAAGCCGGGAAGAAGCAAAGGAATATAATAAAAAGGAAGAGAACAAAGATGGCGCAAAAGGTTTTGGAGGTCCCAAAAACTCGTAGCGTACGTGCGTGACGTCAATATGTCGGGAGTAATAAGATAGCCGGCGATAAAGTGGTGGGTGTAGATACAAGATAACAATCAGGCTGCAGTAGCTCCTGGCAATCTCGTGATTACAGGCTTAGCTTCTTCGAGTATATACGTACACATATATCCCTTACACCACACTGACTTTGCCCCTTTTTTCCTCCCCCTGCCTATCTTATATTTTTACGATATATTATATATATATAGACAGTCTTCCATGTTTCATCGTCTTCTTTTTTTCGAACTTTCTCTTTCTCTCCTTTTTTTTTTCATTTTTATTTATTTTATTATTATCTTTTTTTCTTTATCATCCTTTCCAATTTTTCGCGCGATATTATAGGTTTACGATATGTTGCGACGCGCCGCATCGGCACTGAGGAAGAAGAGGCGAGAGAGTGAGGACGAAAGCACACAGCAGGAGCATGAGGTGAATGTGAAGGGCGAGAACATTTCTACCGCGAAGATATGGGGTACCGCTTAATAATAATTTTGATCGGCAAATTGGCGTTGTGCATATTTCGGGATCGATCGTTATCTGACGAAATTTTCGGGCCTTCTTGTTGTACACACTACATCTTCGAACAGTGAAATGAAGAGGAGAGTGAGGATAATATATAGATATGTATATGGTTAGCATTGAAGGGGATATATGCCTCGAGGGCTCTAAGCATTTTGTTTTATTTATTTTTATTCCGCTCGCACATTTAGCCATGTCGATAATATATTTATTTTATGTATATGCTTCAGATGAATATATATGTCCATATAGAGACGGACGTATTAAAGTTTATATTTATAGACCAGTAGTTGTTTGGAATAATTTTTAAAATCACTGCGAGTTTACTGTAATATTCAATACACGAAGAAATTTTTTCACGAATTTTTTTCTCTCAAATTAAGTGATTTGTTGTTGTGTATCGTTCACGAAAATTCCATCGATGTATTCTCTTTTTGTAATTATTATATTAATTACAATTTACATTGATGGTATGGTCCGATGCTTATCAAATATATTGAGCACCACAGAAAATAAATTCTTAATCGAATTACGAATATTGTAGACAGGCGTTTAGAGGTAAATAAATACATATATATTGATGTGAGGGAGCAAAGTTGAACTGGTAAAGAGGTTGACTAGTTTCTACTTGTGTCATATATATCCATAGTATAGTGGTATACAACGTCAGCGTTAACCAATTGCGCGACGGCTGGTGGAAGCGATTTCGAAGTCAAATTTCGTAGTTGACGTGAGTTTCAACCTGCTCTTGCACGATTGCGGTCCGACAAGTTAGGAACAGAGTTCGATGTGATCCGCCCTCTCTTCCATTATATATATATATATATGCATGTACTGCACTCACTTATACGGTGATGGCGGGAGCGCTTGAAAACGTGCGGCTGAGCTTAGATCCTTCCAATTCCCAGGCAGCATATCGTCGTCTGTTCTGAAGACTATATAATATCCAATGGCTATTTCTAAGCTCTAGAGAGTATCTTCATAGCAAATTATGGAATACATATAAAGTAGAGAAAATGGACTCCAGTGAGAGATCTCCAAGCAATGTACGTAATAATTATTTCTTACTTATACTATTCTGATTGAAATAAAAATGATGATGAAGTCGGTATTATTATTTTGCCAGTAGTTGCGTATGTGGAAATGCGCTATGAAAAACATCTCGTATATATACATATATATGGTTGTAGTCTGCAGCTTGGTCTTTTGGCCCAATGACAATAAAATTTTCAGGTCACGTAAAGCGCGACGATAGTAAATAAACCACTGTCTTTTGTCCTTGTTCCAAGTTGAATTATATCTCTCTTCTCTCACCTCCACGTCGGGGTCATTGATTTTGAGTAAGATATATGGCGTTAAATAAAATTGTCAAACTAAATCTCGGTATTGTTCGGAGACACTAAGAAAATAGAATAAAGTAACAAATGGAAGAAAAATTGTTATTGACATGATTCTTATATGGAAACTATATACGAATTTTCAATCAATTGATTATATTATTCGCTTTATATTAACTCTTGTCGGAGAATTTATATTTTCTTTTTGATTCCGACTAATTTATCGCTCAAAAAATTTTTCACGTTCTGTCAGTTTAAAAAAAATTAAAACGACGCATTGAAAAACGAAACTCATTCAAATATTTGATAAGGAGTGACCCATATACATTCATGAAGTATTAAAGAACAATATTAATTCACTTCATTCAATGAGCAACAGATAGCGCCACCGTGAGCAAACAACATCGCAACATTGTGGTCAATAATAATTCCACTGATATTTTTGCTCGAGTCTTCTAACTCTACATTCACTTTATATAGCACCCACAAAAGACAAAAGTTTTTCCCGCACAATTTTATATTGCCGAGCCGCGCACTGCTGCCCTCCAACGTTCAAATTGTAGACTAAATTTTCATCCCCACCATGAAGATTTTTCCACTCTTCTCCCTACTTCACTCGTGTTCCCCTCATTTCCTCAATCGTGTTTCCCCACTATTTTTCTAAATACAAAATTCATCCCCGCCATTTGGTATGACACTCTTTGCTGAATCGAAGCTTCTCTACTGTGTTGTACTGACGAGGGTGATGTCAAGGGAGGATATGGGAATAAAAAGAGGTGTAAAGGAGAGAGAGAAAGAGAGAAAGAGAGAAAAAGAGAAAAAGGGGATGAGACAGGGTACATCTACAATAGAGAAAAGGATATATCGTTGTGAAGTAAAATCTCTCGTAGTATATTTTGTATTAAAATATTGAAATATTCATTCTTGGCATAAAGGCAGCCAAATTGCGACAGTTAACTCTTCATTCATGTACACAGGCTTGCGTAGAGATATATAAATATATGTGTATATTGTATAGAGTATAATGACCATTTGTCCCATTTTTCTCTGCTTGATTCACATTCATTTTCCGCGTTGTAATATGACTGGAGAATAATTTTATTTTTGTTTCAATAAAAATTCGTTTACGACCTACGACACGCTGTTAAATAGTGGACACATTTTCCATGTATGCTTTATTTTATGCATAGCGATATCGAAGACAAACATTTATCACATGTATGTTAGTTGATACAGTTGTCTATATATAAATATATTATGTAGATGTTTCCACTGAATTTTTCCAAACGTGGTTTAATTTTATCATTAACGCTCGTATTCATTGTTTGTTTGACATTGTAACTCTTTTTGTATTATTTCTTTTTTTCTCCCGATTTTATACGCATCATTTTGACTTAGATAGAGCAAATGTTCTATCGAAACTTCGCCTTGAACAATTATTTTTTCATAAATTTATCTCCAATTCTCAAATATATGATTTTATATATTTCAGCTAGAATAATTATTTGTCAACGTTCTGAATACAAAATTACCATTTTTAACCTTCGGCCAATAACTCTATTCAACTGTAACAGTGGGATTGATTTTATTTTCCAGAGATAGCAAGAGCAAATTAACAATGTAAATAAAACAGAGATAATCTCCAGGTTGTATTTGTGTTATACTTTGAACAAATAGTGACCTGCGGGCACCTAAGTATTTACAAAAATATTTTTGCACCCTCGAGAATGTTGGGACAAGGTGCATGACCATCAACCAGATGAAAAAATCGAGCCTACATACATGTGAACCTACAATACATACAGAATAACTTGGGTGCAGGGTACACTCGGTACGAAGGGTTGCACTATGGAATAAACGACTGAATTCAACACAGAATATGAAAAATAATTTTATATTTTTGTCGAGAGAACGATTGGACCTTTCTCGAAACATAAATTACGGTGGACCTCAAATGTGTTGCGCACGCATCTTTCAGTTCAAATATTCGCATGAGCGACGACGCCGACGCTTGTTGGGTGGCCATGGCAACGAGCGATAGTTATGATTATACATCTGTCTGTCAATTCGCGCGCTACTGTGGTGATGATCGAAATGCGCTCGCGCGAAACCTGGCGTCCATATTTCTATACCACTCTATACCTGTCGGTATCCTAAGCAAATATTTCACGCGCCGTTCAATTCAATTTGACACAATGGGGTACGCAAAATCGAATTAAAGGTGCATTACGTACGGGCGGGCGTGATGAGGTCGATCGATAAAGTGCTTGCATATATACATATACATATATATATTTGTATATGCATTCGTGTGAAGACAGGAAACAGGTAGAAAAAAATATTTATATAAAAAACCAGGGTTCGTATGAATGAACAATGAATGAAACTAGAAGTAAGTTACGTCCCAAGTAATATTATCGTCCGAAGTCTAAAATATTTTTTATTACGCCTATTTTGGTGATTGAAATGAACTGTTAATTCCAAGTTCTTTCTTACAGTCATTATTCCACGCGCCTCAAACAAATACTCGTATAGATATTCATCATAAATTCAGAGAAAACGTTATTGAATAAATATTGTCCTTTTCAATTCGTGCTTCTATCCCGAATACATTATTTCGTGGTGTCTGTGAATTTGTCATTCATCAACGTATATAAAGCGTAAGAGTTTAGTTCTTAATGTTCAACCATCCGACTCAATCCATTCACAGATAAAAAATGATTGAACAAATATTTTCTCACTTCAATAATAAATTATTTTCATCCCAATAGTATGGGTACTAAACTGAATGTTGGAATTGGTAATACAACAGTCGTAATAAATATTAAATGCATATATTTTTGTTTTATTATTTAATAGCATGAATTATTGGATGAATTGTGAATGGGCAATACATTTTAGGAGGATTGGAGCGGATTTGTATTGGCTGATAAAACTCACATTCATTTTACAACTGTTGATTCTCGCGCATTACGACAGTCCGCGCTTGAGAATGCTCCTTCCGGTGAAAGGGGTCGTAAAACTCGCATCCCCTTTTAAACAATATACATACATGTATAAATTCATCTCTGGGCATACTGCCACGTATTACATTTGTTATGGGTATACATACGTATTTATATATACCCAATATATAGCTATGTATAGGTTCCAGTACGATGCTATATACAGCAATAGCATGAATATATAGCAGAGCGAGTGCGCGATAAGTCGTTCACATTATAAGTAAATTTATGTGCACAGCTTGTCGACATTTCTAGTGCTGCGTCACCTAGACCACTCGCTAAATCCACTTTTATCATTCTTCGAATAATTTTTATGCTGTAATACAGAGAATTTTTTTTTTCTTCATCGTAAATAAATATGAAAATGAAATTCGAGTTGACATATCCGCCCACTCGATATCATCAATGTTACATCAATGAATGAAAAGTGGAAAGGAAAAAAGACGAATCAATTTTCGATTGATATTGGTTAAGTAATTATAAGAGTTCAATAAACGCATTTTATATCGTCAATTAAGTAACAATTTTAATGATACACTTGACTACCACGTCAATAGATGTATTTCATATACGTATATAGAAACAGTTCTTTCTCATCACCTGTTGCTCAACATATATATGTACATGTATATACAACGACACGACAATTTATCTAGTATAATACAATCGTTACAATTCCATTCTGTGATAAAATATGAAAATTTCTCTCTAACGATATACCATTATGGATCTATTCAAGGCCTCGTGTAGTGTTGAGTATAAATATGTATGTAAATCTATATGTCTGCTCTATATATCTATGCATATTGAATATATATAGGGGGAGCTAATAGATATACATGTAATGTGCCGGTGGCACCGGCGCAAGACTCACCGTCTCGTACACAACAGATTGTATTACAACTTGGCATTTCGGAGTAAAATTCTATCCAAATACAATTCACGGCTGAGTATAAACCATGACCAGACTTATTCTCATTCGCTGTATGAGATTCAGAAGTTGAATTACGCTACCGTCCAAAACAACCCCTGATGCTTATACATGCATAAAAAAGTAGAGGGGTAGAGAAAAAAAAAAGTAGAAGAATGAACAAGAGAGTGTGCTACGAGCCACTACCTGTGGCTGCATACCAATGCATCGAGAGAGTACTCTCATCCACTCGTTGATACAAAACCCGTCGGTATAATTAGTTGGGCAAATTAGTAGTGTACCTGTTGCGTATATTCGCGTGGCTAAAAAAGAATATGTGGGTAGTGTGGGGTTGAGAACAATATCAAAAGCCTGATATTAATTATTATGATGTAATAAAGAAGAAAGAGTGGAATTAATATAATTCCGACTATAAATTGTGGATTTCATCCAATCCTGAAAAAAATTACATTTATAGTGGAAATATTTGTTGTTCCAATATGTAAATCAAAAATATCAACCCGACAGAATTTTTTTCATTCTCAGCACATGAACTAAAAATTTCGAATTGAGTACAATCGTAGTACAACTGAAATAAATGGTCGAATCAAGCACAAAATATTAACTTATCTATTATCCATATATTTTTGAAGATAAAAATTAACATGAAATCTTTTTTTTTTCCCAGATATTTCCCAACTAATTTGATCTATTAATAAAGGTGAAAAGGTTGATGTTTCAATTGATAATGAATGAGTGAAAATTGGTATATTGCAAAGGCAAAAAAATGAAAAGAGAAAACGAAACAGAAATGCGGAGCAGAGAAGCTCACGCGGGCTCTGCTCTCTCGTCTGTATGTCATGTCGTTTCGCTTTGCTCTGTACTTGTACCGCTTTCAATCGCATATCCACACAACCACCACTAAAACTGAATGCCCACTCTCACTCGTTGGTCGTAGCGTTGTGCCAAAGCAGCGCGCGAGGGGTAAGCAACATAGCCCCAGACACCCAGCTTTATAAAGAGGCGTTTACTTAACATTAAAGCAACGCCCAATAGTGACGTAGCATCGACGGCCACCTTGCCGCAACAACGAATAAGCGTAGACTAGTTATACAGTGGGGATATTGAATCGTGGATCGTGCGCATGACGAGGTTCTACGAGGCTCGAACTCGACGGGAACCTCGGGCAAGTTGTGAGGCGAGGCAGTCAGTCGCTCTCAGCTACGACATGCATAACGCATGAGAGCTAGCCAGATCTTTCTCTCCCGTATTTCTTTTTTCTATCTCTCTTTTTTCTATCTCTCTCGCTCACGTAGCCCACCGTGTCCGGGGAGTTTATACAGTATATAGTTGTTATAACAAATACATATATTGAAGAGTGAGAGAGAGGTAAAGAGAGAGAACGAAAGAGTGAGGACGAGACACGACCGGGTATAACGCTCGGGCGCTGTGCAAACGGTCGCGGATACCGAGGGTTAATACTCGTTATTCCGCGTCGCCTTAACTCAGTCTCGCGTTTTAGTGGAGTCCGGTAAAGTCGCGAGTATCACCAACAAGTACATCACATATTATTGTCTGAGTGCTCATTTTTAAACACCATAAGAAATAACCGGCCAAAGGAAAATTCACAATAAAAACGTGTGCGACGGAAAGAAAAAAATAGAATATGAGCTTTGTATGATGATTGGAGCTCAATTAAAATAAAAATTTATTCATCTCAATTGAAAAGTGATTTTTTCGAAGTCTTGGACTACGCGAAGTTTATCCGTTACTTTTACTTTTTTTTTCTCGTTCCTATTTTATTTACATTTTATTTTGAAAATTGGAGTAATCATAGTGTGCACGAATGTAGTTAATTCGGGGGTGTGAATTGTGGCGCAAGGTAGAACGCTACGAGTTTTTATCAAATAACTCATGTAGAAATGAATTAAAAGAAATACAGGAAATCGTATATAATATATCAATATATAAATAACAGGATAATTTACATAAAAGTGAGAACAGTACCTCAACGAATGATACGGTGATAATATATATTCAGTGTTAACATATATATACTCGAAAATGCGCAAAAATACAGAAAGAAATGTGGTGAGAACTGCGACATCGTGGAATGTACCGCCGAATATTCGGCAGTGATTGAAATATTCATATAGCAAAGCAAAAATAAATTTTATTTTATTTGGACAGAAGACCGCAAAATTGTGAATGAATACATACGAACTAATTTATCATTATACGATACCTTTAGTGCATACACACACACAAACACGCACACGTTTGTGCGTGTGTGTAAGTGTCAGTGCGTATGTGGCTGTGTGTGTTTACACAGAATATACATAGAAATATATATAAAAGGAACCCTCCTGTTAAAATATCTAGTCGATAATAAAACCTGAAGTGAACTTGGCAACTCAAAAGTAGTGGTGCTTATTCCTTTTCAATCGGTTCAGGGATCAATTGGATTCGGCACGACAGGTTGATGCATAGAAAATACGAAAAAATACAAGGAGAAAGGGTGATTGGTTAGTGAAGTGCGAGCAGTCGACAATCATTTTACCTTTACACTTGAAACTGGATGAAAAAAAAAGGATTGTTGCATAACTGTTAAGTGTGTTACTGGACTTGAAAGAAAGAGTGCAGGCGCGTTCGAGATTAATTCTCGAGGGCGGAAGAGAGTCTCGCATTGACTGGCGAGGGAGTAGATGGCAGCTACCACGTACATGCCTGTTAGTAGCGCAGTGTCAGCCGACCTGGACGGTGGTTCAGGTACAGCTATTGGGATGAATATTGCGGTTGGTGGCTACTCATCGGGCTCGCCCCGCAGCGCCGCGGACGCCGGTGAAATGAAATATATGCCCGCGCCACAACATCATCATCATCATCACCATCACCATCAAGTTGGTTCTTCCCCGTCGCCTAATGGATTATCACATCCTGCGAGTTTATCATCAGCAAATCCATGGGTCAGTTTGCAACCTGGTAGTGATCCATGGGCAGCGTCAATGGGGATGCATCATACAACACATCATCCACATCACCATCCACATGCTCAGGGTAATTCGAGTTTAGATGTTAAACCATTGACCGCCGCTGCTACGGCAACAGACTCCGTCCAGGGTATGCATCATCGGGGTCCACATCAATCACCAGGAATGGGCTCGCCACACTCTTGGCATGCACCCGTTGTACCGTCGGCCCACTACAATCCAAGTGGTGGCGCTGCATCACCAACAACACTCCAACAATATCACGCAGCTATGAATGGAATGTTACACCAACATCCACACCAACATCCCCATCAGATACATAATCATCAAACGGGTTTACCGCATCATTTACGTGAGGCACACAATCACAGTCCACCTTCAGGACATCCACTGCATCCTGGACATGCATTAGATAGGGATCACAGTGCGGGTGAAGAAGACACACCAACTTCAGATGATCTTGAAGCATTCGCAAAGCAATTCAAACAACGACGGATTAAATTGGGCTTCACGCAAGCTGACGTTGGTCTTGCACTTGGTACACTTTATGGAAATGTATTTTCACAAACGACGATATGTAGGTTTGAGGCGTTACAATTGAGTTTTAAAAACATGTGTAAACTCAAGCCATTATTGCAAAAATGGTTGGAGGAAGCGGATTCAACGACGGGTTCACCGACAAGCATTGATAAAATAGCGGCGCAGGGTAGAAAGAGAAAAAAGCGTACGTCTATTGAAGTGTCAGTTAAAGGTGCATTGGAGCAACACTTTCACAAGCAGCCAAAACCATCAGCTCAAGAGATAACGAGTTTGGCTGACAGTTTACAATTGGAGAAAGAAGTTGTTAGAGTGTGGTTTTGCAATCGGCGACAAAAAGAAAAACGTATGACACCACCAAACACGTTAGGCGACGGTATGATGGAAGGAATGCCACCTGGACATCAAGGACAAGGTGGAATGCATCAGGGGTATCATACGCAAGATCATTTGCATGGTTCGCCAATGGGTCACAGTCATAGCCCACCAATGTTGAGCCCTCAGGGTCTTACGGCACACTCGCTTGCGGCTCACTAGCGTTCGCCGGGGCCTCCCCCGTTGGGCCTCGCCATAACCTCGCAATCGAATTCAACAACAAGTCCTGATGGACTACCACCATTTTATCATCACTACCTCCAAGCTCGTACTACTGGTTACGGTGCATCGTAGCTGCAGTGGTTAAATCAACATCATCTACAGCAGCAAAATTATTGTAATGTGGAGGATGACGATCTCAATGATCGTGATAATGATGGTGATGATGATGGGTGTGAATTTGATACGGGGCGATACGAGACCTTGCCGGAGCACCGGGGAGGCCGACGGCCGTATGTCCGGCCCAGTTATTATTATCGGGCCGCGACCTAACGAATAATTTAAATAAAAAAAGAAACGCGATCAGTTTGTATGAAAACAATGAAAAATTAAATGATTGAATGAATCAAACGAACTTATATCGCGTGTAGACGAATGGAGCGACGAAATTAATATGGTGATTTTTATTATGATAAGAAAAGAGGATTAATAATTTAAAAGAGGACTTAACTGCATGACAGTTATTAAAGGGAAATGGACAATCCGAAAAAGAAAAAAATAATAATATGGAGAAAATATAAACCTCATTCTTATTAGTCGCTCCGGACGTTGTTGTTAATAAATTGTTGTTTGTTTGTTTGTTGTGACGTGTGTTTCTCTTTCTCTTTTTCTCTCACAAACTCTTGTCTCTCTGCCTCGCGGTAAAACAAAAGTGAGGAACAATTTTCGGGTGCAGTGATAAATAAAACTAAAAAACAAAAAACAAAAACGAAAATAATGTCGGACAATTGTATATTCTTGAAGGAAGAACGAGTTTTTATTTTGTACTCATAATGAAGCACAATAAATAAAAAAACAGTGTGATGTGCTCGTCGTCGGAAACCCTCTGCAAGTTCAATAGTGTGTTTTATTTCATCCATCGCGTTCACATTGCTAACACTATCAGTAACTACCATATTATGATTTTAATTATCATAAATGACTCTCGATAATTTGATCAACGCGGGTGGATTTGTTTCGACACACAACTGCAAGAGAACGTGCGCCCACGATGATGCAATAAATCTACAATTGAAGAATGAGAATGTTATTTCTCTACCATCAGTGATGCACCGAGAGAATTGGCTCTCGAATCAATTGAGAGTGAGTACACTGAGATCAACCACTACCGTCGGGGGCCCGCTGCACAGCTACACACACGGGTTCTGGCCAATACGCAAGAAAACTAGAGAGCAGATTGATACAAAAAAATTAATGAATAATAATGGAATATGATACGGGTAGATGACGCGCGTAACATTTGCAGAGGGGTTAAGAGAGAACACGAACTAATTCGCACACATTATGTCATTAAAGAAAACAAAACAAACAATTATTAGAATGAAACAGAGACAGAGAGGGAAAAACACTCGCAGGCAAACTGTAGGGGTGTGCACTTTTTTGATACTCGCGCGGAATTTGTTTAAATTGCAAATTTGCACGAGTGATGTAATATAAGTAAATATGGACTGTAAATAATGTATACCAGATAAATCTAGTAAGTTAAGTGCCCATGCTGCGTCGCGCGCGTCACTGGCGTTATATTATCTTACGGCCCACCGCCCAAAAAAATGGTTTCTAAATAAGGATGTTGGAGTATAATTTGAAAGAAAAAAAAATAGAGAAAAATAAAATATGATGAAATGAATTTTTGTACAACATTATATGGAGGATTCGCCGTGACTCGAGAGTGTATATGAGATGGATATGCGTTGAAAGAGAACAAAAATGAGGAAAAAATCGAGAGACTGTTGTTGATTTGACTTTATTTTTTATGTTTTTATTTTTTTGATTTAATTGTCTTTTTTTTGGGTGTTGCGTCGAAACACGATTAAAACCCGGGAGGAAGATCTATATAGAGACGATGAAAAATTGCCCTTGCTCCTTCTGATGTATAAATGAATGTAAGTATAATGAACGTGAAATGTATAGAAGAAAAAAGAAATATCACACACGCACACATACACACGATAAATTGATAAAATATTATCATTATAGAAATTTGCAAAATTATGAATTACGAAAAGAAATAAATTAACCAAAACAGCATGATCAAGTCTACGTGAAATTATTTGTCTGTTGAGTTAAATTCCATTCAATTTTTATTTCTATACAACACGTTCCATTACCATGGGGAAAAGAACAGAAAACAAATTAAATTTTTTCGATAATTAAGTTCCGATAATTATTGTCATTATTTTTACGATTTATTATTGTCAGTTTTTATCAATTAATGTTATTATTATTGTATTACTCGTGGCCAGGTGCGGAATGAGCGCAGAAAATTTTGTTTTTTCAACTGAATTTTTCTCAAAATAAATTGGAAATTTCCGAAATATGAAATAAGATCAAGAGATATATTTTTTTTTCACTCACTTCCTATTTCACACTGTCTCTCTCTCTCTTTCTCTTTCCAAACTCAGTCTTCTCCATTCTCTCACTCACTCTCGCTTTACTACCCTGTCTCTCCCACGGCTATTTTTATGGGACTAGGTCAATGGAAAATAGCATCGTTATCACGTGTATCTTGTTCAGGGTGTGAAAAATAGTAAAACTAAATGTAAATCAGAAAAATGTGTTGATGTATAAATATTGAAAGAAAAAAAAAAACCCGGTGGACGTGCTCGCTGTGCAACTGGCCCCGAGAACGCCTATTTCATATTATAATTGTGTAATACTAGTATTACTCGCATTGTTCCAATGTCTTGGGTTATAAACGCGCGTCTGTGTGCGCGTCGCCGCGGTTATTCCTGAGCTTTCTGTAAATAATAGAAGTTTAATTGTTTGTTGTAAATCGACAAAAGAAAAAGGGAAAGAAAAAAAAATGAAGTGGATATGAAAAATAAATAATTAGAATTTAAAGTTGACTGGGAAGAGATTGATACGTAAAACTATTAAAATTGGGAGAGAAAACAGTTCAATACACGTGCGAAAAGTCGCGTTGACGCGGTGGTTATATATTGTGACTATTATAATGAAATGAGAGGAGAGAAAATCGGATGAATAAAAAAAAAACTAGCCAATGCATCTTTTCATTATTTGTATTTTTTTTTCTTTGACCAATTGATTTGAGGTGAAAATTATCCTCGTGACTTTCGCGCTTCGTCCGTCATTTTTTTTCCTTTTATATTAGTTTTCACTCTTCTCATGATGTAAATTTTGACGAGATCCAATTTTTGGATTAATGAAACATACTGGCGCGGAGAGAAAAAATTGATCGGATTCTCCGGCGATACATGATCGGAAAAGAAAGAGAAAGAAATTTTGAAAAAATTAAATTGAAGGAAAGACACTATTATTATAAGCTATTATTATTGAATTTATTGTAATTTCTGCGATTGTTATCATTGTTATTGCCCACCGATTATTGTTTCTCTCGTTAGCGCGTGTAAAGCAGTTCGTTGATCCGTTAACTAATCGGAGAGATATGTAAATGAATCAAAAGAAAAGAGAAATTATATATTTTAATAAATGCTAATAAGGATAACGGATGGAAGCACGATCTTTGCGAGGGATATTGCCGATATTGTTTCGGCTCGTTCGTTATTATTGCAAATATGCTTTTTGGTTTTTGTTATTTTAATGGAACGTGTGTACAGTGAAGGAGCAAAAAAATGGAATAAAATACAAAAATTATGTGACATTGTGATTGTACGGGGTATGCGACTGTAGATATGGAGGAGAATAAAAATTACTGGATGATAAAATCAACATACCGATGAGAAAAAAAAAATAATAAAAAACCATACAAAAATATAAACAAAAATTGCGATCGATTAGCCAATAGGACTCGTACCTCTTCTCGTTTGTACATAAATTACCTGACAACTATACGCAAAAGAGTTCCAACGATTCAATGAAATGAAGAGTGAAAAAATTCAAATATAAATGTGAAGAAATAAAAAATAAATGAATTGGAAAAAAAAAATATAGAAAATCGAAAAAGTGAGTGTGATGAATGGCCAAATGCGAATGGAAGAATGACTGTGTTGCGGTGTATGAAAGTATGAACATATGCAAAAATAAAGGAAGAAAAATAAATAAATTAGAAATAACTAAAATCGAAAGAGTCACTTGTAGAAAGAACAATCTAAGATGGATGAAAAAAGGAAATGAACTCCAATTCCCCCCTCTGTATATTATTATATTAAATATTAATTATTATTAACGTAAAATAAAGAGAAAAAAATCTGGCGAGTGGTAACGTTTTGTTAGAATGGCAGAAACTAAATTACTACTGAATTTTAATTAATAAACGAGATGAAAGTATACAATAAATTATTGGCCTCGGCTACATTTTTTGTTCAACACACTTTTCCCTACTGAGCACATCCCTTTTCCATATATTAACCCATAAGAGATGAACATCATCTCCTTTCCTATTGCTGGACGCATGATCAATAATATTAAAATAGAAAAGATAGAACAATTATTTCTGAAAAGATAGAACAAAATTATTCATCAGCCATCAACAGAAGAGCGATAGAGAGTGAAGGGCATTACCATATATCGCACAATTTCACCGTGATAGAGTTTTTTTTTCTTTACCATGACATTTGTATTTTATTTTTTTTTCTTGTTTTAGCAATCACGCAGAGTCTGCGGTAACAATTTATCACTCCCTTTCTCTCTACAAAACACCAAGAGAACGATCTTTGCATATACATATATGAATCCTCACTGCATACATATACATGCACTTGCACACAGTATTGCGTGTCACTACAAGATAAATATTTCGCGAATTGTAATGTAGACGAATTTATTTAAAAGTTCTGAAGTCTTGATTGAATCTGAAATCGTATGAGGCTTAATTGTATAATCGTTTTCACTGCAATAACATCAATTCACATTGTATACCTTGTTGCATTGAATTATTTATATCGTATTTAAAATAATTCTCCGAACCAATTGGAGTCATACACATAAACTTACATATATACAAATACATTCATAGGTGTGTATCCTGAAAATGTCTGCGATGGATAGTGGTGAAGTGAAGGATCCTTCGGGGCATAAATAATAGTCGTTGTACCGATAGCCTTGCGAGCCAAGTAATCTCCGGGTTTGGTCGACCAACAACAAACCAGTCGCTTTTATACTGCGCGACTCTTGCATACCTCAGTGCACCGGTCATCTCTGATTCTGTTGAGCTCACACACATGCACTGAAGAAAAAGAAAAAGTGAAAAACCGCGATAGAGAATAAATAAAAAGAAATAATGAAAAATAATGTGTGCGCCGTTGAAACGTACGCTTCCGGCTTTGCCGTTGATACTGCTGCTCGACGCGTTATAGTGTCAACGGTATATCAGTGTACAAGATGAAAATGAAGCACATTTATATGGAAACATTCTGCCACTATTTATCTTAATTAAGAAGTTCACGATCATGCAATCATTATTCAGCAATTCATTTTATTCCAACTTCAAATTTAGTTAAATGCATCGATGTCGAATCCGGCAAGCCAGAGAGTTAATCTCCTCCTGTTAATCTATAAATGCTAAAATGCAGATGCTACATCGAATCCCAAATTAATTTTAATATTTCAATATAATAATTTATACGTGATTAAATTGAATAACAGATCGTCTTTATACCTCATTTAATTTTTTTTCAAGCAATTTGTTATCCCGATAATAGAATGGGCAGAGTCGTTTGATTGAATTTTCTGAGGAAAAGTAAAATATTTTCATTGAACGCCTTTCACCCTCTTGTGAAAATTTTTTTCTGGTGCATGCGGTGATAAAAGATGAATCAGGGTCAGATACGAATCGTAAGTGGGAGAAGAGCAAAAACGACAACAACCTACACCGTTGATAATCAACAATGTGTGTTTGTGTGTGTATGTAAGATAGAATAGCAGAGGCGAATAACACGTAACAAAAACGACAAAATTTGAAACGAGTGGAACCAGGTGCCATGAGGAAGTTGTCCGATGGTTTTCCTCAGCGACGCATGACACGCGCGAACAATAAGCATATAAATGAAGGGGTGAATGGAGACTAGTAGGGGAGGAAGAGAGACATAAAAAGAAAATCAGAGCGAGAATGTGGTGTAAGCGAGTGGGTAGATTCCATATACATATACACACACGTATATATTTGACAGTTCTCGTTATCTCTTTTGTTTTAAAGCATATAGAATATGTATAATACAAACCGAGTTTTCAAAGTATACCTTATTTCCAGTTGAGTGTGCTTTCCTATTTACAAATCGACATATTTATATTTGTCTATTTTATTGGGTTAGCTGCCTTTCCCGGGTGAGAAATCGTTCTTCCTATTACTTGAAACAAATTTAATCCGTATTAAGAAATACAGGGGTTGATAGGTATAATAATTGTCTTCTATATATTTATTCAATTGCCCCTCATCAATTTCTCAGTACAACAAACTTGCGAATATTATGTAAAATTAATTCAATTCACAATAAATAGGGGCATTTATGTGTTTATATGTATTTTCCTTTATTTATATTGATAAGAGTGGGAAGTAGGGTGAATTGACGCCTGCGCCTTTCTAGTAGTTCACTTCACTCTCATGGGACATGCGCCTTCGTTTCTCCTCCATCCCACAAAAATATATTCGCCCACCCTTCGTTTGTCGCTATAGATACGCGTTCACACCTACCGAAATTATTGTTACATACGCGCCTGCGTACGCACATATAAAAGCAGTCGGAAAAAAATCTCGTATTTAATATAACTATATATATTTAAATAAATTAACTTGACGAATGATGTTTGCATGATAAATAGATATTTGTCAAGCCGTGACACATTATGAACAATCTTTTTAATGCGAAGGCACGTGCTTGCACTCAACAGACATTTTTATTCAAATATATGTACACGTATTTATATATTTAATTAACTGTTAGTTTATTTATCAGGCATGATATAAAGCCGCTCGATTTGATTGGAGATGTTGAGACAAGAAAATGTTTATACATATGTGAAAAAAAGTTTTTTCATGATTATCACTTGATAATTTTCATTTCTGTATACACATCAGTGACAAACGCTCATTCAATTATTACTATTATAAATATTATCGTTAGTTTCACGACTTTTTGTAAAAAATTTCATTAAGTATTACGTGATATCAGTTAATTAGGCGATATATATTTCTCATTACCATAATGACTTTTTATCTGATCCATAGGATAAATATATTATTGAGTTGAGGAGGTTTTTTTCAATGAAAAAATATGAATGTTGGAGTCATTCAAAAAATGATCAATTTTGTTTTCAAGTTCAAAGTTCAATTCCATATACGTAGCTTATATTCCTTGAGAGGATATGCATGAATCGGAAAGGACAGGTGCTATTGAATTTTTATTGAGATATGATAATTACTAGAATTTATGAACTGTTCTTGCGGATTTTTCTTGATCATGGAGAATAAATTCATTACGCAGATGTTTATCACAAGTACAAGATAACTGTTAATGTTAATTTGATGTGCCACTTCTTAAAAAAATTATTGACTGTATGCCATGCTACAAATAATATTCTTGAAGGAAACAAAAATGGAAATGGAAAAATATAATTTGCATTGACGAATGAAAATATTAGTTTTTGATTTCGTGTCTGATTGAAATAAGGCGTCAGTTTCCGGTGTGCGCACACTGGCATTCCAACATCAGTGTGGCGCGAACGGATCTCTACTCCTTTCGTTCTCTTCTTTTTCTTGCTCCCTCTTTTTCTCACTCTTTTTACACCCCGCGCGGGCGTCATTGGCGCATTGATTTAATAGTCGATGCCCACACTTGGTGGTGCGCGCTCATCGCCCAGAACCGACGGCGACGACGACATCCGCGCGGACGTAAACGTGTACGTGGCACTTGTGGCACGCGTGTGCGGAGGAAACAATTGAACGTTTTGTCTCTCTATTCTTTGTGTCATATATATCTATACACATACATATATAAATTCTAGCTACTGTTTCATTGCGTGTTTCTCACTTGTACATGCTTTCCCGTCTCTCTCTCTCACTTCTTCAGTCGAAGCTTAATAAGTGCTGCTACCTACATTCCATTTCCGGTGGACGCTGACGTCACGCGTACCGCGCACTCAGAGTTTAGCGGACACGACATAGTCGTTGTCCATTGAAATATGCAAGTCACAACGTGCGAGAAATACACATCGACAAAAAAATGATTGAAGCGAACTCATGAATTTCATCTCCCAGCAAACAATCATTTCTACTCAAAATCTTATTGTCACCCAATAAAACGTACGGTGATATTTCTCATCTAAAATCAAAACCAATGATGTAATTCAAATGAAGATCATTCTCAGACTTGAATTAAATGTAAAGTTTGTTATTTGAATTATTGGAATTATTCCATTTTATTTAAGGTGTTTGAACCGCATCAAATTCAATTTAAAGGATTTCATGCAAATACTTTTTTTTTCTTTTTTTTTCGGCTGTATGCATGCAATCCTCATGAATATAATTCGACATTTTTCTGTTGAAAAATCGAATTCAAAGAAAGTTTCGATTTGTATTAAATACAAATGCATGACTATATGTATACAATGATTTGCATTACAATGTAACAATTAGCTTCAAAGTCCATGTGTGCGATAGCTCTCACAATCCACCATATTCATTATCATACTATTAATCAGTAAGAGATAAAAATCAGCTACTTCAATTTCAATCGATGTTTTTATAGCATCGGCGGTTGGTGATAGTTGATACAGCTGGTGATAAAATTAATTGTACATATTAAGATACATATACTTATTATTATAACGTTTGCACGAATCACGATGTACCAAGGATTTTTTCCTCCGCAATGTACACGTGATTATATATGAATTCGAAGTAGAGAATTTGATCGTTTCCACTCCATTGTTGTTTTCTGTTTATAAATAACAATATCGTGGTGATCAATGATGATAAACACATTTTTTTTCATAATTTTGAATCAAGTTTACTTAGAATTTCAATTCTCCTATCTCTATTTCAGTCTTCTATTCTCTCATTTTATATATAAGTTTGCACCTCTATGTATTGCGCAGTCGCGTCGCGACCAATCGCGGTCGTCTCTAACCAGGTAGGCCTTGAACGACTCGTGGGGACCCACGCGTTATTATTCTCGTGTGCGCTCTCTTGTCTGTGGCTCTCTTTTCCAGTTGTTCTTAGTGGAGGTGAATGCTTGTACTGATGTTCGGCTTCTTTATATATTTATATGTAGGATGGTAGTTGTGCGTCCGTTGCTGCTAGATGAAAAGCAGATAAATAACTCAGTTATAACGTTCGCTAAAGTTAAGTAAATGACGCTGAGTATATGCGTTCATGAAACATACTTCAACTTCATTCATTGAAATTATTTATAGGTATTTAGTCACAAAATGGATATTCGAGGTGCCTTCCGAGTAGTTGATTGTTTTCTCCCTTCATTGTTAAATTATTTAGTCATTGTAGTTCAACTATTTCCCATACGAATTGTTGATTGACAATAGGATAAAATTTGTCGCACTTGAAAACACATATTTATTTTCATTAAAACGCAAATTCCATGAGATTTTTGAACTTCCGCACATCATGTGGAGCGCACTCTTGATTAAATATATGCGGCCATATCAAAGCACTTTAATCACCTGCGTTCACGAACATGTGGTGGTTGCAAATAAAAAGCAGACGATATGGTGGAAGAGAGTAAGACGTACAGTTTATGTATGTGTATCTTTTGGTTCTCTATTAACAAACTCAGTCAGGTTATTCGCCACACGATAAATGAACTGATCGTGAACATAAACAGATATTTTTTCCTACCCTTATTGATTTATTTATATATTTTTTTTACATTTCAACGTAAACACCATGCACACTTCAAGGAGTTGCGCGTTGTCGTCACGCGATTTCCTCGAGTCTCATGCACAGTTGGAGTTTATAATGTGTGTCATGCTGGACAGAGTAATGTGAGTCGTTGAGGGCGTATGCGTACACATAAATATAAATGTGCTGATGGTTGTTTCAAAGATGCATCCGACCTTCTTTTTTTCGTTGGTCAGAAGACGAAAAATCCAGAGGTAGAGAGAGGGAGAGAGAGATATAACGGATAAATTGTGGGAGACAAACTGGCGAAGGCCAGAGTGAACAATCTCGAGACACGAATCGACAGGAAAAAGTGAATATATAAATGTAAGTGAGAGGGAAAGCTTTATAGTAGTGCGAACATCAGGTTCGATATACTCGTCGTATGGCCCGTGACCTCGGGTTTATCCTCGATTACACCTCGTATCCACCTTCGCATCCACCCGCGTGTGGAATTGCGCGTGCGCACGCACGAGTGTATGTATCGTGTCAGCCAATCGAACATTGACTTACGTAAACGACAAGTTTTATCTTTGGTTGAACAAACAATCAGCGAGTTAGTGAGTTGACTGCTTTCTCATATTTCTTTATACAAATTTATTGGGAAAATCTACACACATGTGGGGCGAAGAGGGGACATGAATTTGTGATATGAATTTTTTATCAGTATTAATACGAAGATGAGTAACCCGGGCCATGTCAATTCATTCAATCCCGATTCGACACAATTCTGCGTTCAATTTGAAAAGCGATTCCACACATAACCAATTAACAATCTTATCCATCCTTCCCGCAATTCCTGAATACAAATCATAACTCATTATAATTCATTTCATCCAGGAAAGAAAATATTGAAGTTATTTAACGTATAATTCTGATTGAAGTCCGTGGAATAATGCGTCGTCAAATGAATCAAATCTGAAATTATTCACTTGAATTGGAATCATTCTCCATTTTGCTTGTGTCAAAACTTCTCTGAATTAAATCTGTCAAACTTGATATTAAATAATTTTTTTTTATCAGTCGAGAATACAATTATTTTATTTGTTTTTTATTATTGCTTTTCGACTTTTAATTATTTTGTATACGGCTCGATAGTTGTCATTAAAGTTCTGCTAACGAGTTTCATAGAGGGATAAGATGGCTCATTCCCACCGCGTTGTAACGGCATCGTAGATCGTTACTTCTCGCATCTCCCGTGTGACATACGACAATGGTGTCCATATACGTATTCCATTTATAAAAATATAAGGAATGAAAATATATTTATATACAAACCTGTGTATTTATTATGAGGTTTGCTATAAGAAAATGCGTCTTCTTGTGATTGGAAATTGTCGAAGCAGGTGCAAATACCCGCATTCGAATGGTTAAATACTCAATGCACGCAATTCACTTAGACATTCCATGTGCACATACAGATACATAACGCCATAAATACGTAGGCAAGTATACAAAAAACCCCATAACATGTTAATGGTTGAGTGAAAAGATAAATGTTGAATGTGATGCTGGTGCGATATTTATCTTCACGAGATTTGGCGCTTGTCGTTTGTGTATAGAGTCAATTCAGGAAGATACAAGTATAAACATGTACGTATGTGCATGTTTGTATGCGTATATGTGACAATGACAGAGAGTCTTAAAGATGAACCGGGCGCACACGCCTCCTTACTCACTTATAAAGTTAATTGAGGGCAAACGTCCACCGCTGTATTGTGGTGCAGTGTGGTGTACTGTCACTACCGAAAACATGTGACAAGAAAAGATTCTCAAACGGAAATCAAGTTAATAAGTGATCAATGGAAAAAAAAACAAGAACAAATGAACACCAAAAGAAAAAATAATCTTTTTTTCTTGGACTAATTCAAATTGAAGTCTCATTATTAATTGTATACAAATTGATACGGATTAAAAAAAAAAGACTCATTGGATAATTTGTATGTGATAATGAGTAATGATAGATGTAAATATTTTGTCGGAATGAAATTATCATAATTGATTTATTACATTAATTTCATTTTGCATCGATAATGAATATAATAAAGACATGCCAGGTGCTACGTCCTGAATTATCATATTTTCTTTCTTTATTTTTGGATTATTCGATATATATAAATGACCATTGAAATGACAAGCAGAGTGAAGTGGCAGGGAGAAAGAGACGTATAGATATATTTATGTATTTGAAGAGCGACAGGGAGATATTATATAAAGCTTTACAAGTCGTGTTCTCTCTGGCTCAATGGAACATAATTGACAGTGACGTTTGATCATATTCCTCTTTCACTCTTTTCTCCCTTCCTCGTTCTATCTCACTTTCGCTTATTTTGAAATCAACTCACACCAATTATTTCATATGCAACTCGACCATGAAAATATGTATCACATACCACTGCCGGGCATATTACAATATTCTGATTAATTACATGAAATATTCAAATCATATAATTAGATAATTATTGAATACGGATTATCGATTGTTATCACGAGAAAATGTAGTCGTCAATCAAGAACGGAAAGGAAAAGAGCTCACAGCATCATAGCAAGCCAGCATACCAATGAATAACAATAAAATATCCTTAATACAGATTGGAAACTGATAGAAGCATTCCTTGGGATCAATATCACATGCCATCAACTCTCGACACAATAATTACAATTAAAGACAAATATTCGAATATCCATTAGTGCAATTCCAAATGGCCAAATTTTTTTTAGAGTAGTTCATCAACCTGTTTATGATACATATATACGTATGTACGCGATTGTTGCACGTGCCACGTCGCGTGCGTGTCACGATGTGTGTGATGTTACTCACCGAAATATACATACAACATTTGAACACACTATACAAACACAAATGCAACCCAAAGAATGTCCTTCCCTTGTATATATGCACACGAATATATATATATATAATATTCCTATGTGTCTGTAACGTGTCTCGTGCCGCATGCACATTCCGCATGCCGCGAGAGAGGGCGATAAAACGTATGCAGATTAAAACATTTTATTTGAATGATAATATAACACTTGTTGATGCAAGCGCGTTGGCCTAGGTTAGCATAATAAACATTATGTAGATCTCTTTCTCTATATCTCTCTCCCTTACTACCCTGGCTCTATATATTTATATACATGTGTTAGTGCGCGCGCAACTGGCTGCCCATGTCCATGACTCGAATAAGTACATTCGCCATAGTCAACGGAGAACCCGCGTGTTTCTGTTTTATGCGCGCGTTTGTTGGTGAATCCTCTCCACTGCTGCATACTCTTTAACCATCGTGTCATGGCGCCCCGCCGGTGGATGGCGTGGCTTTACTACTATACTCCCTCATGCACTATATTATTCATATGTATATTTAGCCTTTCCACATTCACGAGACGTCGTCGTTCATTCATTAAAAGCCTCAGCATCGTCGAAACAGACACAGAAATTTGTGTGTGCGCGCGATTGGATATGTATTCTGAAGTCTATCGATAGCCGTGATCAACTACAAATACGCAGTCATTGACATACCCGTATATATTGCACGTGATTTAAATTCGCACATACAAATGCACGTTCGAATATATGGAAAAAAAAAATTGATATTAAATTAAAAATCTGTTGTATCACTTCTGAATTTATTGCTGATAATTTGTCTCAGTAAAATTTATCTTTCTTCATTGAAAGCGGACACTAATGATTGAAGTGAGATAAAAAATAATATATATATATGTTCAAGTGATGGGAGTGGATATATATATATACATATATATATTTTAACAGCACAGGAATTATTAGTTGATATTTATTATCAGGTTTAATTTTTTTTATTTCAATATATATTGGCAATTAATTTATAATTGAAATCAGACATAATGTGAAGGTCATCAAGAGGCGGAAATATGTAATTTTAAGAGTCATTAACAATATCGCCTGAGGATGATATATATACATATATATGCGCACCATTTTTCAAAATATGTAGATATTCTCATTTATGGCTTATGACATATGTATGAATCGTTATACAATAAAGAAGAAATTTATTCTCAATTAAAAAACAACGTGGTGTGAAATATAAAAGGAGACTGATGGACCGGTCACTATTCTGAAGAGTTTTGCTCTACTTTTGAATACAGACGTTTTGGATTTTTCGTATATCATGAATAGTAGTTTCCATAATTTCTGGTCATAGATTTGAACACTAATATTTATAAACATATTGCAATGCCGAAATCAGTAATGTCTCGTCTTGCAAATTTCTTGCTTAATTGTACGACGTTAAGGTGAACGGGAAATTGTAGTGTCTGCCTAATTGGATTGTCTCTCGTTCAAGATTAGAAGCACGTACGTGTTCACTACGTGCTGTATGTATAGTATACATCTCTCATATAAATGTGCGCGTAATTCAGCATCACGACATTGCTTGCACTGAGATGGCGGTTTGTCAACTTCTTTTTTCCCACCATCCTTCGATGACTAATACAGTAATTAACGTACAGTCGTTGAGAGTACGTTCATGAGCGCCGACACTTATCTGAAAAATCCTTTATAAATAAATACGTGTAAATAAAAAAAATATGTACATATATTTGGCAGACAGATTCATATAAATACAAAGAGAGCATTGATAGATATTGAAAGTCGATTCTATTGTACACAATTACATATATTGCGATCGACGTTGAATTATGGGTTTAATTATGAATTGTATGTTATAATATGGACAAAAAATGAAAAAGAACTGAAAGTCAATGCCCCGTTTGCACAGCCAGAATTAATCGAGACTAAAGGTCTATTAGGCTATTATATATACCAGGTAGCAATATACTCCGACGTCCACTTGTTCAAATATACAAATCATTTGGAAATATTACATCTGAAAGAAATACACGCCAGCTTTTTTTCTATCCGTTAACGATCGTTATCGTCGTCTGACAACTACTGGACTACTGTTCAAAATTCATTTATATAAACGATCATTGTATGGTGCAGCTGGTGAGCGAGTTACGTCAATCAGCTAATAAATAAAAAAATTTTTAAAATATTGAAAACGACAAGACAACATGTTTTTCATTCAGGCTTAGGAACTTCGTAGCATACGAGGAAAATTTCGACATCACTCAATGTCGAACTTTAGACAATTTCAATATAGCTCTTATCATTACATAATAACAAATGACAAAAAAAAAAATAGTTCGTAGTTTCTCTATATGACTCGTTACTCTGCTGTTAGCACACATGTAATCGAAAATAAAAAAGAAGGTTGTAACCCAGCACTGTAAGTGTATACATAAACAACCAACACCTACACACATAGTATTCTCTTGAGGACTTTGAAGGTCAAGGTCTTTGAATAATTCAAGTCGTGCGGCGAATTTTATTTCTTCAGGTTGCTAAAAGTTCTCTCCACTACCTTTTACTACTTTGGTTGTACTACTCCTAACACATACTACAAAGAGTGTGGGCACATTTCGGCGGTGTGTTCGCCATGTTGATGCCTTTCTTTTGACATGAAAATATTTAGAATATATATTTATGTATATGACTAACAAGTGACGTGACAATATGGTTATATATATATATATGTGCATGTAGAAAATTGATGAGTGAATGAGTCTAAAAATATGATATTCAATTTATTTGACGTTAAGTAATTTGCGTTACGCCTGATGACCCTGACCCTTACACCCGACACCATTGTGACATATTGTATTTTATATATGTGTGATATATGTATATGTCTATATACTATATACGAGTATGGTTGGCGCCGATGACCCCTCGACAAAACATCACACAACTGACTCGCTTCTCTCTAACTATCTTCATGTGTACGCCGATGGACCACTTGTACGCGCACACTGCGCCGCTTTGCGACAATCGCATGTTAATGCCATGCAAATGTCTATTCTGGTGAGAGTACGAAAGAGAGTGGAGTAGGGAGGACGTTCGTGTAGTTTAAATTTATGCATATTTTGAGTTCATGTGTGTATGCATACTGATGCAAATTCACGTACGATTTGCTAACATTGCATTTGACATATTTGTCAGTGTTTGGCAGACTTCAATTTTGTTTGTGATTGATTCTGCAATTTATTGGATGAAGTTTACAGCTTGAAAATTATCTAAAACAATTTATTGTGAATGCATTTTACACTCTTATATTTCAATTGAATGTTTCTTTTTTCGTCCAATCGTTGTACGGATGGCGTACACATTAGTAGAAAAACATGAGGAAAATATATAGAAAAATAGTGTTGTATTGCTGTAGTTACGACATACTGGATTTTACTTCCATATATAGTTTGGGGTGATGCTGTATACATGTGGGGATGAAAAAAGTGACAAGAAGGGAGAGAGCATGGTGTTGGGAAAAAAAAACGTGAAGAATTAGCGGTAGGACGCGTGCAATGTGGACGTGGTTGTATTGTTGCTGAGTCGCATTAGTAAAAGGGAGCAAATACAACTCTCTCCATTTCTCTCCTATTTTTCAAACATATATAGGCACATTTACCCCCAAATTTTTTCTTTTCTTTTTTTTTTTGTTTGCACTTAGCGGGGTGTGTGGCGCGTGGATCATAACTGCAGGATGATCGAGCGTTTTTTTCCTATTTTACGAGTTTTCATATATACCACCCTATAGATTCATGCAGACTGTTACCTTCTGCACGATTTTAGGGCCAGTGTGGTCACACATATATTCAACATCAATATCAAAAATATAATAAGAGTATTTGCTAATTATTTGAATGAAAAATTAATATTGTCATCAAAAAATAATTATGCGGCCCCCGTTTCTTTTTCTTTTTTCTTTCAGAGTTAAAGAGTGGAAATGTGTGTTTGTTCGTGCACACACACACGCACATATATATATGTACAGTGTATAGTTTTTAATTTTTTATTTTCCTTCTTCCTCACAGCTTTGTATAGAGATCCGTCACAATGTCGCATTGTGTTGGGTCCATAGTCTTGTTGCACTCGGGTTTTTGTTCGTTTCTCCATGCTCGGCTTTGTGCCACGAACCAAAGCCGCATTTGCTCGCACGTTTGCTCGTGTCGTCAGACATCACGGACATGTATACATACATATATACATATAATATATATATGTATATATATATTTGTATTTATATATATGTAGGGCATGCTTGTATAGATATCGTGGCGGCGATTGTGAGAAGTCGCAGTGGGGTCTGTCAATAAAAGTCCTACGCGCAAATACGTGTATAGGATCTACACTAGTGGCGTACACAGGGGCCAGAAAAGTTCGCCAGCTGGCCGTACACGTAAAAGACAGGAATATACGTGCATATTACACATATTTGAAATATATATTTTGTTGCGTGTGTGGAAGGTCATCAGCCGAATTTTCATCTGGACATATTTGACAATTCTGTTTGAGATGGAGGGGTTACACAATTCGGGGTAAATAGGAGAATGTGAATTATTTGATTTAGTTTTATGGTGTAACCAATATGACCTCGGTACGAGTTCAATTTTTGAACCATTCCGACAAATGGGATATAACTTGTGATAAAAGAATATTTGCAATTTATATTAACGAAATATTTATTATTATTCACGACATACTGATAAATTTTACAATACTTAATGTTCAGAACAGTGGATGACAAAGTTTCAATTATGATATTATATAACCGGAAAAGTATTTTGATATAAAAAGATCTATCAAAGTCCCGTGAGAAATTAAAATTTTTATAAACATCCACGAACATTGCCTCAAATATTATCATAATCCATTGTAAATAATTTTTTAATGATTTTATAATGTTCATTCTAATCCTTAAAGTAGATGATGGTTCATTGAAGCATTTCACCATAGAGATAAAGGTACAAATATATGTGTGTGTGTGTTGAATAACCCTGCACACACGCTTCAACGAAAATATGTGAAGATAGGTATGGGCTCACAGCAGGAGAGCGTAAACACAGTATATAAATGCCTCTGCATGATACAAAGTGCCCCAATCTATAATGTGTGTGATGCACATGTAGTGTGCGTTTTGTCAGTGCAGAACGGTAACGCTAATACCAAATAAGAAACAGTTTATAATCCGTAGAAGTTAAGATCATACAATAATGGAACCTGCGAGGCGTAATAAGGGGTGTAAGGGAAGTGTATATATTGTAAAGCTTCGCATCGAAGCAGAGGAGAGGCAGGTTTACACATGGATAGCAGGTAATAAACACATTCGATTTTCGTGTGAATTCACACTCGCCTGAAAACTTCTCTCTCATTTTTCTCATCTTGCAATAGCTAAAATTTAACGAAATATTTTTTTTATTCACTTAAATGGATGTTCCAATTTATGTTGAGACACCAACGAGATAAAAAATTGTACTGGGATGAAACAATAATTACTAAGTATATGCAAAAATAATGAGTGGTCGAGTATTAAGTTTTAATTTTTATATTCCGGTGAAAGTTGTGTTAGAGAAATGAATTCCACATCGGGTCAGCGAGCAATATTATCTGCAATCCAGTATTTTTCATTCCGACAATCGGGTATTACTTACAAACTTCAAACTCTTCGTTTCTCGTATGCGTCTTTGAGAATTGTACAAATAGAGATACAAGGAAGAAGAAAAAATTGAAGAATAAATAAGTATTTGCGGAGATGCGCGCAGAAATGTCAAGGATTCACATAAAAATATTCCATGTTTTTTCTTTCTTTTTCATTCAATGAAAAAAATTCCCTGCACGCGACAACGGTGACGATTATTGTCTTGTCCAGTGTGCACTCTTTCATATATATATTTTTATATAAAGATGAGAGAATATATACATCAGCGCGTGCGTTCTCTATACTTAAAAGAGACGAGTTGTGTGTAGGAACGCTGATGATGATTCTGTTGGCTTCGATTAGTAAGCGAACGGCGTTTAGCCGTTAAATACGGACGTTTGCGAACGGTAATAGCGGGCAATTATCGCGTTAGTCTGTGGCGTATCCGAAGGTACATTCATATATATCTATATATATATGTACATATATTTATATACATCTATATATTGATACGATTTCCCCCCATGCAATTACGTCTCTCGTTACGATCCCACGGGACGATATAGAGTGACGTTCGATTGCTCTATTCCACATTTGCTCCTTTATATTCTTTTAGTTTATTCATTTCCACTTACATTTATTTTCTTCCATCATGAAAATTCTCGCAAGTCTTTGGCTGCGCTTATGTCGTTCATGGAATAACATAAAACAACAATCACACACACATACGCGAATATAAACACGTGCAGTCTTTCCCCGTCTCACTCATCACGGATGACAATCATTAAAATGTTTTTTGCGTAATGCGCCAAAGTGGAACGTCGTCACTCCGTCATGAGTGTCTATCAAGAGGAGAGTTGGTACATAAGACAGGTACTTGATCACTCGCTAAATTCTTTAAACTCACCCCACGATAAGTCTACATATTCAATTTTACACATCTCAATTAGCAGTGCAGATGAAAAATTATAAACAGTTTGTGTTACGTAAATATGAAGGAAGTATCGAGATTGTTCTGAACTCGAAAGTGGTTTCCGAGATTTATTTCTCTACACCTTAGGCATAAGCATTAAATGATAACAGAAAAAATTAGTAATGGAGGTGAGTGTACGTTTTTTGAAAAGATTATACGATTGACCAACTAATAAAAAGAAACAGGGCAAGTTTATGACTCGTGGAAAATTTTATGTACCATTGACGATGGTTTTTACTTTCAAAAAAAACTTCCATCGTAAGATGTAAACGTAATTGAGAACCCCTGGTCAATCTTCGCATGCCACGAAACTTCTGGTTGGCATTCAAAAGAATAGAACGACGTGAAATCTACCGGGTCTGCATATGCGCACGGTGCGGATATCTAACGTCAAGCACGTTCTGAAATTGGAGGTGAACGCATCCGAACAACGAAGAGCGAAGTGTATAAAAGACACAAGAACACATATAGAAATTGTGTATACAGTAGAGAAGGTGAAACAAACACCTGAAGCAAAGTAAAGGAAGGACAGACGTATATATAATCCTCCAACTTGGTTGCCTGGCACGAATTCTTTTTTGATGCTGAGGAAATACATATACAACTCGCATATCCGCTCTCCAACACTTACATTGACGTCAATGTATCTGTGTGCTCACTCTTTACCTTTTTGGTCTTCCTTCCGAATTCAAAGAAAAAATAAATCGGTAAAATTTCTACCAATATATTCAATTTTAAAGGGATTGTTCATCAATATCCTCAGCATGACGATGATAACGTGTGTTGCTATATGAATTCTGATCGGATGTCAAAAAATTTGACATCTTGTACTGAGCTAATTGATTCAATCGATTCAGCGAAATTATTCATCATAATTGAGAATCTATTTTTGTATGTTTCCCTCATTTGTCTTAAAGTTTCAATACCTTTATTATATTCACTGTTGAGAAATGATGTAATGGTGATAGATCGATCATTGCACACAATCGATTTATGTGCGTGGATGAATGAGTACGAATGTGTGTGAGGTGGGGAAAAATGTGTGAGGGTCACATCAGAGGTCATGCGGACAAGACCGGTGGCTGCAACCGATGGGGATAAAGACCTCAAAGGAGGGCGGCGCCACGTCGTCCATCTGCGATACGTCATTCCAGTTCCCACCTCGCTTTATTCGACACCTTTCATTCTTTTATTTTATTCCTATATGTATACTACAGCTATCGCCATTATTAGTATAACCATTATTATTTATACATCATCGATGTCCTATTACTCGTTTCTTTCCATTGTTCGACTGATTGTGTCATCATAATTAGATGTTACATCCGTTTAGTCATACCAATCATCACACATGAGATGATCAATCACGCTGTTATATATTTTGAATTAATCAAACTTTGGTATATATATTTGGCCTCATTTAACCTCACAACACAATTCTCATCGGAATTATACTTCACGGGAGGTGGTTTCAACTTCCTCATACTCTCCATTCAATCAATTTCATATTCATAGATTGAACTTATTTATTGTTCATTTGTTTTGATTTTTATATTTTTTTTGTATCAGACAAGTAAAAAGAAGAAAAGGATTCTTTGAGTGATTAACAAATCAGTTAATTACTAACCTAAAAGATATACCATTAAAATTCTTCTGCCTGAACTTGTGGTTGGAAGAGTGAAATTTTTCGGGACGAGAGTTGATATTGGGAAAGAGGGAACTAGGAAGCAAAAGGAAGAGAGCTAGTTCGCGTATATGTGTGTGCACGTGTGTTGAGAGTGCAGGAGAGAAAAAATGGAGAATGAAATGCGAAGGAGAGAGAAAAACTAGTTGAGATGAGCGAAGTGGTGAGAGCCCAGGTAAAAGAGTCTCGCTCTTTCTAGTCTACGTGCTGTCGGTCAGCGGGTGCTCTCGATCTTACTCGACCGGTTTTAGTCTTGAATTCCCTCTAGGAGTTCTCACTCTAGCCTTCACGAGAGTCAGTTACGAAGCAGTGTATATACATATATGTTTATGTCTGTGGTTATACCCGAAAAACCTACACCACCAATCACCAGTCATTGATCACTTGGACCTTATATAGCTGATGTGGCTGTTGCTGCTGCCGCTGCTGCTGGCATAGTACACTGAAACCCCCCTCTGAGTAGTGTATTTCTCTTATATCACTTTTAAGTTACCCAATTATCAGAAGAAAAATGTTTTTCACTCGTTGACCCTTAGCCCAATTGTTTTTTATTAATTTTTTTCTCTTCTTCAGCATCATTAACGTAATATTATTTATCATAGATCATTATAGATCTGATGGAAGAACATTATATTTATATTTTGACGGGATTCATACTATGAAGAAAAATGATTAGAATTAAATATAATGAATCATTTTTGAGCGTTTCTCGCAGCCATAGAAAATTGAAAACTATTCCAATTCGAGTAATAAATTTATTTTGTACATACCAGAGAATATCAAACGTTAAAAATATATTCTCTGAACTCAGTTGCAGATCTATGAATAATATAATTCATGGGTTACTTCAACCAACTCCAAGTTGTTGCAAATTTAGAAATCAATTAAGAATTGACATTCCCAAATGTATACCAATCTGAATAAAGACTTGAATTATTAACCCATATAAATGGAAGTACAACTTTGGATGAAGTGCAAAATTCGGCTTACTCTAAAAATATACATCTGATGGAAAGTCAATCATTTGAGATAGTTTCAACTGACGTCAACTTCCATAAAGTCGCCGATCAAAATTAGATTTTTTGATTTCGTTCTCCTGAGATTATTGTTGAAAATAGTTCGTTCAAAATTATTATGCTCTTCAAGCCTAAATGCGAAAGGACCCTTCCAATAATTCGGCGCAGCATTTTTCTTCACTTCCGGAGGGCACGTGAACAGGATTCGAAGCCAGTTTTGAAATCGTGTTCTCTCGATGATGCGGACGACTACAACGACGATGATGATAGCTATCCTGATGTTCTCTCTCTCCCTCAGCAACCAAAGTAGCATCAGCAAAGCAATAACAGAGTAGCCGCCTCTTTCAAACGGTCCAAAGTGTGTTGTGTGTGCAATGTGGCCGTTGCACAACTTGAAACTTGGGAACTCACTCACACATTGGATATATGCAATATTATTTTGCTAGGGTACATACATATACATATAGTAACACCAACCGTCGTGTACGTTTATTGTCCCGTTGGCTTGTCAAACCACCCAGCATACCTTGAATTTGTCTGCGTTGTTGCTATGTCAATGCAATTTACATTGTTCACAATCAGGAAAAGAAAACCTTGTCAAATGTTGCTCAAATTTATTTCTTTCTGCCCATTCACATGATTATTTAATGTCTTTTTCTTCCATCATTATTGTGTGTTTGTCGAATTTTTTTTCAATCGAGTTCCAATTGGCATCAATTAAAACTGAAAAAAACGTAATAATAAATAATAAAAATAAATGTATATTGAATCGCTTAATTTATTTCCAATGGATCAGAGTCATCAAGACATGACATAAGAAGTGCCATTAGCGTTGACATTAATCGGTGGTGGTTGAGCCAGTCTGTGACGCATCGATGTAGTTGTATGTTTTCATATGTGTGCATTCATATATATATATATATATATATAAATACATATAGATTAAAAGCGAGGGAATAAAGATATGAAAAGGATGTAGAGTAGTCCTAGGCGTTTTCAACGGCGATGCGGTAGTGTCGCAACTGTGTAGATAGAGAGGTGTGCAATTAAAAAGCTCCAGCTCGAGGGCATTCGACGCACACTAGTACACACACGAACTTGGCAAAACGAGAGAAAAAAAAAAAAGTGAGATCGATTGAGTGACTGATTAGTTATACCACTTGTAATTGGATACTCGCATTTATAACTAAATTTTGCGTGAGGCAATATATCAATTTAAATCTGCATTTGCTGATGACAATAGTATGCTTGTCTTTTCTACGCTTCCACATTGTCATTTGCTTTCTGAGTTGTGAATGCCCTTTGAACGGAAGTGACTTTGTCATTTTTATATTAGTCCAAGTCACGTACAACCGATATGAAATGTTTGAACCGTCTGATGCATCGGATATATATTTGCTTGCAAAATTTTCGCCCAGGTAGCCCTTCAAGATTAGTTGTTTATGTATATATCCATAGATATATTTATGTTATACACTACTTGGCTCACAGCGGTCGGGATTCCACTGGTGCATTTCATACACACGTGAAGAGAGCGAGAGAGAAAAAGACGCTGGGGATATCCCCGACGAAGCCAGCCAGCGTATAATGATATTAATCAGGGCGGCGCGTTCGGCTTCCTTAAAATTGCCGGCAGGCTCAATTTCTCACTTAAAATCTAATTAGACCTTCCCTTAGTCTTCAAGGGACCACTTGCCATGGCCCTTCGTTTTTGTGAACCTCTGACCAACTATGTTTCTTTCCTTGTTCGTTTTACTTATGTATCATTATTATTTTTTTTTTATTCATTCTTTATTTTTTCATACGCTGATGGGCCCATCACGGTGTATACCTTCCTCACCCGCGTCTCACCAATATACAATATTTGACCCTGGCATTATAAAGATGAGGTAGAAATAGAAGAGTTTGCGAGATACGAAGAGGTTGAAAGAGTAGCTTTACTTAATAAAATTATACACAATAGTTTCACTGCTAAGTACACACAAGAGGATTTGGTGGACGTTAGAAAATTATTTCGAATAAAATATCAAAGATATGTTTTCCAATGTTTGATTTCATGATTAAAGGTCGTGATATTGTTTATATCATACATGAAGAAATAAGAGTTGAAAAAAAATTATGACAGGACAGTCCCGCGATCGTTAGTAAGGTACAAATTTTACCATTTGCCGCAATAAACTTTCAGTTAGGGGCCTCTTGTAACTTTTTCTTATGGGAAGGCATGAGTAATCGCCTTGTTAGCTCTCTTATACGGCCTATGGCGGTGGCGGCATGGCTCATGCTCGTGGCGAACACATTGGCGTTGTCTTCAGGCTTCACTAAAAATAAAAAAGAGCTCCGAAAAAATAAGCAACATGAACAAATAAAAACAACTACGTCGATATATGCAGTCCAACGAGGTTCACCTCAACAATTTTTTGGAGATACTTTAAACGAGAAAAAAAAAGCATGCGAAAAATTATTCTCAACTCAAGATGGGAATCTATGATTCATATTTATTTATTTTTCACCGCGTGTATATTATTCATATTTGTTATCTACATCTTCCGATCATTTGTCGTCATAACAATATTTTCCCTTCTGCCTTCACCACTGGTTTGTTTCAATATATGCGTTGAGAACATATTCATATAACTCCTATATAATATACAAGACACGGAAACGCTCAGATCAAGCGTTATATCCCAGGACGCACGCGTGTGAGCCCACACAAAAACCATATACATACACATTGGTGTGGCGATGCCAATAAATAAGCTTCATTAAAAAGTGAAACTTACACGACGAAGGGAATATGAGTACCAATTCATATATCTACACAAATATATGTGTATACACCTCATCTTATTTCATTTATCCCTTTTATATGTATATGTTTATGTGTTTGGTCATTCTTTTTCTACTCTATCTCTCGTGTACGATATATATTCATATTTCTTTTGTCGAATTTACCAAACATCACCGGTAGGAAGATATGCTAACACTCAAAGACGTTGAAGGAGATGTTATAGAGAAGGGTATACTCATTTTATAGGCAATGAAAGAAGTCGTGTGCCTCCCCATTTTTTAAGGGGAGTAGCAGGGGGTCGTGAGATTGACAATCATCAGAAACTATGCTTCATCATGTAGCCAATTAATAATGTCTCACTGCATATTCGCATTCCATTCTCATTTGATTTTACGAATTTGGTTTTAAGAATGTTTGACCTCTATTTGGGTGTGGAGGAATACATTACTCACTTTTTTTTTTCAAGGAAAAAAACCAGAGCCAATTCTTGTCTGAGATTTTTTTTTCGGACATTCACCTTATATACTTGTATTTTCCTTCAAATTTAATTTAATATTCAAATTTATCAATATGTTTTTGATTGTGTTGTCATGATAGATCCTTATGTATATAAAAATTATGTGTCTACATATCGTGAATATATAATATCATTAGCATAAATTTTATTTAACGAATTTATGAGATATTTTTTTTTCTTTTCTTCCTATATTTCTTATTTTTATTTATTATATATTTCACTGGCACTCACGGTGAAAGCTAGACAACAAATCATATCTCGAATCTCGAAATCATGATGATTAATATTGCACTATTGGTGAAAAAAAAATGAAAAAAATAAATAAATGAAATCCGAAAAAAAATTGTAAAAAAAATTATAATTTGCGAAAGCGACGACGATTCTTTTGCGCGACAACGATGTGTTAAATCACTCGCGCAATGTATATGTAATGGCACTAGCTCTGCTGTTGCGGTTAACGGGTCGAACTCTGCCACACACATACACAAATATTATGGACACATGCACACACTGTTTGTGTCAGAGATCGATGGACGATTAATCTCCCTCAATCTTCTTTGTCTGTCATTTAATCACTTCTCGTCTCGACTCTGTTGCAGGTTATACGGCGCAGTCACACATCGTGTCATATAACGCCAACTCTTGACGACGCAGCACACGCATTGTGTGCGCCACATTCACAGACCAGATATATATATATATGTGTATACAATAGTAGGTATATGTATATAGAAATACAAATATGTATGCGACTATAAACCAGAGAGAGATTCTCTAATGACCATAGAGTGATGCCATGGCTGCAGTAAAATTTGCAACTTTGTATTTAACCGTTGCGAAAGCTGAGGAGAACATTGAAAAAAAATTTTTATTATAGAAAAAAAATTGACGTGAGTGTGTAAGGATAAAAAAATGTACGATCGTTTTCTTTTTGTTATAGCAATACGTTCATCTTGTCATATAAATATATAGTTATATAATTATATAATTATGTCAATGTTTTAATTAAAAATTATGTGCTGTAAGGAAATGGGATAACTTAATAAAAATGATATTTTACCTAAAAACTAATTTATTCTTCACCAACAATTCTTATCCAATTGAAATTAATTGTTTATTATTCGTATTTTTTTTCCAACTGGCGGATGAGCATAAAATCCATGTGAAAAGTTATTTTTCTTTAACATGAGGGAGTGTAATGAAAAATTTATGACTAATAGTTATGAAAGTAGCGACGAGTTGAAACTTATACACAAGAAGGAAAGAATAAAAAAATACATAGGGTTAATAATGAGTTGCTCATAAAGAGGCGCACAATGGTCGGCATCTGTGATTCAGTAATTAACAAAAGGGTTCACGCGATGTTTTATTTTTCTTTCTGTAAATTTTTTTTTACCGCCCCACATCCACTCTGGACACATGTATATAGAAACTACCCTCGTTTACAAGCGTTGATTTAAAAATGTCTCCAGTCGCACCCGCAGTTGACAATTGTCGCTGATTTACAATCTCATTTGCAAAAAAAAGAGCAGCCACAATTCTTTGCACATTCTTTATTTCTTTTTTTTTATTGTAGATTTTGTGACATATTTTCATTTCGTGTTATTCTTGAACACCAATGATTATAGTAATACATAAAAAAATTAACTAAATAATTTGGTAAGAATGATTAATAGGTAACATCTGCCGTAGATATAATAGTAAAATATGTCCCTTTAATCCTGTTCGATTTATTTTTCCGAAGCGCAGATAATTTCATGAAATGTCGGATCATCAAGCGGATTTTGAGAGAGAAAGATATTGAAGGGCTTTTTGGTTGCGTGTAAAGTCAAAAGTCACTGTACTACAGAAGAGAAATGAAACAGAGAGGGAAATACGTGATATAAGAGGGGTAGCGACGACAAGGGGAAGCCAATATCATATACGTCATGGGACTGGTCTGTTCACGCTTAACTCGGGATTTGGGTGACTAGGGGTGGTAGTTAACCCACCCTTTTTGGATGGGTTATGAAATGACTTTATGGCAGATCAGAGGCTTGCTTTAGATTGCGCGCGAAGGGGTTTTCGTCCTACTCTTACTTTTTGATTCCATCCTGCTTGCTCTCTTGGTCTTTTGCCCACGTGCCCTGATGTACAGTTCGCACGAGGTCGCGGGGGTGTCACACAGGATAAATCAACGGATGGGGTTGATGGTGACAACTAGTTTCTCTTCATGCATCTGGACAATTCCCAGAGCATTGAAATAAAAAGAGAAAAATTATAGACAAATTTCATCCTTCCTATTTATGCATACAACCGACGGATAGGAATTTCAGGCTGACCAATCCTTCCTAAATTCACGAAGTGAGTGATCATTGATTTTCCAAATTCTACGTCCTATAGGTATGGTTGTTGAAACAAGGCAAATCTATGTTGTATTTATCAGTTCTATCGTTATGATCTTTACCCGCAAGCACAGATTCATTTAAGCTTTTGATTGCAACTCTATAATTCTCATCATTTGTTACTCTTCAACGCTTTCACAATAAACTGAATGCAAACAAGATTCACACAAGGCAAGCACACATTAAAATACGAATAACTCGGTGGCAGGTATCCAGTGCAGTGTTTGAGCCACCTATCTCTGTTCTAGATAATTCCACCTAGCATTTCACCCTTCCCCTCCCCTCAACACCCATCACCCTGATATATCTAACTATTGTAGGGTGGCTGCTGTAAAGCTGACGCAGTGTGGGGTAGGTGGTCGCGCGGTATGCCCAGTAGCCAATTGCCGGCTTCGGGGCTCGACTCGCCGGGTCCATTCATCGCCGAGCACTACGTGACCGGTTTGCCAATCCACAGTGTTTCTTACTCGCACACGTATACATTATATATATATATAAACGTACAGTATACCACGCAAAATCGCCTGTATACTCATCTCACTCTCGTACCTATACACACTATATTTATAACGTCCAAACGTTTTTCTCCGTCTCTCGCACGTACAAACAGTGTACCTGTGTGTCCACCAAACACGCAGCCCCCTCATTTTTCCTTTTATTATATACACACATATATACACGTATGTGCACATGCTCCACCATTTCCCTCGTATTTTCCTCGTCGTATCGACCGTACAACTAAACTTTGCCTACTCTACACGTTACTTCAATCCTCGAGAGAAAAAAATGAAAAGAAAAAAAGGAAACTGGAAAATAATTTCACCATTCAGTTCGATGACTCAATTGGATTCTTCAAATCAAGAGCTGCCTGTTTGAAAGTCAATGTCCGCATTATTCGTTTTATTCGAAATTCGATCCTTCAAAATTTGTTATATTTGTAGCTTAACAATTTATAAAAATAATCATCACAAGACATTTCATACACGAATAATACTTTTGTAAATAAATGTCACATTCCTTATCCTTTATTGAGATTGGAAGATGGAACTTTTACGAGAAAAATATACTTATATTTGAATTGAGATGTTTGAACGTTAAGAGTAGGATTGATAAATTACAAGTTCAAGTGCACAGCTTACAATCGTGTTCGATAACATGTTAATTTATGAGCATACATAACGCGATATTATATACATATTTATCCATATATTCTTGCAGAAAGTCTGTTGCAGTAACATACGAAGAGTGAAAGAGAGAGGAATAGAGTGAGAGAGTGAGGGTTAGGGCTTGTATGAGGAAGGTGACTGCTTGCGAGATGGCTTTCACAATGTGAAATGACGCTGAGGTGGTGGCGATGGTCGCGCGCGCACGAGCCTGTCCCATATATGTATATAAATGTATACACACTGATATAATGTTTGTGTGCATGTGGCGACGACCCAGTCATTGTCGCCCTGCCTTCTTCATCTGCATACAATGCCGCGTGTGACACAACACGAAGACGCTCTCCCGCTCGCGCTCGACTCTATTGTATATATACGACTCTTGTTCTCTCCCGCATCATTGGAATATCATTATTGTACTGCCGGATATATTTATATTTATTTATATATATATATATATATATATATGATCACATATCCACACGCAAATTAAATTAACACAGAAGAGAAAATCGTTGTTATGACATGACATATTACACTTGTATTGTACAAATGAAATACACATGAATTTTAGCTAATATTTTTCTAATTAGTCTTAATGATTAATTGAATGATTAATTTTTGGACAAATTGAATGGGGTTTTGCACTGGCATGAACGTCATTGTGTTGTAATGAAGAAATATTATGTGAAAATGATCACATATGTAGAAAGAATTATATTCGTTACTTGAAATGCTGATTATTTCAATAGTGTTAAAATGTTTATCAATGTTCCTATTCAATGAAAAAATAATTGGCTGAAAATTGAAGAATTGGATATTATTGTTATGGTAGTGAGAGAGACAAATATTATAACGAGGGTGTTTCGATTGCAATTGAATATTTGTGAATGTTGTGGCGATAAAGACAATATTAATATATATTTATTGTAACATATACATATATATATATATATATATACGTATACATACATATGGGTGATTTGGAAAGGGAAAATAATATACGGGGGAGAGTGTGGTCTAAAGTTCGTCGTTCGTTTAGATACGCGCCGCGGATCATAACTGTTAGTGCCTGGCCCATTTCGAACTGAATAGAGGCAACAGTTGCGGTTTATGAAATTAAATCGGCCTCGACGACTGAAAACGACACGCTTTTTCCCCTTTGTCTCTCTCGTCCTTCACCACTTTGCCATTATATTCTTCACCAAATGGGTATATAGAGGAGGAGGGATATTCTGGGGGCGTTTCGGCGAATTCGAAGAACATTGTAAAAATCTTTATGATGAAAAAGCCAAAAAATGAAAATAAAATATACAGGACATTCTTTTGTTTATTTTACCAAGTCCTTTTTCTTTATTATCTTTAAAAGAAAAAACATATTCGATTAAATTTGTCATTGTGATTATTATCGTGGATAAGGCAATAAAGATGATGAAGAGACGATTCTACTTCCACCCTCATCCCTCGATCATCTATATCCCGGGGGGTATAAGCGCCACACTCTGTTTGAAACGTTCTGTATCCCCACTTTATACTAGACATTCATCTGGCCACGTGTATAATATTATCCAGGCGAGTGAAACCAACGGAGAGAAAGCACAAAAGAAAGAGATGAAGAGAGAAAGTGTAGCCACTTTTATCTCTTCTATTAACCCCCACAGAGGTAATTAAATTAAATGATCCACGGGCCCTCAATCATATCCTTCTGTGCCACGTAAATAATAAGTACCCATTTGTACAACTTGGCAACCGTCTCTTATTGAATCTTTATGTATATAAATACATAAAATGCTTTGGCATATTTTCACGTGATGTACGTTTCGCAATTTATAATAATGCATATCATTTGTGGCTTTTTCAACCTAAAATATCATAAGAAAATCATTTTTAATTCCAAATCCTATTTTTCTTGTAAGTATGACCTATACTTCTCACTTATCGAAAGCTAAAGAAACATTTTCAACGTATGGGTGAAGAATTAAATGCATATATAGAATTCCTATTTTATCTTCATGTTTAATATCAGAATTAGTCGTTGAAGTTAGTACGACCATATCAAAAAAAGATACGACAAGTTACGGAAATGCAGTTGGGACATGGCGTGAAGTTTCACATAGTGCAAAACAACGTATATCACTATATCAAAGATGAAATATACACGATGTATACAAGTGCCTCTTTGCTCACAACATAGTAGTCAAAATTCCACCCTATGTGCATCGAACATATCGTCTCTTTTTTTTCACATAACTCCTCGTACTAAGTTGCGAGCTACAGAATGCACACGATCCACTAAGGTAAATCCCTCTCTCTTTCAGCCTCGGTCTTTTTCGACTTTCGAACAGAAGGGGACCGATATAGATATATATATCTATATATAGATGCCTCGTTCGAAAACGTTGTGCACGTGTTAGATAGAGGGGTTGGTATAGCTGAGGAACTCCCGAGGGAGCTACGTACCATTTTGCATAAATCGCAAGACACCCCGTTGTACCAGCAGTATAGAACCTCAGGGAGATTCCGAAATAGGTTGAACCCGCACTCGCGCGCACACACCACCCATCTCGATGAATACGAGAGGAAGAAAAAAAAAATAATAAAAATTGAACGAAAGAGAAACTGAACGAAATTCATTCAATATTATTATTATTGTTATTGTTGGGATTGTTATAAATATCATTATCATTTTTTATTATTGGTTATTCGTAGAAAAGATTTTTCTTTAGTGTGTATCATTTTGCAAGCAGTTCATACATATAAATATATAAATATATTTCAGATGGAAAAAGAGTTTTGTTGAGGTTTTAATTTCCGATGAGAAATTTATTTTACGATGTTTATGTGATGTCTCAATAAATCCCACAGACAACAGTGCAGTATCTGTAATTCCAACAATAGTAATGGCAATATGCTTTATGTTTCCTTTTTATATTTTTATATTGCTATATATAAGTATGTGTATATGTTTGTATGTTTGAGGGTGGCAGGAGGCGAAGTAGTGTCACATTGTTTTATTGCCAACAGCGATAAGTTCACGAGAGAGAATGATAGAACAGGATGGAGAGTGAGTAAGAGCAAACTGTAGTGGGATGCACGTTCTCATTCGCGACAGAATTTGCGTCTAGGGGAATTGGTGGTAGTTGGTATATAAAAGACGTATAGAGTAAAATGTGTAACAATAGCTTTGGGTACAGTTAATGTTTCACAGTTTGTGTGGCAGTTTGAAATCATATATATACTCAATTCATTTGAAAAGTATATTTTTTTGGACACTTTTTTTAATTTATATATCAGGATTTATGGTATTAAATCTTCATTATCAATCTTTTCACAAGTGTACTGCGGAAAAAAATGTGTATAGTATATTGTTAGGTGGAGAAAAAATGTTCCCTTAGACACAGTGCTTGTTAATGAGATAAGAATTGAAGTGAGCAGAGTGCAACCGTTTAAGTTTATTCAACAATCTTTGAAATGAAATTGAATTGTAAAGTCAAGAGAAGAAGAGTGGGACAAATAAGAATAGAATGAGCTGCAACTTCTCCATTTACTCATCCAGCTACTCCACCATCTATATTGTGATATCATTACTTTTTCTTACCGAATGGATTTTCAAAAAATATTTTATGTGTCCCATTTGGGTGTTTGCTCTCTCAACCAAGAGGATATTTTTCCGATTGATTATTGTTTATTGCATACCTGCAACGAGGAATATCGAACAAGTTTTCGAGTGAGGCAAAAGCCGCGCAATGGCACTGAAAAAAGTGAAGAAAAAAATTGGAGAAGTGAGAGAGAGAGAGAGAGAGAGAGAGAGAGAGAAAAATCAGGGGAATGAGAGAGTCGGAGGATGCGATGGAAGTTTTGAGTGGGAGATTAAACTTACGATTTTATGTGCATTCCGACACTGCGCTGCCTCGTCCTTGCGTCGCACCCCACACATATTCACACATAGACACATGCGCATGTTAGATTCACATACATATATTTATGTATATACAAGCTCCGCTCTCTTTCTCTTTTGCCATCTCCTCAAAACCTCTTCGATTCCCCGGAGCTCCTGGGCGAGACCATGACTATTCTCTGGTCCGCCGAATGGAAATCAGGTTTTGAATCTCAGGAATCTGATTCCAAAGTATAAAGTGGGTAACCTTCTTCGTGGATCCCTTTCGCTCTTGCGTCCTATAACAAAAAAAAAAAAAAATAATAAAAGAATCAAGAGGGAATAATGCGGAAAATAAAATTATTTTTTTTACTTTGAAATAAAAGTGAGAAGAGAATATTGAAAAAGAAGTGTTCGGCATATCAGATAATTTGATCAAAAAATATACGAATCATAATGAAATTATTGAGTAAATAATTTTCACTCTATCTAAAGTCAATTCGTGAACGATATTGCATATAAAGAATCGCAGACTATTACATATGTGCAGACATTTATATCATATTTTTTGTAAGGTTTGCGAAGATAGTAAGAACGTTAATATAAGACATTCAAAAATAACAGGGCATCGTTAAGGTGATTGGTGAAATCGTTCAGTAATTTATTTATCGCGCTCACAAAAGCATCAGTTTGTATATACATATTCAAACAATATGGTTATGTACATATATATACATCCATGTATACGAGATTGGTTCGTCGGCTTCCAATGCATGCGGCGCGAGACAGTGGCATCCGGTTCCAGTAGAAGCAAACATTTACACATATACACATATACACACCCATCCTGGTGATTGATAGTGATTTGGTAGATAGCAATCGAGCTCTCCAAGATCATATGCTCCTGCACCTGACAGAGATGACAGTTTCCTTTCCCTCTCGCACATAGTTCACTGATCCACTTTCATATGTATCGCATACATGAGTATATGTATTATGAACAAAATTACAGTTATTGTACTATCAAATAGAGCTCCTGGTCATTCCAATTAAATTCAACCGATGTAGTTAGTGAAAGTATATTCTCTAGTATATGTAGAAAGAGGTATATGATATAATTTAAGTTCATGAATGTGATTCAGAACATTTCTGATAATTAAAATTATATCAATCAAATATTATGGGACAATTCCATCTGTAGAATTATTTTCCAACAAAAATTGACACAGATAAAAAAAGTTGCGGTGTAACTTGAAATTCATGATGAATCAATCAGATCGAGTAGATATTTGAATTATTCTTTAAATCGGGTCGAATTTTCTCTTTCTCGGGTGTAAAGTTTGAGTCAATATCGGATTTTCACGACATTTCATAAACTTAAAAATAAATCAAGTACCACATCTTAATATTGTATATGAGTTTAAATATTATACCGACCCTGATATGTCTCATGAGACCTATAGTTCCCCTATGTGTGCACCACCATGAGAACAACCAATGATAACGTCCGAAAAATATATACACGAAAGACTGCGAGCGATAGCCAAAGAGCATTTGCCACTGGTATACACATAGAAGGCGAGACGGAAACCATCGGGGAAACCATTATCCACTGCGCGGGGCCAATGCGGCTATCGGCAAGTGCCGATCTTTGTGTGTGGGTGTCCCAAATAGTCTAAGAGATTCAGAGACCCCAGCATGAGTTCAACAAAGAGACGTGTAAGATTGAGAGAGAAAGTGCAACTATATAACCTGCAGGACGAAACCCGCCCTCATACATGTACAATATACCTACAGACGTTTGACCTACACTAGACACCTCCTTAGACACCCTTTCAATTTCCTATATGTGTCACTGATAATCATCTATACGCACTCAATGAATTTCTTTATTTCTTTCCCTTACGCGACTCCATTCTGTAACAATTTTACTCTTTATCCGGAGTATCTCCAACACATGTAAATTCTACAAGCGAAATTCAATTGTGCATAAGATAAATTTTGCTTGAATTATTGATAAAATAAAAATCTGCATCAAAATCAAAAAATTCCTGCTTCAAATATGTTCACATAGTTTTTTAGGTTGAAGGCATGTATAAAATTTTTAACCCAGTGCGTGTTAATAATTGAATTGACGAGAATAGCACATTCTATATTTTGAATTGGTCTACATGAATATAATTAATTCTTGGGATTTTATATAACGAATTTGTGAACCATCTGTCTGTCAAGATGAAAATGTTTCTTTGGAGGCTGTCGCCATCGGTCCATGCCGCATATACAGATATGTAGATATATATATATATACATATGAGGCATCAATTGTTTCCATGACGGTACGCAATGTAATCTATAGCTTCAAAATTTTCTAAAGTCTCTCCAATCACCCCAGCATTTTCATGCAAAAGCAATGCGCATTTGTCGTTCGGTTTTATGTATCCTCTCTCGTTCTCTCATTCTCTTCAATATACGGCCATTCTCTTCTTCTTTACTTGTATGTATACACACAGACGTTACAATAATACCCGTAGGGGTTACCGAAATCCATGCACGAAATAAAGTTTGCGATGCATATTATTAACTAGTAAACGCGCCGTGAGATTCTCTTCTCTTTTCGCACATATACACATGTGTACCATGACGACGACCACCATCACCATCAGTAACTCCACAGTAGTAGCAGTAGCAGCGGCAATCTCTCGCAGTTCTTTCTCTCCCAAGTGTATACCTGAGGCCCCCAGAAGGGCACAGCTATATATACAGTATAACGTCACCATTTCTCCTTACGATTGTATAACCATGTTTAAATAGAATTTCAAATAAAAATGTTTCATTGTGTATAATAATGAAAAGAAATACATCAAACTATCACAGTGAATATACGCATGCAGATAAACAATACAAAACAATTTACATTTAATTTAGTTCGAATGTCAGCCATTCATTCATAAACCCATTCGAATTTTCGTACTGGAAAATTAACCGTCTGTATTTACATTCACAAGTTATCATACTACACAGAGAAGAACGATCATTTTCGGCGTACACTTGATTATACTGTATTTAAATAGTCACAGAGAGTTATGAAAAAAAGTGTGCTCCTGTGATGTCTGTTTGTTTTATTATTTCTGTTGTTTCTCTTGACAAACATTTGCCAATTCAGGAACCACATCGTGAATATGTTTAGGCGAATATGCGCGTATAGGTTCTGCTGGAATGTCAAGAGGAATATATATCAGGACCTTGAGTTCGCGCAATAATACGTATATAACGCTATAAAGAATAATGCGAGAGACAAGAATAATAGCGAGTTGACTTATTCCAGGCCGCGCGGGCAGTGGACGGACAACACCGAGCGCACCCGAGGGGCCTTCTCGCTGAGAGATAGCCCCAAGGCATATATGTATGAATATATATATTTATATACAGCGTCGAGGGGAGATGGTTTTCTTTTTCCCTTTATCGTCGCTATTGCAATACAGAAGCGGTGGTCCAATACGTACCTATATTGGCTCGACCTTTGCGATCTGCGAGAGATGCGAAATATATATATAATATTGTATATAAGTGTGCCCGCACACGTTGATTTACGAGTGCGCAGTACACACGTTATATATAAGTGCGTTGTAATTAACTTAATAGCTCGCCAGAGACGTTTATGGTTTAACTTGGTGGAAGTTGCAATTTTATATGTGTATATATGTGCGGTTTGATCATTTACCAATCATAATTTTTCATTTTTTATTTGTTTTATAATTTTGCTGTATTAGAAAAAAATTTAATTATATTTATTTATTATACTTATTAATTCTGCTATCATAGAATATAATTGAATGAGGAAAAGAGTCACTTTCGTAAAGACACAGAATGAAAAATGTTATGTTTTATCGACATTTTTTTGAATTGATCGTTCTTTGATGAAAATAATTGACTGTATACTTTCGAAATTTGAGTGAATATCATTGATGGTTTGTATGAAGGATAATAATATGTTTTGATATATTACAGCGAGAAAAGAATAGGAGGAATAATTACATGCAAACGACAAGATCGTGCGCAGTCTGCGCGAACCAAATAAACGAAGATTAGTGGTGGCTCTAAGTGACTGTAATTAACATAAAACCGGAGATTTTTCGCGCGGGCGCGCAATATACTATATGATCGTTTATTTTTAGCGTAGCGAGTGATGTCAACCGGTCTCTCTGTCATAAAAGCCGCAATGTGTGTATTTATCGTTGTCGTCTGTCTTCAACATTGGGAGACGATTTCACTGAATTTCGGCACGTTTGATATATCCATTTTATTTTTTTCTTATTTTTTGCATAAAACTTACAGTTGCGTATGTATCGAAAACGATGAATAAGAAGAGATAATTTATAAATATTTTATAATGATTCGATTGGAAAAAGGAATTATCTTATTTTTCTTCTCGCACCTAAATGATAAATAATATCCATTGTATAATCTTATAGTCAATGCATTTCATTGTTAATAGATATTTAAACTGAAAATACATCTCCTGAGTATTTGCGTAGATACTTCTGTTGCGGAGTATATAATAACATAATATATATGTGGGTACATGGAGAAGGTCGTCACGTTGTCACAGCGGATCCTTTCAGAAGCAGAAATATTTATTGACGTAATATTTGTACATGTACCGTGTGTGCGTGTGTGTATATCGTATCGTTGACTTACTGCCTTGTTGAATCTGTTAAGTGCTAATTTTATATAATTTTTTCGCCAAGCATTTCACGCAAGTACACATACAGAAAGGTATGAAGGAGTGTGTGGGACGCAGGACTATGTGGTGTATCGAGATATCTCCGAAATATAGTGTTGAATAAATATATGCGAATAAAATTCTACACGAGTCTTTAGCCTGCAAATTGAGTAATTTATATTATGTTCCATTGTAACGGCAGATTTTGATCATTAATATTGAAATTTTACAAATGTCACGATAAATAATCATTATCGAATAATCGTGAGACTATATCGGAGTCTAATCTCGGTAATTTGAGTATAAAATGTGTTTGTGACATGAATGCAGTTATGAAAAATCTCGAAAAAAGTCAACCTGGATCGATATTTCCTTTATAAATGAGTGAATATGTAAATTTTCTATCATAAAAATTTTCCGTATATATTTATCTTGTAGAAAGAAAAGAAAGATTTTGACGACTACCTTGTGTTTAGATATTTATATCCTCAAGGTTTCCATATATGCATGTATTTACTATTTTTATAACATCTATGTAAATATTTATTTATTATTTTATACTTTTCCTATTTTCTGTTTTTTTGTTCCTACGTTATCCTTGGGGCGGGATAATTTTTCTGAACGGTAACATAATAATCATTATCATATGGCATTGTTGAGAAACCCAGTAACCCCAATGGCACCCGTTATATTTCATTGCACCGATATGTGTTCACAATATATATCTCGGGTACGTATGAATATATCTCATTATATGGAATAAGGAATGTCCTTTCCACTCTCGATTATCAGCAAAGTCGTTACGCCCCGTCGAGCGCGCGACGACAAGTTTTGCACAGCACGCGTCATTGCTTAAGAAAAAAATAAAGAAAAAGATTGATGCAATGAAAAATGAAATGAAAACATTTCAGGCAATACGAGTGTTTGTGAGAAAAAAATTTGTCGAGTTCGGCCGGATTAGAAATAAAGTTGATTATGCGGTTTACAACCAGGTTTCAACTACTTGGCACATGGGAATTCGATTATTCAATCAGAGGAAAGAATAAAAAATAGAATACAAAAAAAAAATGATCTGAAAGAAGAAAAACATGAATGAAAAATGAATTGTTGAATTGCCGTACAGTGCGTGGCAATTATTCCCTGGGTTAATGCGAATATAATGATCCTTTACACGCTCAAAAATCACGTGTAGAGAGTGAAAGAAAATAAAAATGGCCATTGGCTGCTTCTCATTATCATCATTATTATTTTATTTATTTTTTTCTTTATGATGCTAAAGATGAGGAAGCAAAAATTATACATGTACTGTAGGAGACAGCCTGGAGCTTCTTGCCTGCGGCTACAGACAATCGTACATATGTAGTAGACTGACCCACAGACACTCGAAAAAAAAAAGAAAAAAAAAACTTTCGACCTTATACATTTGACCCAAGTCGTGTCTTTCCTATTTGAATTTGAATGAATCTTTTTGAAAAATTAGGCGAAAGGAGTTTCGTATATATATCCATCTTTTAGCTGATCACAGACACGCGACGTGAAATCGTTCGATGATCCCGTATAAATATGGAATGATTCAAAATAGTAGTAATCAATAATAAATATAATACTTAATTAATTATGTAATATCACAAAAAAATATACCTTACGATTTTCGGCTTTTTTTCTTGCCCCTTCCACGAACTTTTAACTTAATAGACAACTGACCTGTTACAAATTTATACAAACAAGCCAGTTTTTTTGACTATAATAACCTGGCACGCGACCGACTCTCAATTAAAAGCAATGGGGTGATTTTTAGCCAGCAGACATTTTTTTTAATGTGGATAAAAAAATTATTTAAGATGCACCCCCTTCAAACGTGTAGACTTTAAAATAGAGGCAGTAAAATTCTACAAAGTGTATATGATGATCGCCTTTTGGTTGCCACAATTTTAATGTCATGCAGGGATTCAGTCTGCCCCAATGAAACTCGACTGCTCACATTGGTTGTAATATATAAATATAAAACTGTACACATATAAATAATTCATACATAAAATTCATATTCGTATACCAGTTTATTGTCTCACTCAGTCACATCGTACTCAAACGTTGGCACACTTCATCTTTAATGTACGCGTAAATAATTATTAATGAGAATGAAAATGAGATGTGTGCATTTATTTCAATTTTATCAGGTGTTCTAGTGCATGTTAGCACCTGCATATTGAGAGGTATGTAAAGAGCGAGTGAGTGTAAAGCAAAGTGAATGAATTAGAATGAAAAGAGTATATACATAATCTTTCAAGTATTTTTTTTTCTTTGCGTTCGCGTGGCGCCACGCTGGCCAATAAAGATGAAAATGAGATGAGTGAGTTTATTCAAATTTAACGAGGCGCCAACGGTTCACTTGTGGATTGATGATAATTAGGCGCGACAGAGAGAAAAAGCGCGTGCCATGTCATACATACATGTAATATACACATACTCTGTGCAGATTCACATTCTACTTCATTCATAATTATATATGTTCAATTTCCATTTATACTTTACAATCCACCTCATGATATATACCAGAAAAAGAATTTTCTAAAATTCTCAAGTATCTATCAATAATTATCATGCCATGAAAAACCTTCATATCGATGTTTTCTGTAGTAAAAAATTTTTTTCTCGAGTGTCGGTCGATGATTTTTTTTATTATTCCAACGGTCGTCTGCTTTTTTGCCATCAACCATTGAGAATAACGCCGAGACAACGACAGTCACGAAGTGAAATGATAATGTAAAAAAAAAAACGGTTGGAGTAACAGCAAACAAAAAAAACAACGACGACAGCGATGAAATGTCTCAGTGGCGGTTGCTTCTTTTGCTTAACAATAGAATACATATCCTAGAGCTCTCCGCTTACTCGTCATCGGCATGAGAATATCGAAGCGCGGCGCCGCATCGTCAAGAGACGCGTAAGGGTACATTACGTATTTTTTATTCCTTTTTTTTCATATGCATATAAGGATAGCCCCCGTGAGATGAAGGGAGGGAGGAAGGAGAAACTGAATGATAGCTATGATGGTTTTGTGTTAGCAGTGGAAGGAAGCGACCAAAGGATCACGTTCGACAAGGTGGAGAATTCATATACATATACACAAGAGACGCGAGTGAAATGATGCGCAATGGTATTGCATATGAGCAAAAAGGGTTATAAGGTAAGGATTCACCGCATCTATATCTCAGGGGTGTGATCTTTTTTTTTCATCCTTTTCTATCTGCTATACACATAGCGCATTTGCGCCCCGTATACACGTAACACTCTTCACGCAACAGGATCTCACTTGGGGTTCACAATAGTTTTGCATACACTTTCCCATGAGGATGACACCGGCTGGCCGCTCAATTCTTACCTGGACCTTTAAACGCGGGAGAGAGCGTGGTAAAAAAATAAAAGAGGAAGTGGAAGGGCACCAAAGGGACACATAACATATGGAGATCTATGCAAAATCGCGCGCGCATATATTTACCTATAGGCATATATATATATATATATATATATATATTTAAGGGTGCATCTATCCACGTAATAGTGGAACGAGAGTGAGAAAGAGAGTTGGGTCCACATTGGATCAGACCTTGTCCTTCCTACGGCGCGGGCACATCCCTTCACGACTATTGTTCCAGATATTGTGCACGTTGGTGAAGGGTTGACTAGAAGGTTTTCTACAAGGTAGGCGAGGGGGGTTGTATACCACCCTTGAATTTAAATATATGCAACGACCGGCCGTTCAACTTTATTATAAGAAAGACCAAGGAACCAGGTATATTCAAAAAGTCTCGCATATTACCTGAACTCTTCCTATTCAAACACCCCTGTTCTTAAACACATATTTCCATTCGTCGTGTTCAGATCACCATCATCATCATCATCACCATCACCACCACCACCACCATCATCTCCAACATCAACATTCAACATTACCTTACCTCACCCGATCATCGAAGATTTATAATAAAGGATCGCCGGTAGCAAGGTGGCACCTTTTTAGTCATAACCACCAGCGAATACTGTGGGAAAATGACTCTCGCGGTACGAACTATTTTGCCTATCGCGCTTGTGTACACATGCATATTATAGATGGGGGGTTGTTGGGTACTAGTGAAGCTGGCGTCCTTGGCATATGTGCCATCGAGATATATTTTTCTTCCCAAGGATTTTAAAACGACGTTAGAGAAGCGCATCGCTCTAGTGGATTTCGTGTCGATTAATATTCTATATGTATAGCCGTTGGACCTTTTAACGGATTCTTCATAGTCAGCTGATAAATCAGTTTCTATATATATGAGTATATTAAATAAATATCTATAGAGATTGGGTCCATTTAAATAAGCCATCGTACATCGCTTTGGGTTTTTAACGAAGAACTTTCACACGATTTTTCTCATGGTTGCAACACACATCGTGATTTAATATTCATAATTATTACTGTTGTTAGAAATAAATTTTTGTTGAAAAGTTAAATGCATGGTGTTTGGATTAATTGAATCACATCAGGTGAAATCTGTGCACGTGCGTATTTTGTATAAGGTCAGACTTAAAGTATAAATACAGTATGTATAAATATATAATTGCTGCGTGTATAATTTTGTGTGCCACTGGATGAATGAAGGATTTTTAATGCAATGCAGATTGAGTGTATAAGAGGAGTGAGGTCCGAGAGATGGAGGGGTTTGTGTGTATAAGCGTATGGCTACTATATTAAGGGGCTACAGCATTTAATGTCGCGCCAAATCCAGACGTAATATGCAAATGTCCAATGTGTGTAGAGACCGGCGCGCGCCAGTCGCACGAAGACGCGGCACCACCAAATTGGAAGGAGTATATATTAGATTCAAATGTATTTGCATGAGTGTATATGTGAATAAGGAACGGGCAGGAAGAAAAGAACTTGCACTTGTTCATTTTTTTCACAGATTAAACTTTTTTTTCTTCACCCTTGTGATTGCTATTTTTTTTTTTCGTTGTGCATTTTGGCTATTTTTTATTGCGGTTCTTTCTTCCACGCGTATGAACATAAATGTTTTTTTTTGCTCATGTGGTATTCCCGGTACTAGACTGCATGTCGCTCTTCCGACAAGATAAATAATTCATCGAGGGCTGTGTGTGTGTCTCACACTCATAATGATTATGTTAATTCATTGGTGAACCTGCTACTGCAAGTGACTGGGTCATAAAATGTAGGAAAAGTTGTTATTGAGAATGATAATTACATAAATATTGCCAAACGAATTAAAAAAAAACATTTTTATATTTTCATTTTTAATTATTTGGTAATTCTTTTAAATTGAGAAATTCAAGCGTTGATGAACTTTGTAAACGTACTTTCGAAATATTTTTATTTTATTCACAACTTCAGGTATTTTTCGGTTTATGGATTTATTTAGCGGCACATGAACACACACATGTATGCACAAAGAAGTGGATAGAACTAAAAAGCAGCGGTCGTTACAGGTGTTCCTTTTTTTTTTTTCGAAACACGTGAAATCCCGCAGTAGCGCGTTCATTCGTGCACACACGCCTCTCTCTTCACTTCCATTTCATCTCGTGTCTCACATGTATTTTTTTTTGTCAGGGCAATGTCCTCATTCTCGAATTTCCTTTCACGTAGCGCATCGATAACTTCAACATTCATATACACTTGTGAACAATTCGCCTAGCACAAAATAAGAAAAAAATAGATATATAGGGTGAAGCAATAGAAATTTATTTGAAAATGATTGGTTTGAAGAGGAAAAAAATATTTCGAGATACACGCGATTATGATCGTGTGTTGCATTGGATAAAAATAAATTTACCTATCAACTTTCACATGTCGCACTATAATTAACGTGCATATATATTCTGTGATTTATAAAAAAAAATTATTTTATAAATATATATATGTGTGTATATATGTGTATATATAAATACATATATATACAATCTATGTGTTTATTTTTTGTTTCCCACGTATTGGTAAAACTGTCTGCCGTAGAAACAAATTGATCCCACGCGAGTTGGATACTCTTCACCAATATATCTTCACTGTGAAACTGATGCCAAGACCCGACGAACAAGGAGGTCGCTAGGTCTCTTATCGCGTCTCATATTTACCGTAAAATACTTGAACATATTCACAGATATATATGTGTTTATATGTATATAGATATGTATATATATATGTATATGTATATGCATAGACAATTTATAAAGAGGAGAAAGAGTGACGGTGGGCCAGCGGGCGTTATTAGCATTGACGGTTATCCCAAGCTATCTAATAAATTGTCCGAAAGGGGCGTAAGTGCGTGTGTGCGTTAACGGTTAGTGCCTCAAGCAACGTATACACCATTATATCCCACGGAATGTGGATACATGTTCACCTCTCGGACAACATTAAAACAATAATCCTAGACCAACAGGCACAATTAATCAGAAAGAGAAAAAATTGAAACTCAGAAATATTTTAATGATAATTAAATTATGCGTTGAATTCCGTGAATTTTTGTCAGAGTAATCCGAAATGAGTACAAAAATGAACATTGTAATTCGGATGATGAATTGTTGACTAGTTCGGGCTCTAAAAAAACTTGAGATGGTTGGAAAAAAGTATTAATCGTCCAGTTGAATTATTTTCGTAGGTAAATTCGTTTAGTTCTAAATCTAAATGTTTTAAATTCCATTCAGAGTATTTTTTCTTTGAGTGTATTTATGTGTTCATTTGACAGAATTAAAACTAGGTCATCGTGTCACCCCTCACACGAGCAAATCGGAACAACAACAGGATGCGAGTATATAATAGTATAAAATAGTCAATGACAGATACTTGATTCTCCCCGTCAGATCTGATCAATTTTATTATTTCCTTTTCCTTCCAATACATATCCAATACTTCGATACTTATTCTCATTCACGTACATGTATATGCATGTGTACATATATGAAGTTCTTGTTCACAGGGGTAGTTTGACACCGATACAACAGGTAGACAAGCAGGTAGTGCGGATCCCTTCGCGTTGTGCTGCACTTCGCGACCAACCCTTATGAATTATACATATATACATACATAAGGAATATAAATCCCCCGCCACACATCGGTATTATTGCCATATATACTTTTGCTACTGTTGCAAGTTCCATTCTATAAACGCTGAGTATAGATGCAAGTTGAAAGGGGTTAACGCAAAAGAATAAAGAATGAGAAAAATACCACCTTCAATCATCGGTGCCCACAAAATTTTTGTCTTCTCCTTGCACATGTTCGTACAGGCATACATTAAATATGCACACATATATATATTTACTCGCTCCGCCTGTATAAACCCAAGTCTCGAGTTAATGCGTTTCTTTTATTATGCAATATTCCAATGTCCTGACCTGATGCAGTACCTTGGAACCGTTTAGAGAAATAATTTCTCCACTGTTATTCAAACGAGCTTCTAACCGAAAAAAAAATAAAGAAAATAAATTTGAAAGAAAAATAAAACGACGGCGGACGGCACGCCACGCGCGTTAAGCTCTCTCTCATTCATTGCTGTTACTCTTATTTTTTTCCTCCTGGTTCTCGTGCACTCATATGCATATATCGATCATCATTCTTCCGATGTACTGCGTGTATTTATATTATGTATGAATGCCGCTCACTGCGAATGCTGTCGTGTAAGGACGTATAAAAGTATAACTATACAACGCATAACGTGAATGGACTTCTTCGTTGGGAGTTTCGCGATGGAGAGGATGTTCCACTGGGGACCAACGGTTTTCGCCCTTGAGCGCCGTCAAAGAAAATAAGTGACTGCGCGGAATTTAGCGTCAGTGTTTCATATGTGTTTATATGTGTGCACCGGAAGACAATCTTGAAGAGATGAGCGAACGAGTGGTGGTGCGCGAACCGGGAGCAGGCTTACTGTGTTCAGATCGATACCTCGGATAAAACGAAGGATCGGGTGTGCATATTTTATTAGCGCGGCCCCATATGAGAGTTTGAGTCGCGCGTCCGTTGACGGTGAGAATGCAACGGATACTTTTGGGGACTTGAGTCATGAGGTAACATATTATAAGTAGTGAAAGAAGAATTGGTGTGAAGATCGTATGGGTATGTGTACGTATTATGTATACATAATAAGGTGATGAATTAACGACCGTTGGATATAATATATTCACTTTTTATTTTCACTTAATGTACCAAACGTCTTCACTTTTATTTAATATATATATATTAAATATCGATGTTTTATGTACGATAAAGAAAAAAGTTATTCACCCATTCATTTTATATAGTGAATTCTGTTTTTATTTTCATTAATTTTTAATATACACATAATTTATGCATATAACTTTATTGGAAATTTTTTTTCTTCGTTTGATTATATAATTATAGTTTTGAGATCGAGGTGGGAGACAATGGGCTTTTTTTTTTATTAAATATTCAACAATTACTCGTGAAAAACGAAATTTTTCGAATAGTTTCTCGTCGTTATTTTCTTTAAATGAAAATGAAACTTTTTAACGTATATTCAACTTTCCATCTTGAACTCAGAGATAATAATTTTTTAGGAAAGTCTCGCCTTGCTGTCTATCGTCCTACTGTTCTCTTTTAATCTGTAGTGCACACAATAATGTGCAGCTGTGATGCATTTGTATTTGAAAAATAAATTACAATAATTGAATAGACCACTAATTCTGTTCCCCTTTGTGTATGCATTGGATGAGAGGGCGAAAAGCACATGGAAGCGCTTCCGGTTAACCACAAGATCGTTCTACACACACAAGCACACACTCACACACATATACATGATTCTTTTTCTCTCTTGTCCTTTGTTCCTGATAAACGCTGAGCTTTTTCGTCCACGGGCCACGTGCACACGTGTTACGTAATTAATTTAAGCCACGTAAATTTTTACTTCACTTTTTTTTCATCTTTCTTTTACCCTGCCAAATTTGTTGTCTACTTCATCTATCTGCTACACATTGACTTTGGTATCAGCAGAGTGAATCATCGCATGCAAGAGTTGAATCACCAATTCTTTGAACTATTTTGAAGTGACCGCACTAGTCAACTATTCTTCTTCCCTATATATATATAAGCTACATAGTTGGTGCGAGTAGACCCTTTATATCCTTCACATTTACAAGACGCGCGCGGGCTACTTGGAATTTCGTCGTGGAAGCGAGGATTTCGGGCTCGGGTGAGAGGATCTCGTTTCGCAAATACTTCTAGGTGTGTCCGAATGTTTTGCTTTCAGAACTCCACCTCGAATTGAAAGAAAAATGGAAATAAAAGAAGAGATTGCGAAAAAAAACAAAAAAAAATGATAGAGACGGGCAAAGGGAAAGAAAATGAAAATAAAAAGAAACAGAGTCTTCATCCACTCAATTCCTTTGTTTGCAAATGACTCAGACACCGAGGCAATAAAAGTAGCTCGAAAAATAATTTCTCTATTTCAACGAAAATAATCAACATTTAATATATTTTATACCATCGGCAAATTTTTTTATTTTATATATCTCTTATTCTTTTATTATATATGAAACAGTGAGAAAATAAATTAAAAAAATGTGCTTGCGGCTAGAGACGACGCAGATGAAAACGAATACACATATACGCACACGTGAAAGAGTGTAAGCGGCAAAAATTTCCTTCTCTTCTTCTTCTTCTCTTCCTGGCGAGTTCCTCCCTTTTCTCCACCACCACCGGCCCTCCCGCGAGTATAAGGACCGGGCGATTATAAAGAACAGTGAAAAAGGACTGAGAAGAATGGAGTGTAGCCATCGTCGTTGAGGCCGCGCGTTTAAAAAACCAGTTGTGCGACCCGCGAACCCGACGAGCGACGGCTCAACAGAGAGCTGGCCGCCGGCCGAGGGCCGCTACAAGCGCGTGGGCCGCACGCGGGCCCTAAGTCCTCGTACTGGGACCTATAACGTGTAACAGAGAAAGGGAGAGAAGAGAAGCAAGACAACGCATTGTAAAAGAAGACTGAAAGAACGCGCCTATACACAGAAAAACTTTCTCTCTTTCTCGACAGGACTTGGGCATCGTTCAGTGACTCGCGTCTCGACTCTTGTGGTGATTGGGCCATTGGTGGTGGTCGTCTACACATATATTTATATACTTTTGGTTATACACATTCACATATGTGAGTTTCTTATAGATCTTGCACAGGGCAACCGAGTCATCGTAAATACATTACAAAAATCACAAAAACATTTTATTTCAATTTATTGAAATCAGTTTGTGTTCTCTAAATTAAATTTTTTTTCACTTCACCCACTGACATGTTTATGATAAATAGACTAACGGAGATTAATCGCTCATGTCTTTGACCGCGATAAATGAATAAAGATAGAGAATAGAATGTAATATATGAATAAGAAGTTAAATGGAATTGTATTGTCATTGGCGCACACGAATCATATACAGATGAAGACCAGAAGCTGATGACTTGCTATCGTGCGCTCACGCGCTCATGAAAAAATTATATTTATTTGGTATATATATCTTTATAGCCGTTAGTAATGACGTCACGCACGGCAGTAGCGGCAGCAACGTGAACACGGGAGAAAAAAAGGATTATTTTGAACGCGCGCGCGCTAGTGCAACGAAAAATTATGCAAATACGATGCAAATCCGAGGTCGAGCGGTGACGCTAATCCTCGTCACAATATTGGAGGTAATTGGCCGGATCCGGGGATAGAGCAGGAGGAAGAGAGGAAGAAATAGAGAGAGCATGCCATGATGCTTGTGTTTTCTTTTCTTTTTTTTTCCGTTTCGTTTATGCATAACCGAACATTTCATTCCATTTCTTCCTTATGTTACACAATGCACGGCATTATCGCTCAAGGGAAGAAAGAGACAGAGTTTAAATCCAAAAATACCGGAAGTTTGATGGCGGTTATAACGACTAGATTATCGAGCAATGAACGTTACATTATCCTTTCTCATTTCCATTTTCAATGTGTGAAATGAATATGACAAAAAGTTCAAGAAGAGTACTAACTCGAATAAATTAAATATTATTGGAAATATATCATAAGGTTCAAAATGATACAAGAATGTCATTCAGTAAATATACAAAAATGAGCAGAGTAAAGTGACTAGAATAACATTCGAATGATGCGATAGAATATAAAGTTTTTGGGGCAGCACCAAAGTTGAGAGGTCTCATTCGCATGTGGATGAAAAATGCATCAAACGAAAACGACTCAACGCTTCTCCGCGAGCTGGACAAACTGAGGGTTGATGAATGATGGGCGGTCAGTCGAGACTCGGTTAAAGTTATCTGGGTAATCTGAGTCCCGTACTCCCCACTGTCTTGCGGCGGCATTACCTTTTTTTCCTCCTGATCTTTATTTGTTTATTTAGTTATTTTTTCCATTACATCGTTTTTTTGCCAGGTGAGGTCAGGAGAGGCCATGCAGCAGTCGACAGTTGAGTGGTGTGGTGGTGCCACTACACCGAGACTAGGTCAAGTGACGTGCACGAAGATGATATGTGTTAGTCCTTGACATGAGCATGTAGTGAACCATGTGAAAAAATTGCTGAGATGGTTATATCACTGGACAAAAGATTGATGAAGAAATTCAATCTTTTATACAGCATTTGCTGAACTGGTGATAAAATTATTTAAATAATTCTAAGAAAATAAATTTTGCAAGTACTGTGCCAATGCATTTGGCGACATCTATATATTACTAGTCGCGTTGATGGGGCCTTTAAGGGTTTAAGACTAACCCTTTTTTATTGAAGATGAAAGAGATGGCAGATGTTTCTACTCAAATATGCTTCCACAATACGTGTGAGCCTCGTAAGAGAGCTCGATGGATAATGAAGGGTAGAGTTATATTATTTGCTATTGAGAAAGTTAAAAAAGGACAGTGTTGAGATGCTGAATAAAAAAGAATTTATTTCAAGGGTAGGCATATCTTTTTGTCATGGATGGTATAGCAGGATGCTGTTACAAACCCTTCAGGTATTTTTATTATGGCAAAGTAGATTTCTAAAAATATTTCTGACAATTCTCAGAGAAATGTTGCGATCAATATAATTCTAAATTGATTTATTAATTTGAACAAAAAGGGCAGTTGAGTGTGTTATCGAATTATTATCATAGGTGACCGCGTACATGGACTCATTTCTGTCCTTGTGTCCACGTATACATCCATATATATGTGTGATGTGTGTGTTTGTGCGCGCGGCTTTTTGGAAAAGGTCAAACGAGAGTTGTGTTTTGTGTGGCCCTGCTATATAGCTCGGCGCCGGTCCCGGATCGGATTTAGATTTAAAGCTGATTATAAAACCGCGGCATGACCTGGCGCGACCGGTTCGTTATGTGAGAGATCTCTTGCGCCTCTTGTTACCGAGGAAAAATTAAAAAATAAGATAGAATGATAATAAAAACGACAAAAGCAATATTGTAGACTCAATAAAATCCATATATTCTCCAGAATTTACACGAAAAATGGTAGAAAAATCGCGAACGATTGGTGTGATAAATATTAAATAGTGAAAACCAGTTGGGCATGGAGAAAAATCTGGAAAAAGTATTCAACTACACTCTAAACTTTTATAAATCATCAACCCGTCAGCTTTTTAGCATCACACAAATATTCCTTATAAGCCACTAATATCTTATTAATGTATTTCCAATGAACTTTCAAGCATGAGAAAAAAATTTCACTAATGATATGATGGATCTGAATATAATGTATGTTAAAAAATTATAATCCATACAAAAGATTATGAATTTAATTAGCGACTTGTGTAGTTCTCGATGCGTTGATTCCTTGTGAGTCAATACCTGCAAAGTAATACACCGCCATTCATCGCGACCCTATGAATGAACACGAACGAGCGCGCATGATGGCAACTTTATACGGCGCGTCTCTTCGCTGTATAAGCATGTGCGCGCGCGTTCGCTCACTCCTCGACACAACACATGCCATATATACCCCATACATTGAAAGAAAGAAAGAGAGAAAGACGAATTATGTGCGAGGCCATACACAGGCGCAGCAGCCAGCGGTATATATACGATCTTTCCAATGAATATAATCTCCACTCGACGTGTTGTGAGTTACATTCACATGTTGGTGAGAGTATAACATCTACTGCATCATTATTCAATAGCAATGGAGTAATTGATCTCACACCTGAGTGAGTTGTTTCAATGATATTCAAAACAGGAGATAACTCTCATTGTTACTTCATCTCATTTAATATTTACTCATTATTAAAATAGTGACACACATATAAATAGACACATTTTATTTCAATTTGTGTACAAAGCACGCAACGATTCGTCACTATGGTTTATTATTTGTAGTTCTTTACAGACGGACCACGTTGTTCAATTTAATTATATTCCATATATATAATCTCATCATCTTTTTTACCTTCACGTATTCGTATATAGCGCCGCATTAACGTTCTGAATGAAGCCTTCGTGTACATTATGATGCCAACACACGTGATAATCGCATTATTTTGCTGTGTACTTAATTCCAATGTTAAAATAAAATTGACGAACTTGGCAATAAGGTAATATCATATCTATATATCTGTTGGGAAATAAACAATAAATTTAAGAAGGGAATTGTTGTATATTCACAAGTATTCGAGAGAAATGAGTGAGGACATTGACCTACAATATACACCTATATATTTACTGCCTCTCCTCGGCCTTTGAAGTCTTTGAATTCCAGAGCAACTGAAAGCAGGAGGCAGAGATGATGATGATGATGATGACGAGGTGGACAGGCGATATTTGTCGGTGGCATATTTTTTTTTCTTCGGCTTCGCGCACGTCGATCATTATTGTATAAATATATAGTCTGAACCAATTTTATATACCTTGTTCTTCTCGCGATCAAATGAAAAAGAACAATCTACACGGTTTCACATTTTTGATTCGGAATTTTGATACTCCTGTCATATTAATTTTCAGCTCTATGATTTCAAGATAATTTTGAGAATTTTAATGATTGCAGAGAAAATTTTTTGAAGGAATTAATTTACAATAATTGTTCATGCGCACTTGTCAGTATGCAACTACCATTGTTGTTTTGTCTTCACTGTGTAACATTGCGCGCATGTTTCATATATATATATGTATGTAGATACATATATGGCGTATGAGGATAATTTGAAGCCGTGTGCGGCGTTTGTATCGCACGCATGTAAATGGATGAGTATTGTATGTTTGCTAATACCACAACACACAACGTCATCGCAACCTACACAAGATCGTGCAACATATATTCTGGCTATATATATATATATATATATATTTATATAGGAACAACATAACATGCTATGAATACACATACACATTTGTGTGTTATATTAACACGCGCACGCGCAAGTTGAACGCCCATACAGATACATAGGTGGGTCAAATTGTGTCTGCAAGCCCTCACAACTTTTAAAGGCACACCCACACACATAGGCATACTCACAACCATGTGTAGATACTCAGTTGCAATATTTATATCTCTGTCTATTTGGAAAATAAAAAAAAGTTACAATAAAAATAAAAAATCATTCATTGTCCTTCAACTTTCTACTTCTCGATTTTTATATCTATATTCAATCGACACAACTCGCAGTACAACTTCAACACGCGCGTGTGCAGAGATCGCCTACATGAAATCGTTGACAAGAAAAAAAAAAGAAAAAGGTGAGAAAAAAAATATTGAAGTCGAAATTTCGGGGTCATTGAAATTGGATAACGATATTCACTGCTTATTTTTGTAAGCAATCTACGTCACTCGTATCACAATAAAGACCTTTTTATGATGTAGAATGAGAAATATATACATTTAATTTGATTTTCTTCAGAAAATGCCAGTGATTTTAGATTATCACACTGATTTCTCATGCAATTTGTTCTCGATAAAGCATATCGGATCGAATTGATTTACTGTTTGCATTTCAAGAGCTTGTATGGATTATCATAACATAAAGTAATGGTGAATTTGTTTTAGTTGAACGAATAATATAAAAATTGTCCCACATAGAAATTATGAGATTTAATTCCAGTAATTTCGAAAGAAACGTTTGTTTTATGAATATTGAAGAAGATCCACGAATTGACATTACAATTTCTTTCTTCATTCATGTACAGTACAAATTGTGATTCGAAGAGTTGCAAACATGATTGATGTTATATATACGATATCGATTTCTCGTTACCAAACCCCACACAACATATCAGTCGAGGTTTGTGATGCGGGCTTTAACATATATCCGCCACGTTGCCAGCTGAACGCATCCCTGAAGGTCCGACAACAAGAATGAGCAGGAATGCTGTGCGTTAAAATGCCTCTGTTGGTGTGAGCGAGCGAGTGAGCGCGTGTTCAAGTCATGGCGCGCGCGATGCTGATGCTGGGAAGACTGCATGGAGAAGAAAAATGAAGGGAGGGAGCGAGTGAGAGAGAAAAATTGTGTGCGTTTGGGTAGGACGCGTAAACGTGCGTTCATGGTTGGGCTCCTCGTGTGCCTCAGGCTCAGCATCACCTGTCTTCCCTCTCCTGTTGCGCGTCTGCTGGGCCTGAGGGCCTGCGCTCCCGTCTCGCCCTACTATACGTCTTGCCATCGCTCCATGGAGCCAAACACTCGAAACAGCCTTAGCTTAGCTCGCCGCCGCTTCTTCTTCTTCTTCATATCTCGCTCCCTCTTACATTCCCCCTCACAAACCTTTCATTTCGCTTTCTATCTCTCTTTTACTAGCAACATGCATCGATAAAACGTTTTGCCGTTCCTGTTTTCGCTGCAAACGTGCCCATGGTTTTTAGCGCCTTGTTTGGCTGGTCCACTTTCCATTCCACGAGACTGCAAGAGTTGGTGAAGTCCAACGAGAATGAGTCGAATGAAGATGAATATTGTGTGGTATTTATATGTATATAAGAAAATTGATTGCGATTCATCAGGTTGTGGCTGGCGTCACTCAACTATGCCAGTGAGAAGATTGATTTAGGTAATTATTTAGAATCCAATGAGTGGCGTCTACTGAATAGCAGTGCTTGGTTTTATACGAATTTATACTTGTACATATATACCTGTATTTATATCATATATATATATATATATATATATACATATATGTACAGTTGTTAGATAACGTGTTTTGTGAAGTCATTTATTTTGTGTCTCTTTAATATTCCCCATGCATATAATCTCTGGCGTTTTTGTAATTTATTTCCATATGAATTTTGTTTTTGTTATTTCGACTGGTGGACACATATACAATAGATAGTGCCCTATATGTGTATTTGAATTTTCGCGTATATAAGTGTGTGTGTGTGGTCACAGAGCCAACACTACCGAGAACAAGATGATAGTGTATGTAGTAGTCAAGCATGTATATGGCGCTTGAGTAAGCGCGCGGAAATGAAGAAGGTTCGCGTGCCGATTATATTATACAAAGTTGAGGAACCAGTTCATCTACACTGGCTAAAATTATGTATACATATGGTAAAGTAGTTTTGTTCTTCGAGTGTTCGCCTTCGTTCGAAATGTATGTTCATATATGTAAGTAATGTTGCAAGGCAAAGAGAAAAAACATAAGGATAAACGCGATATATTACATTGTGTATGTGAGGCGTGAGCGCGCGCACGTGTCTAATGTCGGAGCGCGGTCAGTTCCGACCCGGTTTCGACGCCAAGGGTTGTAGTACGAGTTATACATGTATATACATATGTAGATATATCTATGTGTAGATGATGCTGAAGGAACTATTCGTGCTTATGCGCGTGACACGCACCATAAAGATGGACACGTAGTAGAAGTGTATGGTACAGGAAAAAAACACCGAGAAGATTCTCATCTAGAATATTATGGGCAGCGGTTGCCGCTCGTGTACGCTCTTCATTTGAAATTTTTTGCTCCAATCATTTATTCGATCATTATTATAATAATAATCGCTGAGGGGTTAAGAAGCGAGCGCGTGAAGTGAAAAAAAATCCAAACAATAAAACAAATTGTTGCATCTCATTTTAGAATAATCATTAGTGTATACTTTTGTTCTGTTCTTCCTTTTACACACAAACAATTTTTTTTCTGTATGTAGTCACGCTTTTATTGTACTTCGGAACATTCATTTAAATAAATTAAGCAAGAAATAGTCTTGGAAATATCAGTAATTGTCTTCGGTTTAGTATCAATGAACATGCGGTGAGAGGGAGATGTTTTCTTTTTCTTTTCTTTTTTTTTTAACAACACTTTTTAAGTACTAAAACCGTCCTACTGGAAAGCGGCTGCCGCAGAGTAGAGTGGTGTAATACGCGCATCTCTGCGTACGCATCGAAGTTAAATCGTTTGCGGTTTTGTGGCTTGTATATATATATATGTATGGTAGCTACTACATACTATGGTCGGTGGGTTTTACCGATCCTCAAGCGAACCCGCGCACACACAAGTTGCAATGATGTTCGCCGACCGCGCGCCAACATGACCGCACAAACTTGAGTTTCTCACTCACAATATTGTCCTCGACGTGGTGAAATACTTCTTGCGTTACGCGACACGCGCTTGCACGTTCACGCGTACACGTATCTTCCTGCATATATGTATGTGTTTATAGCCATGTTTATCTGTATAAATTTTTCATATATATATAAAAGAAGGTGTGTAGTTGGATTTTCAACGACGCATTATACCTGGCGATAAGACAATCCAAGTAAATTTTACATTATTAATGCTGTGCTACTACTTTGCCGCAGAAGTCACAATTGCCATATAGGAAACCGGTGTTCGCGCGTTAAACTTGATTATATTCTAGTTCCATAATCATTCTGGAAATTCATAGCGTGAGTTACATTATAACATGGGATTTTTTATATAAATCTAGAACAAGTTTCTATTTTTTATAAGAACATTGAAATAAATTCCGGAAGATTTGTTGAGTTGATTTGCTTCATTGGTGTCGCTGATGTCATCTTGGCACTCGAGAATGATGAAGGAACTGCAAGGATTTATTTTGATGCGGCTCATGGTTTCATACAAACGTACGACGTATATTTTTTATTCATAAAGTACTGATTGAACAAAAATTGATATTTTGGAATTCAATTTGTGAATGACATTTCGGTTAGGTATATGAAGTTGAACAGTTCATTCTTGCAATGAAACAATAAATCAGCAGAGGGATGAAAAAATTACGGGATGAACGGTTTATCACTGTGTGGTCAGACGGTTGCGATAAATCAATTATTTATTTTTCTAGACGATGGGAGGCTTCTGAGCTGTGCATTTGCCCGTTGAACATTATACAGAAGAACAGCTCCCGTTCATTTTACACAGCGTCACTTTATAATATTTACAGCCCTCAGTTAAATTCCAATTGTGGTATTTTATTCAGTATATCAAGAGCGAAGGGCAGAGTAGAAGTATATAGATGCGCAAGTGAGACAGGGTGGTATAGCTGTGGCGCGGCATATACATACACATATCCCTTGGTTCATTTTTTTTCCATTTACTTTTCGCCAAGTTCTTTCATCGTCCTCGTCCCGCAGCAAACAGCCTCGCATATATTTTTTTCTTACTCTAACTTTTATATTTTTTTTCTCTACTATGATGACCACCACAACCATCCCCACGACAGTCTGTCTCATCTCTCCCTTTCTCTACTTTTTGACTGCTCCTTTATTTCCATTTCTTTGAATTATATAAGCGAATTGTAGACACAGGAAGAAAAAAAACATTAGCTATTTTTTTTTGTGCTTAGAGGGAGGAACAAAAAATTGTTCAAATTTCTAGAGAGAAAAAATGTATCATGAAGGAGGTGAAGAGGATAAGGAAAGGTTAGAGTGAGAGGAGAAAGGAATTCGTCTATTTGTTGAATCCCAGTCGGCTTTTAAGGAATATACATAAGAGAAAGAATTGAACAGGGAGACGAGGATCAAAACCTTCGTTTCCCTCTCTTCCACGCTCTCTCTCATTTTCTCGTTCTCGCGATCAGCCGCCACATGAAAGCCAAATGCCGATAGTTGTCGTTGATCTAGTGCCCAGCGAATGGTTAACTAGTATATAGGCCCTACAAACCATGTACATATACACAACTATATATATGTAGGCATATATCTATACATACGAATTCGATACCGACAGATAAGGGTCTTGACCATCAACGTTTCCCCATATGTGACTCGATTTGAATGTAGGTATGGGCTTTCAAACTCATTGAAGAAAACAAAGAAGTTTCACCACATAGAAATTGAAAGAAAATTTATGCTGAAAGATTCGCGTGGGCCTTCATCATAAACTCGTATTGAGCCATCACTTTTGACACAAACTTTGACCTGACTCTCATTTTGTATCGAAAGTCTCGTCTGTCACTTGAGATCAAGCGGAGAATATTCTGAATCGCACTCACATATCTCAAATTCCTGACTTGAGAATGTTTTTATTTTAAAATTGAAATCATATCGGTTTAATTCCCATTATTTATTTCCTAAGTGAACGTTTATATGTTTAGTTTATATGTACATGTGTTATATGACTTTTAACTTGGCAATCAGCCGAGAAACTCTCAAAGGATTGTGTATGTGTTGCAACGTTCCTCTTCCTCAAGGTGATGGAGGCCGTGTGGCGTGTATATATAGAGGCGTCCCGTAGGCGTCAAGCCGTTAAACGCATTCCTTCACAGAGGTTACATGCATTGCGAAATATATATATATTCTCAATAGTTTTACTAGCTACTGAGAGATAGACATGTATAAACGCGTCTTGTTAACCGCGATTACTATGGTGCGTGTCCTTGCTTCAAGTTCGTGTTGGTCCCGTTCCAATGCACCTCTTGCACACACAATTATCCATACACGCAATCAACTATTACGATATATCGATAATTGTGTTTACTATTTAATTGATCATCAATTATTTAACATGCTGACGCGGGAATAAATGATAAATAACACTTTATAGAGAACCCGGAAAGTCAATAACTTCCTCTAATGGATAGGTATAATGTTAAATTGTTTTGATTCTAATCATCGAATTGAAAAAAAAAGGAAATAATATTTCTCTTTGTGCAATGAATGCAGGATAAAATATTCCTCGATAATTTGGGCAAATATTATTCGATGGAAATAATTGAAATTGTCTGTGAGGAATAAAAAACAAAGCATCCTCTCTTTTTCGTATAAAGAGACAAAATAGATTAATAAGGTTAAAAAATATTGCAGCACAAGTCCTAATGCGAAATAGACGCCTTCTTTCACGCTGTGGTTACGGCTGAACGAGTCTGTTTGCGCCCAGAGTTGTAGTATATATACAGGAACGTCCAACGGAGAGCGCCGAAGGCGGCAGCGACGGCGCGAGCGACCGACCAGCTTCTCTCGCCTCATTGCGTAATTCTGCAGCGCGACGAAGGCAAGCGGGATCGCGGTCTGGTCCATTTATACACGTGATAGGTAGGTAGATTTTACATGTATCCTATAGGCGACTCTTACATTTTTTTTTTCACACACATATCTCTCTCCCTCAATATATTACTTCTGTTTTTTAACCCACCACTTTTTTTCCTCTTTTCTTTTTTCATCTCATTCTCGCGCGTTCTCGCATTTATAAACTTCGTAATATACTTCCGATCGACGAGCGCTACACTGTTTGCTTGTGGCTTTTTCGAGATTTCAGCGATTGATAATGACCACTAGTGTAGACACTAGTATATACTCGTACACAAATACACGTGAGCATATATTAATATATACTTACATGTATAAAATTGTGTTTTTCAGTGCTTGTGGAAATTTCCTAAGCCGATTGACGCATGTGTCATGTTTTATATATATCCTGCATATTCTGCCATCGCCACAAATATGCGAACATGTTGTCATTACGATTACATGTGCACCTGTATATTTATTTTTTTATATACCTATTGTACCTCAAGACAGCTATAAAATTATATGTGCACTTTGTGCATTTTAATTGTTAACACTCCGGCAAACGGAGAAATTTTTACATCCGAAATTATAATATTCATGTATTGGTCAAGTGCATTTTCTAAACAATGAACAGAGATTTTATTGACATGTGAACCACACATTTTTTCGACCAAAACATGATCGTAATAATAAAGTAACGTCACAGGAATAAAAGGCGGTGTCTAGTGTAAAATGTAGAAGACAGGAGTCCATGCTTATACGTGTATATAGATATATAAATATATTGAATCGAAAGACCCGAAGGCGATAGTGTGCACATTAATAAAACAAACACAATGTTTGACGCAACTCTCACAACTCGTGTCAGACTCGCAATATATATATATATATATATAAATAGATATATACATTCTCTCCATACGAATAAAATATTTCTCCTTTTTTCTCTCTGCTTCCACTTCATCATAAATTGTCATGCTGATATCCTTGAGGCATTTTCGACAAAATAAAAAAAAAGAAAGAAAATAATACAATGAAATAAAAATATTTATCTTATATTTCATTCAATTCGAAAAAAGGAAAAATAAATAAATAATAACAATTACAGTCGGATAAAAATATTGAATGAGCTGTTTTAAGAATATCTGTGATTTCCATCAATCGATTAAGTGCTCGATACTCTCTCTTCCTGAGCCGTTTATATATTCGTACAAATCACTTGTCTTTACCACTGTGAAGTGATTTAGCCAAGGTCTCATGTCCATGTGGCACATACAAACATCACAGATAGATATAGGTTTCTCTTTCTCTCTCTCCTACTTCATTGAGACGATATATAATGTTGAAGCTTGGCTTGTAGCATAAGCTGACGTCGTCAGATGGAAGTTGCGACATACGCACGACTGGTCATAGCGAGTAGCTCGCGCAAACCCGGCCATCCTTGACTGTCTCATACGTGCAAGTGATTTTCTACACCAATACACCTATATCTACACATGTATTTTACATCTAGCGATATACTCTGGTGTCATACTGAGTTTTCTAAGAAAAAAAAAGACTTTTCCAATGACGCATTTTATGTATCGTTGGAAGTGAAGAGAAAAAACAAATAAATGAATAGAAATAGTACATGCGGAAGAGTTTGAGAATGACGTGATTTTTTCAGTAAATTATAGGAGCGGTAAGAGGTGGATTAGAATTTTCCCAACGGACAAGTTGACATTTGAAAAAAAAAAGAGGATAATAAAAAAACATGGTTTTGCGATGATAGAAAATGATGTGCGTGCGCGTTTGAAACGAGTTGAACGGCGCCAACGCTATGACAAGTCTATGTTCGCGCAAAAGCGCGAATGGCCGCGCGCGTGCGCCAACGAGGTCTCTTGTTGGTGACAAAGTGAGCGTTGGGTGCGCCTCACTATGTATACGCAATCTACTTGCGCGCGCGCGACAGCCATCACTTGTGTATAGCGTATTTACACGTTAAGTTAGGAACGATTGTGTCGTGCAGTGCGACAAGAGTATTCCACACAAACATAGACGTCCACACGCACCGCACACACACATACAAATGCTCTGCAAGATATCTTTCTCGTTTTATTTCTTTTATATATATCCTAGTTGCGGTATATAGTAGCGACGAGGGCACTTGGCATTCTTGTGACTCGTCGTCGAAGAAAATCCTGTTGATACGCGTTGATGTTTTGATGTGCGTCGTGCGCGTCTCGTCCAACCACGGTGAATACGTGCTGTAGTTTTTCAACTGGCGATTAATTTCTTCATTTTCCATGGCGCTGATATGTTTACTATTATATAGACAATATTAATTGAGTCATTTGGGAAGTAACAAAGAAGATATTAGAAATATTGTCCTTGAAACTATCCGCACTGGAAGAATAGGAAGGAAAAAAAGTATTGGTTTATTCGATTTTATATATGTGATCTACATGCAGGTGATGCAGGACACGCATAAAAAAATTCTTCACTTTACGCAAAGCGATTATTCGCGCGACTGCAGAGGAGTGTGCGCGGTGGCGTTTTGGCGCGCGCGACCGGTAAAATATGCAAATCGTATGATAATCGCAACGTAAGATGCGGGTACAATGTTTGTCCCGCTTTGTTGTCGCACCGAAAGAGAAGCGGTGTGCAATGGGGATGGTGGGTGAAAGAGAGAACATATCGCGACCGAAATTCTTGATTTGACAATGGAGTTCTTCGCTCGACGGTTTCACGATTATAGAACAATTCTTTTGATCATCCCACTTCTCTTTTAACAGCTGATCGCAATTGGATTTAACTTCGTACTGAAGCATTTCCTATCGCACTTTCATATTATAGTCACGAGATTTTGATCAAATTATTTCTAGTTTTGGGCGCATACGAAAAAATATTTTCGCTAGCAACTGCGAAAAAAAAACATGTATCGTATCTAACATAATTTCATTCTTTTTTTTCACCATTGTTGAGAATATTTTCGACGGGAATAATATACACCTTCCGAGAAAACATATTTGTTGTTCTAAAATGCGCCTTCTCCGTTCTCTCAGAGAGATGGTATTATATGTATAGGTGCGTGTGTGTCCGCGAGAGGCCTTTGGGTACCGTTCCACTAGCGCGATCGCGCGCGCGCGAACACACGCGGGTTATATACCTATCCTATACCTGCGGGCCCCAACGTCTGCTTGCGTCGGTTTTCGCGTCGTCAAACTGGTTTATTTTGCCCACTTTATACACGATGCTTATATGCGCGAGAGAGCGCGTGAGAGAAGGTCGAGGTCTTATGTGAAACATCGCCTAAACGCGTGTGTGATTTTTGCGCTCTCCGCAAAACTGGAAGGTCATGCTGAGTGTCTAGTCACTATTATATCCACAACCAAAACAAAAAAAATGAAATAAATGAAATGGAGAGGAAAAAAAAACGCAGTAGAAATGCTAAATACATGAGACGAAAAAATCCTTCTCAGCTTCAACTGTGCTTTTGCTTTGAATAGCACCGGATTTTCAGGATATTCTAGGTTGGTCACTGGATTTAAACGTTTTTGGACATGCGTGTGTCTGGAAATGAATTGCGTGTGAGACACGTCTATGTGACTATTAAGATGGGATAATACAACGGGTGACACTTGACACATGTAGCGAACGACTTCAAGATGAATCTACCGCATAGATGTACAATAAAAAAATGTTTATCTTCAGAAAAACGTGTCTCATATAATTTCTAAAAAAAAATAAAAGAAACAGAAAAACTTGAATATCAACAATGAGATACAAGAAAGTATCTTGACGATACTGGTTAATTTATTTATTACTGTTATCAAATACTCCAGAGGCCAATACATAAATTGGAAGTTACGAACACTGAGTGTCTCCTAGGCAATATTCAGTAGTGCAAAGTTCATGGCATTCCCAACCATGTCAAGGCAATAAAAGATGAAAAAGTTTTATGCAAAAAGAAAAGAAAAGAAAAGAATAATAAAATAGTGAGATAATAATGAAGATAAAAAATAGTTGATAAAAATATAACGCATAAAGAAACCAAATTGAAGTCGTCACCTTTGATTAAATTTCTCATTCACGTCCTTAATAGAGATGTCAATGTGATTCTTGAGAATGAAAATAATTATCTACCAGTGTATATGCGTATGCATGAAATATTGGGACAAATGAATTCAAACATTGCAGTGAAGTTAAAAAAAAGATAATTTATATAAAAATTATACAATTACGATCAAAAACAAAGAAAAAATTTCAATAATAAAAGGGTCGAACTATGATGGCTGATACATCAATCCCAATCATTTTTCCCACCTGTAAATAAAATTCATTCAGATATACATATCCATTTGTTCTGATATATCCATAAAGATATGCCTCTCCCTTTTACTGATATCTCGCGCTCACTCTCGTCACGATCTCATTGCTCGCACATAGTATCGATATATAAACATACACCTATGTATATAGAGATATATATTCATTCCTGCATTGGTGCATATAACCACGGTCGATGGTCACGGCTTAATCGACAGATTAATTATTTATGAGGCGTGTGTTTCATTCATTAAAGCATATATACGCCCGGGTAGATCATTATGACGTGATAATGTCTTAATTAACGACGGTTAATGAATCCCTATCGTGGGATCATTCAGTGGAGTACACTGTAATGCACCATATACGTATAGGCCTGAACATCTCTTTTTTTTTACTCTCCTTCTCTAAACAGCAAATTAACCTGTGGTTAATAAACGCGATTCAGAGCGCGCGAGGCCGCACACGTGCCCGTACATTCGTGACTGTCCGTGTATACAAGAATTGCTCCATGGTCAGGATCAGAATTATTGTCGATGAACATGTTCGTTCCACCTAGCTTCATACACACTCACTTCGTGGTTAGCCACAATTTCATCTCAATCTCTTCATTAATTGCCTACATTTTTCGCTGTGTTGTTTCAATACAATTTTTCATATTTTCGTTTTTTTTCTCATTCCGCAACTATTTTGTGAATTCTTCCTTTATTTAATGTTGTACTGTTTGCTGCCACTGTAATTTTATTATGCATGGTTTATAATGTACAATTAACCGATCACTTAAGGACTGACGTAGCGCCGAGTCACGATGTCTTATTAAGTCTCTACTCTCCACTCTGATCAGTGAAGCGCAGCAGCGCGCGATGCAACGGCAGCGGACGAATGTGCTGAAGGTACATAAATAAATAAAAATAAAATGAGAGAAACAAAATGAGATGAATAAGAGAATAAATATATAAAGGCATGAGGAAGAGGTAGCGCGAATGAAAGAGAGTGCAGCCAATCGGGCGACAGGTTTATCTGTATGTATATAGCGATTTAGCCATACCAATAAGGACTTAGTGGATTTAACTGTCTTTTATTTATATATGTAGTCGTCTGCGCATTAGAAGGGTATATAATAGTTATTAACCCACTCATCATCATCATCACTACCATCATGAATAAAAGGTTTGTTCTTTGACATATATATATCTGCATGAGAATAAATTATTCCAAATATTCACAAAGTTGCTTCTCGTTCTCATTTGATTTCAAATTACTGTACGACAAAATTTCCAGTTCATTATAAAAACTGTTTTCATATTTATTATACAATTTATTATTTGTCATGGAGTGAAATGTCCACGTTGGGTTATTATATTAGTGGTATAAATTGGTGAGAAAGACGCACCGTGTGGTGTTAATTAGCCAATATCCCCATTTTATATATTCACAGCAATTTATAAATGAAAAAAAAAAATTCGTTATTATTTTCATCGCTATCCATAAGTATGTGGTTAATACTACGACAGGTACTGAGTGTACGTTGGAAGTTGAATTTTCTCGCACTCTCCCTCTTTCTTTCGCCTAATTTAAAAAGGTCATAAAATTTATTCAGAATATGTATATGGCTATATCTTTGTATATATGTTGCACACGAGAAAGAATTCGCTTTACCACCTAATCAATTCCAAGAGGAGATCTCATGGCATCCTGGGTTTTATACACTCATCTCTTTATGTGTGTATGTATATTAAGCCTTTATATACCTTCACCGGAGCGACTCGATCGAATAATATTTCAGTGTTAATTGCGAAACGATATCTTGCGGCACATATTGCCGCGTTCCTTCGAGCCACTTCTAATCTACGGTTCATTATAGGGCGCCGACATTGAATCTCCAACTATTTCCAATTGGAACGCGCGCGCCAACCGATACGCGAAAAAAAGGAAACAACCACGACGAAATAAAATAAAGAAATAATTAACAAAATTTATCTCTATTTAGCGATGGATATGAAACCTATTTTTGCTTTCAATTTGACAGAAAATTTTCGGAGTATTAGTTGTTAAGAGTAAATTATCAGGAGACAAAATTAAATAATAAAACACTTACAGCGATGCTGGCGCATTTGTCAATAGTTAAGACTATTATTTCCTCAGACGTGTTGCGCTATATTGTACAATCCATAATTCTTTTCACAGATAATTGTTGCACAGTGATTTCTCTCCTTTAGTTTGAGCAATCACGTATGCAAATAAATGAGAGGGAAAAAAACGAGAGAAGTAAAAGAAATGAATAATTGGAAGGGAAAATTTTAGATAAAGACAATGATAACTCTCAATTATTATTTTTCATTTCCAAGAATTTCAGGATATGACAATGATTTTACGCTTGTGATTTTGAGTGTGTTAATTTGTTGAGAGGATATATGCAAAATGGATTGCAGGTGAAGGATGATACAGAAAGAGAGGGCGAGAGAGAAAAGGAAAATGAGACTGAGGAAATGTAAAGTGGTGAGTGAGAACAGACAACACGGGGGTGGCTATATCCCCGATTTCCATTTTAATTGAACTCAACGCAACATCATACTTAATGCCAAAGACCTGTCCTGAATTGTGTGTGTATGTGTGTGGATATGAGTTCGTATATATACTTCAATTAAATGCGAAGCGACGCTATTTCTCTTTATTACATTGTGCATGAGCGTTCAATTGCGCGCTGACGGCGCGCCTCGATTTTATATGTATAATAATATATGTATCGATATTACTTGAGCTACACGTTGGAATTTCTCGAAGGACGATTAGTACATTTTGCCGAAGCGTCCTTTGATATAAAGTCGAAGGTTCGAATACGTATATCAACATATATAACCACATATTTATAAATAAATATACGAAAGGCACAAGAGAGTGAAGTGAAAGTAAATATAATTATATCTATTGATTTGGACGTCTGAGAGTTTATGAAGTGTGTTGGGACTTTTGTTTTCAGATACATATATCTATATAAATCTACAGATTATATTGGAATATCCAGTCTTATAATGTGTTCTTCAGGGTAAAGTGAGAAAATTTCAATGAATATCGATAAAGGATTGTCAGGGAGCCAACTGTGTGGAAAAATTATGGCCATCATTAAAATAGCTACATGAAATATTATCAATATTATTGAATGATATAATTGCACAATGAATCATTGGTCGAATGTCTTCAATGCAATTAGCTCTAAAAGAATGGAATAAATTATATGAAAATGCCAATGGATATATCTTAATATGTACAGATAAAATTGACTGATAATGTATGTAATATTTGTAAATAATTTGTATCAAAATCCGAATTCCTGATGAAATAATTTATTCATGAATTCACTCCTTCAATGAACATATATAAGCTATTTTTTTAATTCATCAGTTTTTTTCCAACTTGATCCTGTTAACAATAATATTCCACACTGTCAGTCGATTAAAAATATGTTTGCATTTGTTTTTGCTGATTTTCCATGTTGTAAGTATGGATAAAATACATAGTGTATGTGCGGACGGGATCAGTCACGACGACGTCGCTATACGATGACGTTCCTTGGCAGTTTCACGATGTTTTCTGCGGCTCTCGTGGCTTGCCAGTATGAATAAGGAAGCAGGGAGCGGCGCGGCAACGACGACTATTCTATACATCGCGCGACAGTGGCAGAAATGCCGAGGCCGCCCCGCGCGCGCGCATATATATGTGTGTGCATGGACCTGGCTTGATTTATTGACAGGAAAATCTAGTCGCCGCTCACAAGACTTGGGTACGGTTTTATATACACCTCACCTCCTTCTCGCCATCATCGTCGCGTCGCGATCTTTTATATACGTGTCCTTCAAACGTCGATGGTAAACGCGTGCAGTATTTATCTCATATCGAAACAACACATACACATATATGTACACACAAATAAAAGGAAAAACCATCAACACCAGTAGATATTATAAGAGAAAATAACAAATGTTAAATCTCAGATGAATTATATTGAATAATGAAAAAAAAAATGGAATTTATTTTACCGATGAAATGAAATTTATTGCCAACCGATTTTTAAGCTGTGAATGGGCGAAAAAAAAATCCCAAAATTCAGGATAAAGTTGGAATAGGTGCGATGACCTTGGTTGACCTGTCTGGATGAGTAGAAGTGGTTCCTCGAGGTCAGACACGAGGCCGGGAGACCACACAGTAAACATATAGATATATATATGAATATATAAACGATATATTTATGTACACATAACATGGTATATCATTGAAGACACATACTGATATGTATAATGCCAATGTAGTCAATAAAGGATTTTAATCTCATTTAATTTTATTATCTGCCTGCAATATCCATGTATGTGGTATAGTATGTGTTACCGCAAAAAAAAAATCGGAACAAACACAATTCCCTTAATTTAATTCTTCATATAATCCGCTTAAGCCAACCATTAACGCGACGGCGTTCATTCTCGAATTGTTTCGCTTCTCCTGCAACCACCCACTCAATAACCGTTTGACTGTTTTTTATTTCTTCTCCCTTTGTTTTTTGTTCCGTATAAACCAATTTTCTAGATCAATTTCGATTTCTAAATCAATTCCATTCATCCCATTCCATTTCATCACAATAATCACTGCACTGGGACTTTTAGTTTCAATTGAAGAGTGAATATATGTAGGAAATTAAATTATCTTTTTCATTCATGTCATAGTAATAATGCATTTTTTATTACACAACCTGTGCCACACAATAAAACTTTGTGTAATGAACTTTTGATATTCAACTAAGTGGGCGGCATGAACCACGCATTCAAGAATCCTCCGAATGCCTCTAAACGACCACCGTCACCTCATCGCATTCCACAGCCCCTACTAATCGGCCTCGTGCTTGTAACCCGTAAATTGGCCTCGTCCTTATCGCATTTATTACGTATATAGCTAATAAAGTTCGCCGCAACGAATTGATGAAAATATATAGCCAGTAAAAATTCTTTATTCCATACAATCAATTAATCCCCCTTATCTATTATCGATACAAACAATAATAAAAAGAATTCAAAATGCAACGACGTTGTATATGAATGTCAGAAAGAAAAAAGAATAGGAAAAAAAGGGAAAAGAATTGGGAATAAAATTGGTCGATGTATCATCATGAGTATTTCCAAAAGAACGACGACGGTGATCATCGATATAAGGACTAAAAGCTCGCACTCTGGAGGCACCCGAAAGTCTTTGCGGGTTCGCTCATGTTACTCATATATATATAGGCTATATATCGCGCCCTTTGGGGGCCAGTGTGCGATGCACACACGCGGGCATTGAGATGCAGAGAGCGTGGTGCTACCGTGCGATGGTACCGATACCGCCTAATGGACCGTCCCGCCCTCTTTTCCCTTCGCCATCTCTTCGATTCTCATATACATATATATATTCGTGCATCGCCGCCGCAACTTTTATATATGTGTATACACTGCTGCCTATATATATATATATATATAGGTGATCTTCTTTTATCATCTTTTTCGTTTTTCTTTTGCTCTACATCGAGACTCAACTCTCGTTTCTTTGCGTGGTCACCACCATTCCATTTTATATACACGTACACACATATCGCCACCGCTGTCCTGCCCGCCCTCTTCGCAAAACCGCATCAGGATAAAATGCGGAGTAAAAAAAATGAGTGAAAAAAAGAAAGAAAGAAAGAAATAAATAAATAAATAAAAATAAGAATAGGGAGAGAAAGAGTGAGCGGGCCGATCGAACACCCGTACTGAAACGATAACGATCGATCTCTTGAAAGAATATAATAAATCACTTGGCCCGCAATGCATTCACGAGACAATGAAAACTCCATGGCATCTCTAATCTTTCTCGTTCTAAAATAACAATAGTTCACTGGACCTCTAAATCGATTCGGTGTTTAAATAAATATATGTATATATATTTTTACGTGCCGATATATATTGAATAACAAACAAAACGTTTGCGAAAAGAAAGCAAAAAGTGTACACAGTCTTGACACATATCTGGGCCCGAAATTTATTAGCATTGGTTCCGGTAGACAAAAGGAATTTTATTTTTACTGCCGGGGGAAAAAAAAGGAATTGGATGATAATCATACAATATTGGCTGATAAGGATTACAGTCCTTGACATTTGATCTGAATGAATTTACAAGGGAAGTGAACTATGGCTCTTTATTTTGAGTTGAAATTGCCTCTATCCATTCACATTCTTACGCGAAATACTATTATATAATTGAATATATTTGCACATAGTAAAATGTATGAATAAATTTTTATTAATGCATTCTCTGATGACGCATTTCAATATATTTTCGAATAAAAAATGACAGTGGATGCGTTGATTTAGTGATGGCACGCACGAACGTGTGCAACGTTATATATAATATGAACACACACACACATCTATACACTCGTGCACACATTCATAACGATACCGTACATTACAGTTATTTCACGGTTATGGAACCAGATAAACCACTGCTTGAGTATTGGCGTGCACTGTTCATATGGGAATAGCACCGCATCAATGATGCAACGTTTTTGGCGGCCGGTGGCATCGAATTCACGTTTGTCTTCCTTAAGGTTTGATTTACAGCCCCTATAGAATAACTTGTAGAATTATCATCTCTGTTTCCGAGTTTTTGTGCAATATTTATTACCCTTTCACTACATTAGTACTCATTAATAACAATTATCCAACTTGAATTAGTGAAATTATAATTCAGATATTATCTATTTATTCTGATGTAGGAAAATAAATTTATTTTCGTTCATATTAGGTTTGGTGAGAAAAATTTGGAATGAAATATTTGTGTACATATTTATTCTATACCAATCTATAATATTGATGCATTTCTTTTTTATTTTCATTCACCCTCTCGAGCACAATCCCATAGCCCATTTATGGTGCGCATAAACCGCGCCGTCACGTACTTGGTTAGTACGCGGTGGTGTATATGGTGGAGGAGGTTGTTTCGCTCCGACTTCTCGCCAAATGTATGTAAGTAAACCCAAAATTCAGGGGAGATAGCTAAAAAGAGGGTGTATATGGATGGTGGGTTCTACAGTTTTCTGCTGATCCACGTAAAATCCCCGATTTTGAGTTGGCGTGAGGGTGTCGTTTGCACAGTCCTGCTACTGGTCGAATATGTGTGAGTATATATGTGTATGTATATTGGCATAGGACGATTGAGAACGTCATTTTAAACCGCAACGATATCTCCCCGTTCTCAATAGAATACACAGGCAAAACCAATTCCTCTTGCATGTATGGTATATGGAGTATGTTTTTCACTATTCCCGCGGGATCTTGAGGGCCATTATAGAGTGAGAATGATTGAAGCTTTAGATTGGTTGCGTCGCTGGGAAAAAAATAAGCAAAAGAGACTTTAACTATTTATTTTACACGCAAAGTTACTTGGATAAAATTCTGTTGTTGTTTCTAATCATTCTTAGTTGTCAAAGTTATTGAGCAATTGGATATTTCTGGAGAAGAAACGAATTTATTCGAGTATAAAATTGATGGAGATCTTTTTTATATGCGAAGATTTCAACCTGAATCATTCCCTTCCATTTCTTCCATATGAATCATAGCACTTCATTCCTCTAATATGATCCACAAATTGAATTGATTCTTCTTTATTAGAAGAAATTGACAGACAGACGATTGTTTCCTGTTTTTTGATGAAAAGCGAAAGAAAAAAGGAAAAAACATGGCGAAAAATCACGTAGGAAAATATAAAATTCCATCAATCCGTGGTATATTGTGGGCAATACATTTTTTCCCTTCTCAATATCGTTCCCAATCTTTCTCGCACTCTTTCCCGCGGGCGCAAGTTATATTATATGAGTCGGGAACGCGCGCGGTACGGATGAAGGTTCTGGTGGACGTGACGGTTGTGTGTAGGGGGTAACATAGCCTTATGTATTTGGGGTTTCAGGCCTTATTAATGATTGATCGGGGGATATCGACGTCTCCCCTCTGACGCGACTGATATATGGGGCCGCTCGTCGTCGTCGTCATGCCTTCGCACGTGACACAATAAAAACAGTTATGCTTTGTCTCTCTTCCCCATTTTTTTCATATCACAATGTTGTATATACAGATGAATTCAAAGAGGTTGAAAAAAAAAATTCCCACTAATTAAATTGACAAACTTTGTGAGTGACTAACTTGAGGTTTTTTTTCGTTATACCAAGCACACTGTTGCTCTTGGAGATCTACATGGATAAATATGATTATAAGAATGTCTTGGATACACAACAAAAGGTGCTATTTTTATATACAGCAATCACTTCTGAGTTGATATAATAGACTTAACGATTATAAAAACGATATTACTCAAACCGATTACAAAAAATTAGAGAAATAGGAAATTGATGATATGAAAGTTAAATCATCAAGTCTCAAGGTGAGCATCTGATGATTATCTCTAGTTTCCTTCTCAGTAAAATAAAAAATGATTGTGGAAGAAAAATAAAAATAGATAAAAGTATAGTGCATATGGATTAACTTTTATACATAACATATGTATGTATGTTATATAGTATATCTAATATATAAAAGCAACAGAAAAAGAAGAAGTTAAGGTAGAAGCCGATCTGGATCCCCGAGGGTGGCATTAATCCCGCCCTTCGTTGTGCTCGCGGGAAACGCGGGTGTTCATACACACAGATAATACAACATCCACACACAACAACAATCATATTTTCCGCCCCAAAGGCACGATTCGCGTCAATGCGAATCAGTTTTAGTGATCTAATGTGGATTTCGATATCAGCTCTCGATTTAACTTGAGCATTATCTCATAGGGTAGTTTATATAATAGAAAGTGATATCCCTCATCTTTTATACCCCCGATCGTACACAATTTTTGTTATACTTTTTACTTGCATAACTATTTCATTTTTCATCTCAGTATTCACTGATTTTTTCTCTCTTCTGTTCTCTATTTCTTTCATTCCCAAATTGTATACAGTGTGCATAAAATTATGATATTTGTATGAGTATTCCACATTCACAGTTATGGAACCAGAGAAAATATCTACAAGATGATAGGCTTTGAGAGTAGTTGAAGCTTTTCGCAATGTCCCCAGCGAACGATCATCTTCAGTACGCGTCCTTTTTCAACTCCCTCACCTCGACAGAAATTTTCGCAATGCTTTCCATTTTATTTTTATTTTCATTCCATTTTATTTTATTTTTTATTTTTTCCTCTCCATCTCACTTCCTCTTTCACTCTTCACAGGGTTTTTTCTTCTTCCCCTCGATGCCACACTCACGCATACATACCCATACATTCTTTTTCTCTCCATTCCCTCACTATACTCTTCCTAACGCTAGAGAGTCGTTTTTTTCATTTCCATTCCCGTCACGTATATGGCGAGAAAAATTGCAGTCGAGCGCTTTACCCGGTTCGCGTTCTGCACGCTCGGCTCCTTCTCGCTCTGTACTACCCCGCTCAATCCTCTCGCCGTCACAACGATAGTGTAAACCCCTATATGCTTGATCGATATAAATATATATGTACAAATATTTCTATACAGATATATACACATTGTTCGATTCAGGTGAAAAATACGATTCAAAAAAATATATTTACCCTGCTTTATTAACATTATTATTCGACATAAACAAAAATCAAACGTCGCTTTGTTCATATAACTAAATGTTTCATGGTTCATAAGACTCTAATGATCTGGATCGCGTAGTTGTGACAATCAGTAGCAGTTGATCTATCTAACTGATATGTAATACGGTGAGTATACCTATATATAAAGGTATGTATTTATATACAAGACAATTCTCGGCACTTAACGAGATCGCATAAAGTTTGCGGCCGCACGCGGCGGCGGCGACGATCGAAACAATCTTCTTCTCTTGGTAATTACTGAGGTGCGGACGATTATATACCCTCAACGATACATACTGTGCGCTCGATGTTCTCCCAACATTGCATTTCTTAATGCACCTTGTAAAACCCTCGAGTTGAATATAATATGTCGTGCTCTAAGTATCCGCCACTCATCCGGATACACTCGTATTCAGCTTGCTATAATGCAATTACAATACGGAAAAAGTGGCAGAAGGCTTCTGGGGAATTTGTCTTTATTCTGTCTTAGTAGTAACTGCGCTACAATATCGCACTTAACTACTCTACAATCAATATTTAATTGCAAATTTATCGTGGTATTGCGAGAATGAAATTTATCCAATAATCAATTGAATTTTCATGCTCTTATATTATTGCAACATAATTCTGAATTCAAATCAATAAACTGAAAACCACTGAATCCTTTTGGGGAAATTGAAATTAATTTATAACATAAACTTGAAATAAAATTGCGCTTTCACACATGACAATTAAGGATGAGAAAAATAATATTTGAAAACTAAAAAATTCTACTAAAAGAAATTTTTGTTATCCATATATTGGGTCGATTTATTTTATGACATCGGTCCCACAAGGAATGGATAAAGGAAGACTGTATAAATGTGAGCAGAAGCTATACTCATAGTAGTTGTCTCGCAAACGTATTTCAGGATAACATCGTACAGCGATTTTCAAGATGCTATCAGACATTTCCGCGAATCCTATACGGCGACAATAATTGTTTCTTACCACTCGACCTTATACCTGTCGATTCCAACTTGGTATCTCCACTTTAATATATATACATATATATACAAGATTGGAACTCACCCGAGTGTCGAGTATGCAAATTGCCCAGTTACCCGTCCGTCACACTTCATGAGATCGCGCGCGCAAAGACGATCTCGTCCCTGTCCTGATCGTTTCAACGTTGCACATGGCATACACTGAGATTCGCAGAATAGTAATAATAAATTCTCCAATCTCAATATTGCGATGAAGAAAATTAAATTCCTTTCTCGTCATTATTTGTTTTGTTACTCTCATTGTTCAATTACAATTAATATTATTATATAATCACTTTAATTTACATATTTTATATTATCATCCTATCATCAGTGCGTTGGTGTAATAATTTAATTGTATACAATTATTTATATATTCATTTATTCATTCATTATGTTTGTAGGGAACTTGACCAAGATTTTACGAATAAAATCGTGACCACGTGGTGAGAGCTTGCAAAAGCATGCGGTGTTGCGCGTGTATATAGTATAGAGTGTAGAACGCGGCATAAATATGTAAGAGCCCTCGCACCGCCGCCACCACTTTCATCGTCATACACACCCCTGTATATATATATATACAGATGTATATTGTCAGTCGTTTTCCCCGGACCTGCGCCAAACCACCGGTGTTAGAAACCTCGACGTCATAGGAGAGTTTGTATAGACGACGTCACCCAGTGGTGGTGCGTGCATGGCCCGTTGATCGAAGCCAGCTGAGCGGATCACGCTGCAGCATGCTAAAAGCTTCATACTATCACTATATATATATGCATCTACTGCGACTATTTCGCACTCTCTTTGCGCGCCCTGACGTGACGCGACTTGCATGTATTCATGACCATCCCAGTAATGCTTTTTCAAATTCATTTGAATATTTATTTGTTTCACTTCCTAACTACAAAATGAAAATGGGACAATGATCTTCATACCTTTTATGCCTGCATTTTCTCAAAAATGTTTTCCATCTTGCCGGAAGAATTAGACAACAACGCAAGTCATTGTGACATTGAAATGACAGAAGAATTATCTGGAATTAGGAATTATGTTTGTGGAGATGATGAATTTATTTTGAAGAAAAAAAATTAGTCGGTGTATTGATGTGGAACTGAAGTGAATGAGAATATTTAAAATGAAACGATTTAGACTATCTGCTTGAATGTTGGGCAGAGAAAGACGCGGGTGAAAGGGACATTATATATACAGAAGAGGTAAGGTGCTCATTGTGATGAAGCATGAGTCTGACCCAGTGGGCCAGTGGGGCAGGTCGCAGAGGCGGATGATACATACATATTTATGTCGCGCCACCGTGCACAAACTACCACAACTACCATCGTCGACGTTTCACACACCATTCGGGCTACCCCCTCATTCTATATTATACATATACATACACATACATCCCTTACACACGGTGGGTCTCTATACGTTCTTGTGAAAGACCAGTCAGGCAGTATATGCCATTGGCCTTCGCATGGGGTGCGATGCTAATCAGCCAGTGAAAGGTGCGCATCCTGAGCACGCGCGTTTTCACTCATGCAAATCTACGTCATGGTGAATAAAAATGTATATGAATAAGTGTTGAGATGATCCTAATTTTTTTGTGGATGATTAAATGTATTATTGAGATTGTGTTTCTGATGCGGTGGTGATTCAGGAAAAATTATTCATCATTAAAGATGATTTAGATTGTGTGTCATGATGGAATGAATTAATTTGTGGTTTGACGATATTTTGTATATGATCAAATTGATGATCAATAGTTCAGTCCGTTCATTAACAATTATAGTGTCGTTGTATATATTAATTATTCTGTGAATGATGTCAACCTCTTGTTCAATTCTCTATTTAAGTTGTGCATTAGCAATATTTTTGCAAAATCTCGATACAAATTAACTTTTTTCTGCATACATTTTTCTACGATAATGATTAATCGATTTTCATAATTATATAAATCGCGACAATGAATGATTGCTTTACGCTGTCACTCATGTATTTTATTTGCTAGATAAATATATAATTCCTCATTCACGATTTATTAGAAGGACATACATACAGTATTGCGCTTTCGTAATGATTATGATGATAATAAATAACCATGAGCAATTAAACATGGCAAAATAGAAAAGTGGAAAGTTAAATACAATAAATAAAGATATTGAAAAAATAATTACGCGGATTAAAGAAGCCAATGACTTAAATGGTAGAGTATCTATTTATATATAAAAATAAAAATCAAAACGAATGTCTTGGAAAGTGGATAAAGAGGGTAAGGGGGAGTGAACGAGGTGCAGGACTTAAAGGTTAAGGATTATGTTGATGACAGTTACGACTCAAAAATTTGCGTTTAACATCAGTGACAAGTATACATGGAGTATTAGACAGGATAAACGAAGAAGGACACCCAGCGCTATTACAAGATACAACGAAGTGATCTACGATAGGCGTCGTAAAAGATAGAACTGGATAGTGTATGTCTGCACGCTGTATACATACATGTATATGTATATTGGAGAGGACGTGCGCGAGAAACGCACGAGGCTCCGATTTATTGGACGATAATATCCTTGCGTAAAGTGTTTATGTACAGGATATGCCATTAATATTCTGTTTTGTCGGAGCGCGGGTGCACGCGCGCGCACATATATATTCACATATACACAAAATGCAGCTCTTTTCGACGGGTTACTACTGCTTTTGCGATAAAACGCCATCGCTACATGAGAATCGCGTAACTGAACGCTGCTGCAAAACCCCCAACCGAGCGATATTTTTGTTTTTGTTCTTTAACAATTTTTCCTCCGCTCATTATTTTTTTTCATTTCTCTTTTTACATTTATTTGTTGTCAACGGATTTGGTTATAAACATGAACGAGATTACAAACGAGCATTGGCTGAAGCTTAATTGCGATGAAAATATAATTGCATGGATATTTTCACATTTCAACAGAAATTTTATATTCAAATAAGTTTATGTACATGCTTGTTTATATTTATATATATATTTTCACGGTAAATATTTGACTAATTTAACTGATAGTTGTATTCGTATAATGCACTGTATGTATAAATAGAAATATAGACGCATAAAATATTATTGAAATAATAAATTATATCAATTGAAAGCACAAATTGCGATTGGTTGTGTACATTGGAAAAAAAATGTTTTACTTTTCTGTAAACACAAACATACATGTATTATATATGAATATTTACACACCCACGCGTGTCTGTGTTCGTATTACTCTCAAACCGAGGATATTTCCTGTTAGTGAACATCGCGTCGTTCGACATTCTCACAGACTTGATCTCGCCCCAACACGTTGGGCGATAATATTCCGTTTCGTATCATTTTCCTAAGAAAATTATCGACCATCCACAGTTCCGAACAATTCTGGAGACATATATATATACATACATACTCATATGTTCTTCTACAAATTCACTCTGTAACTGTCAAATTTATTTTCTCGCACAAACCAGTTGTTAGCTGTTCGTAAATGTTCTGGATTTTAGAATTAACACGTGAAACATTCACATATGGAGTCAAAAATTATGTAAATTTCGCTGACATTATAAATTATTCAATTCATGCTGTTCACGACAAACATACTATGCAAAAAATTATTATAATTTGAATTAGAACTCCATTATTTCAATTAGAAACTGGAAAAATAATTATAACTAACAATTACTTGATCCAAATCCAAATTTTCGACGCAAATTCAGAATTTTAATAACTACTTGCGCTAGTAAAAATCAATGGAATTGATTCGAGGCATTATCACCATGAACATTGTGAATAAAAATAGATTTGATCTCTGTGAACTAAAATACACATAAACAGTAATTTATGTCTAATTTGAAATATCAGATCGTGTCATTTGTAATTCCCATGGGATTTCAGTGTATCAATTGTTTATATCAGTGGCAATAAACTTTTTGGTCTATGGTTTGTGTGGGCGTAAACAATCGCGACTATATATCTACAAACTGTACATATAATAGTAGAAGAGCGCGTGAGTATGCATTGTCGATAATAGCAATTAACGCGATTATATCGTTAAACGTATAATCGTTAATAATTTCGATCCCGAGGTAATTACGCTACGACAATTTATTGCGAGTAATGACTCGCACAACGTACTTCAACGCATATATACACATATACAAATATACATACATTAATGTATTTCTCTTCTTCTCCCACATCCTCCTCTATCCGCACCACTCTTCGACATTGTCACGACTATTCTGTTATGCTCATTTTCTCGTCCGCGAGCCGCTGTTGCACACGTATACATATTTACAAATTTTTTTATTCCCTTTTTGTGTGTGGATAGTCTCAGTCGTCGCCTCTTGGCCGCGAGAGAGAGCTTGTTACGTGAACGAGGGACACATCTTGGCACTTTGCGCATGCTGTACATACGAATAAATGTGTATGTATTTATACATATATATATACTGATTCGTAGTTGCGTGTAGAACAAGCTGGCTACATAAGTGTCCTTGCGCAGTATGAAATAAATGCGAAAATGTGCGCGTCCGCGCGCGTTCACGCGTGCAGACAAATACTCTTGACTATTTTATCGCCTATAGAGCGCGAATGAAACGCCTACGCACATAGTCCAGTACATATATAAATACATATAGATATAGTAAAAATTTTCACGTCCTTGGATGGATATTTTTAATCTTTATTCATGGGTAAATAGATGTTGAAAAATCTATTCAATGAATGAGAATAATCAGAGTGTGTCAGGAATGTTTGAAAAATCCAGTGGATATTCGTAATGGGCGATGTAGAGAAAAAGAAAATAGCGAATGGATAAATAAATAAAACTGCAATATAAAAGCATATAATAAATAAAGTGAGGAGAGGTGAATGAGAATTTATCCCGTAGGAAGTGCCGGAGGCGACCCGATCGCTCTTTGTATACTTGGCATATATATATATATATATATATACTCGCCACCCCAATTTTAATCAGGACCCGAAGTATGCAAGAGAGCGCAGAATGTAGATGCCTGTGCGGCTCAGCCGATTTTCTGACTCTTTTTAGTTCCCCTCTCACCCTTATGTGAGTATATCTGAATCTCTTACCCCTCTATGTGTATATATATACCTACCTACTGATGGCCCAAAACCCCGGGCCTCTCTTACTACCAAGCGTTACGATGCATGTAATTTATTTTTATTGCCGCCAATTTTTTTTTCGACCCTCGATCAGTCTCATCTCTCTCACTCGTGCTTCATTTTATTTTACATTCTTGTTGCCCGCGCCACCGTAGCCCATATACTAATTCCGCGTGAGAGAGAAACGACTGTAAGAAAAAGTATAGACATTTATATATATATAAAGTTTTGGAAATGGCCCCGCGGCATATGCATGTGTATGTCTATGTAATGGGTGATCGTTTTTTGGATCTCTCGCGATTTATTTTGGGGCGTTTGATTGCGTTATGGGTTGCGCGATTGAAAGAAGAAAAATGTTCGCATCACATTAATTTAGTTGCGGAACTATTTGAAGAATAATAATTCGGCTACTTGATATCGGAAATTCAATGAATACATTTTTCCGGATTGAGTCAGCATCAAAATATTTTTGATTCATTTGTGTATTTGGAAGAGGATGAAAAGAGAAAAATAGAAATAAGCCACAAGGAGTTAAGAGCGATGGGGATTTTGAATTTGAGCCCGCGGGGGTTATTGCAATAAGCCTCCTCTTGGGGTTTAAAAACATTATATGTATATATACATGTATGGATAAAATATAAACTCCCTTTTTATCGCAACCCAAAAAAGAACTGAGCACAAAATAAGAGGAGAAAGTCATTCTATATCCCTGTTCGCCTTCGACAGTCATGTATGTGCGGGGGTGATTTTTTTTCAGCGGCACACGTCCCACTTAAAAGAACACGGTTTACGTTTATAGCCACTCATTCGACGGTACGTGAGGCAAACGTTACGCAATTCTTTCGGGCAGAGGAGGGTTCGAGGGTTTTAACTCTGATAAGCAATAACAAAAGAAAAATAAAGAAGACTAGAGGGGCTAGACAGAGCTGGTGGTGGTACCAAAATGTACTATGGCAGGTTGATGTTGTAATATATACTTTCGAATTGCCCATAATCATTTGGACATTGAAGATGAATTTTGCATTCTATGTGATTGTGGCAAGAAGAAAAAAAACGAAAACATTGCATTCTTATTATTTCAAAAGATTAATTTGGAAAGAGTCATGGGACAAAGGAGGTATGGAATGAAAAAATGGGAATGACTTGCTTCGTTGCGCATCATGATTTTCTCGCTCTCTTTCTGTTCCTCTCCTGGGAGACAAAGTATAAGTAAAAAAAAAAGGTAAAAATAAAAAGGAGAAGAAGATGAAAGTATCTAATTAAAGATGGAGCAATTTCGACACGGGGTATTTTTTCCATCTGCAAAATTTGTCCCAGGAGAATTATCTGACGTGAAATAAAAATCACCGACGTTTCATAGATCCAAAAATGAACGAAGAGAGGACAGGAATTAAAAACGAATTCACACGTTACTCGTTCATTTCCCTGTGATATCATAATGCAATATTTTATCATATCCATGATGATATCCATGAGGAAGAACATAACGAGGACACGATTTAATGGCGCAGCTGACGCGTGTGACACTGAGAAAAATACAATACAAAACTGCGATAGTCAAAGTGAGCAGTCAAAATAGGGGGATGAAAATCCAAAGAGAAAGAAGGGAAACGTGAAGAGACGGGAAATGAGCGTTGGGCTCGCGGGAACGATTAAGGCTTACGGTATATATACTTGTATACTATCGTTCTTTATATACATATAGATGTATAACTATAGACGATCCACGACATTTGGCTTAGTCTCGCTTTATTTAACGCGTGTTTAAAACTAATAAAAGCCACGGGTGACTTAAAATTCACCGTTGGAATACGCAATCACACTATGCTAGAATAAGTTCAGTTATAACGGACACACGCGCACAATTTTCCAGTGTGATCTGATTAACTAAATCTCAGAGTTTAACTTAAACGCACTGTGTAAATATCCAACAGCATTATACTATGCCGCATCAGCTCCACAGAATAATTATCCTGTACAACAGTAAAATCATTATCATGTTTAAGTTGGAAAATACCACTTCAATACAGTTGTACAACAAATACATATTCTTCAAAGTTTTATTCAAATTGTTTGGTAAGAGAAATGAGGTCTCGAATATTGAGGGAAATCTCTGTGAAACCAGTGTTAAACCTGGAGAGTGGATAAAGGTATAGCTGTGTACTGTATATATTCTTGATCCTTAGACAATCCGAAGATCGTAAACAAGCATCGTACTCTGAAGGACCACTATAGTACAGTTTATTATCGCTTTTCCTTCTATATCCACTTGAAAGTAACTAACATAACAAATATTCTGTTATGATTGTCGGGGAATAACCTGCTGCTACATTTGCTGTAACTGGTGGTTGTATTTACAAGTGTCAGCAGGCGGTAAAAGTGCCAAAATTTCATCTTTCATCTTTTCAATTGTACAGTTCATTGTGTACATTTATTTGTATATGTCCTGTGTTTTAGGTGAAGGTTTCCTCTATAATCCGTTATGGGCATTTACGTGTTATTACTTCTACTTGTATCTCTCTTTGGCCCTGTCATAAATCAAAAATGTTATGACCAAGTCTTTTAGGACTCGGTACTTTCCCTGGGAAAAACCCAGAAAAGTCTTTTCTTTGTGGATGTGGTTTGTTAAAATTTGGTTCGTTTATCGATGATAGTTAATCGAATTTAGCTTTTCGATAATGTTCCTTGAATTGAATAGTCTTGAAAATAGAGAATAAACCTTCGAAAACTTTTTTACATGAATGAAGATAGTACAATAAATATATTTGGGATGTTGATTGAATGTCAGGTTGGAAATACTCTGAAAAATATTTTTCTGGATGCAATAAAGTGTTTTGAGTTATATATAATTTTGAATTATTTTTACTCATACTTTCCCACGTCTACACCTGATGTAAATGCGATGCTGGTACAATATACCTGCAATGGTTACCATTAATTTTCTCTTTAGGATAAGGTTGTCTATGGCTACTAATGCAAAACACATGTTTCAGAACAAAACCGAAAAAAAAGACTTTTTGCACCTTGAAAATTTTGGCATAAAGTGCCGCACCCCAATATACACCTTAAATGTTGAATACCAACACGTGTCGACCAGATGTGAACGATTGTGTACCACTGTTTACACATTATATATATATAGTTATATGAATCGGACAGTTTGTATTTAAGATTGTAAAATATGTTTGTGGCAGGTATACGACGACAGGTACATCCACCATCACTCAAAGAATTTGATTTTATTGCAAGCGGGCAGGTACATTCTTTGAAAAAGGCGTACCAACTCTATGCGTATAACGTGGAGTTTTTCATACATACCGAACACGTGCAAAATATAAAAATGTTTGGTCAATGTGCGAGTCATGTGATTGTGGTCCAGGGGGTGCGTGGGAAATATTTTTGCTCGTGAGAAATTGTGCAATGCGTCACTTCGGTAGAAAAATTTCCCTAATCTCAATAGTAGCGTGCACCTTACCTTCGTTTTTCATTCAAACTGTCCTACACCCTTCTAATGGTCTCAGTAGGGAAGTGCTTCATGAATTTTACAATTTTCCTGCATCTTATTGTTGCTGTACGTGTCATGTGGTGTGGGAACGCACTTGTCGCACGTCGCAAGTTATGTGCGAGATGTCATAGTAAAAAAAAGTTCAGTTTATCCCAAAAATCTGGAATATTCAGAGTATTTACAGTGAATTTTTGAAATTTCATCGCGGACAGCGATTGATTTTTCTCAGTGCACGAAGGATCATTGTCTCTCTCTCTTCTCTTTCCTAAATGGTATTTCATTTTAATCTAATCAGGTGTGCATAAAGTTTGAAAAATGTGACTTTTTCACAATGCTTTCGAACACTGTCTGAATTGAGACCGGTCTAACGACGGCAACATATATATAATGCTCCGATGATGCTGGTATGGTGTCCGCACACGTCTTGGATTCATTAAAACTAAGTTAAACGCCCCCGATGGACGGCTTTACGATCGAGAGTCGCTTCTACCGTGTGTTCGTTCAGAGTTTAAATTATTACGTTATAACGCCGCTGGCGAGGAAGATCGCGATCTTGAGATAGGAATCCTCGAGGCGCGCGCCATGCGCTCCACTTTAAAATCTTTTTTTCTCATTCTCACATCTTAGCAATACAGGCGAAAGGGCCTGTCAAGACCTGCAGCACACATACCAACCTGTCGTTCTCCTTCAATTCACGACCACAAATGGTTGGCATGTGCGTGTGTCAGTGAAATGAAATTTCATGGACAAAAAATTTATATCCAATCACCAATACAAAAAAAATTAAAATCCCTTTTTGTGCAAGTGCAGTGTTGTTTTTCTTTTCCAATAAAGTTGAGAGGAATTGAAAAATAGAAAATGCATTGAATTTACACACGGTGGTTCCAACATGAACACTTGAAGACATTATTCCACATATACATATAAATATATTCATCACGAATGCGTCAGAGCCAGACAAGTCGTTTCATCTTTCATCAACAAGATGCGTCGCCTACTCTCGATCTATATACGTCACGTTCAGTATAGCACACATATATATATATGACTCAGTTCTGCTGTAAGGAAAAAAACGTTGCTGCAACATAATGAAGGAAATAAAAAACTCCGAACACAACAATAAAATAAAATTCTGAAGAGAGAAAAATTGTCTGACACCCTCAACCTGATGCTTCTAAGAAGTATCGTCATCGTGCGAACACACCTCTCTCAATGACATCTCACAATGCATCAAAAGAATCATCAATACACGACTCTGATGCTCTGCTGAATGTAGACTCTCTTGGTAAGTAGTGCACGTTGATACAGGAAAACCAAATGAATGAAAAATGAAATTAGAAGTAAATAAATCGGAGTAAATTCAATGAAACAAAATTTTCCAACACAGAATGTTCTGTTAAAAGCAATTGGCTGTTTTACTATTTTAAAACTTGGATGTATTTATGAACATACACCGTTTGTGTATCTGTTATTGCAACTCGGACCTGAGATACATTATGTATATATGTGTATGTATCTATACATCTGCGATTAAATTATAGCTACCCCCATTGCCATCCCACCAGTGCTAACTTATGTGACAAGCGGACCGCTAAATTATGTAACGCCCCGCGTAAATACCGCATCGCTCGTTCCAACAGGATGTTCACATGTACCAATGCTAAATCGTGCGGTCCAATTCTCCATTTCTCAAAGCCCCATCAAACCTTCAATTCGTGTATATGCATTCATACGAATGTATATAATATAATATAAATTGATCATGTAAATGCATTGCATGCATAATGAACGAAAAAATTAATAATAAAATTGCAGAAGCTTGTTCTCACATATTGAATAGACTTCCACGAAATATTTTTACTATTCATCTACTTGTCGCTGTAAACGATATATATAAATACACATATGAAATGATCGTTCACACGTTATTCGTATGTCATCGATTAACATTTCAAATTTTACGAATAAAACATTATAATGTGTATTTGGAATATGAAATTTATTCGAGAAACGATATGTTGGCTACCTTGTATGATAATTATTCGATGTTGCATTGATATGTGAGAAATTGAATACATATGAGAAAGGAGAAAGTTTTGAGATGATCCTCAAAGTGCAGCAAAAGGTGCGCAGGTGATGGGAGAGATCCCAATTCGTTTGTATATATTATTATTGGACATGACACGACCACCCTGGGATTGTGTGTAAGGATCCCGAAAAGAATAATAGCATTTATTATCGATCGGCAGCAAATATACAAATGTATAAATATATATACATACACAAACGTATAAACTCTACGATACATATATATTTGCTTATATAACCGGTAGGTCACAGCATTAAATAAACATGAGGTAAATGTATCGGATATGCTCTCCAGTGACCTCATGACACTCAGTTGTTACGTTTGTAACAACATAACAACGATATATATATATATATATATAATATGAGTTGAAATATTTTTTTGCTATTCACCTAAACACAATGGAACGCCTTGTCTTCTTACCCATTTTTATTCTATTTGCTTTTTTTTCGAGCATCTTGGCACGGGCTCAAGACACATTTTTGTTACATTGGAAAAAAATTGATTCTGAGAATTTATACCAAAGTGTGTACCAGGGATGATTTCAATTGATCGATTCTTCTGTGTATTTAGTTATTATTCATCATTCACTGGGTAAATATACCAAAATATTCTAATCATGATTTGACAGATATCATGAGTTTCCCATTTCAATGAGAATGACGGACTGAATATCACGTAAAGAGAAACCTATCTTTTTTCATTTTCGAATGTCACATGGTCCGAAAAATTGAATCGGAACCCGTCAAGTATTCGATACTATACAATATTTTCAAAGTCGGATGACAAATTCAATAATTTCTATCCATTCAAGAACTTCTGTATAATATAATTCTGTTAGATAGCCATCAACTTCAATTGATATCATACTATTCTTGATGCGAATCAAGTTTCACGTAAACTTTCCCCACGGTGCAGTTAACGACTCAACAGCTCACAATGGCCGCATGAATCTGTCATATCTCACTTTGAATAAAAATGAAGTCCACTCCTATTATTCAGTTGACTATTTAATTCAATGACCATCAGTTACTCCATTTCTCGAGACATAAACCCAAGTGTGAGAATACCTGTGTGCTTCATACAACCAGATATACATCTAAAATCATACCGGAACTGACAGAAATTCGTGTGGCGACTTTAAGATAAAAAAAAAAGGTAAGGAATAGAATAAAAGAAGAGAAGCGGAGGTTTTATCAGTGATAGTGTGTATATGAGATAGTGTAATATATAATAGCATAAGATGGTATCCAAAGGCGTTGGGTATATCACGTACCGTTCTTCATCCTACATACATCCACCCTCACACGCACGATGACGCCCATATTCCTTCTTCAAAATATTATAGAACAACAGCAGAAGGAAAAGAAGAAAGAAAAAAAAATGAGTAAGTGAGAAAAAAAGGGAAAAAAATGCCGGAAGTATGAAAGCGCGTTTGCTTTATACCCAAGACTCCTCTCTAACCTCTCTCGTACTATTCTTCCTTTCTACTCCTGCTCCCTTGTGCCCCACGTATCATCCCCACGTACACGTCTTTTCAAGCGTTGAGCCTACGCATATATCTATATACATGTTATATGCGTCTATATATATTATACGCATGGGTATATATATATATGTATATACAAAGCTAAAGTTGCTTTCACGGTCCCCGGACGATAGATACTCACTTCAGATAGCGACAGCCATTTTTTCCCATCCCAGAGATATGCAATTGCTTTTTAACGGGAAATATGTATATACATATATATAGTGCGCTAGACACTATGTGAAGACGATGAAGCAGCAAAAAAAAATCAAACCCCGCAAAGAAAGGAAGAAAATGAATGATCTTGTTGAATTTTGATTTATTTCTTGGCATGAAATAAATCAACATTCAGTTTGTTCAATTAACATCACTGAAAACTGAAATATTTATTTTTCTTCATAAGACATTGTATTAATTCTTACTGTGTATTGAAGATGAATGAATGGAAGCAGATATGATAATGTGAGGTTCTGATTTGATTCTTTGAAATTAATTGGATAATCATTGTTGACAAATTAAAAATTGTATCTCCTTCCATAGAAGATCTGAGACAGGAGATGATATACCGATTTAGTCCAGGTGACATCATGTTCTATATGTTAAATTCTGAATATATAATAGAAAGAGTTTTATTCATATATGTGTATGTGTGAATGTGTATGCAGTATGCGGCGGATATTAGAAGAGTAGTGCGCGCGCGCATTTCTGAAAGAAAAATGAAAAGATACTGAGCAAGCGAGTGAATGAAAGAAAGGATTGAGTAGTCCCGGTGTGCCATGGGCAATGTTACCGCAACAAAGAGGGTGTCGCGCGGCAGCGCAACGATGGCCCCCCGACAATGCCACTCTGATAAACGAGGCGAGATTGTCTGTCGGTTCGTGCTGCCCCGTCTGCCTGTCTCCCTAACGCGGTCTCTACTCTCGTACTCTTCACCTCATACTTCTCTTTTGCTCTATATCATCCTTCTTTTAACCACACCATCATCCTCATCTTCTTTTCTTCATCATGCATCTCCTCATTTTTTTTTATTTCAATTTATTTCACTGAATTCCACTTTTTCGAATGGATCTTTTTTTCTTGGCTCTCATATTCCTATCCTCAACAGATATATATGTAGACGTAGATATATTTTTGTGTATATACAGTCGTTACAATTCTTCATTCAAACTGGTAATTCTCGTCTCACTTTTCCAAAGTGATAAATAATTCTCATAATCGCCGTGCGCCCGGGCGAACCATACTCGCGTGATCACATGAATTTATATGATGCTTTCTCTGTGGGCAACTTGTGCGCACGGTGCACACATACTACCGAATTTTATTACACCCCAGCACAGTTGATCTTTTTCTACCACCGCCAACCACCGCCACTGCCACTTTCTTCCTTATTTTCGTGTATAATTCACTCTGGCACAAAATGTCTTGGCGTCGTGATAAAGGCACATGAAGAAATTGAAAATTATGTCTGCGAAGAAATTTATAGTGATACAGTACTGATCTACTGTCTTGAAATTGAACTTTAATATAAAATAAAAAGAAAAACAACGATTAAAGGGTCTCTCGAAAATTCGTGGACGATTTATTCATTAAATTGTCACTATTATTTATTCTTTCTCATGCTTTCTATAACGAATATGTGCTACTAATTTTAATCCATTCTGAATGACAACTTTCTGTTATTTTTAACCTGTTCGTTGGTTTCGAATTTTTATTACAGCCTGATATTCAATCTGAAAATAATTAAAAAAGATCACCGATGAGGCCGGTCGAATTAATTTTTTTTCATTTCATCTATAGCTCTATATTATATTCATCTTTTTTTTTCAACGTGTTTTTCATCTCGTTCGGTCATGTCTTCGCCTCATTTTTTAAGTTATAACTGCACACGCGGCATCTCCCAAATAACCGTTTCTCCAAATATACTTTCAGATATTATATTTATATACATATATAATACAAGTGTGACCAGTTCCAACAGAATATTCCGATGAAATTTAAATGCTTGTATGCGGGCCCCACCTAGAAGAATGTATATTTATATATATAAGAATTTTTTCAAACCTACATTTTTTTGTTGCGCAAGTTCTGTGTCTCTTTTTCAGGGTCTCGACATAACTATTGAAATACTATACACATGTATATGCGAGCGTGTGAATCCATCTCTGGGTTACTCTCTAACAAGTGGCGTTGGCGTGTCCTACACCTTAGGAAATACAAAGTTAAAGTAACCCAAATGGAGAGAAAGGGTTTTTATATATTTTTTTTGTAGGTGTCGTACAGTGTGCACTATTACAAGATTATATTTTTTCTCATAGAGAACTTGAAGGTCGCAGTGAGAAAAGGGTCACGATTTCTATACGAGAAAAGGCGTGACAGTATATTAAAAAAAATTTGAAAAAGAGGTCATCATTTATGGAAAATAATTCTCTCATTTTGCTCTTTCTTCTTTCTTCGAAATTATTTTTCGCGCCACAGTGAATGACCTCTTAATTAAGGATTTCGGCGCGAGGATGTATAATTAATTGAGGAAGCAATATGGAATGGTGAACTGATGTAGATTTGGAGACCGCATAGTTAGTGACAACGCACAGAATACATGTATATATAGTGGGAGAAAGAGCGAGAGAGTTGCCATTATTTATTTCGTCTCGGGGTCAATGCATTATTCATGCGCGAATCCCTCGTCATTTATCCGTGCACGAATATGGAATTTCCTCGTAAATCCATCTCGCATCGTTTCGATATTGATAGTCCGATGCGGAAACGCTTGGTCGAGAGGATATACATATATATATACATATGTACATATACATATCATGTATCTATCTCTCTTCATTCGGCTGACTAGATCGGTTCAAAGCCCCGTGTCGCTTTCTCCATATGGAACCTCTATACCAATTCCCAATTTCCGGTTAAATCGAAGAAATTAACTCGCGTTATCCGATGGAATTGCATATAGGAAAATTGTTTCGGGGATATGTATGTACATTGCTAGAGAGAACTAAATTTTTAGCATATGTACAGAAAAAAAGAAAGGATTTAAAGAATGTAGAATGAGGGAGGAAAAAATAATACATCTTTTGTTTATAAATAGTCTCATATTTTCTTCAATTCCATTTTTCCAATATTGATACCTTAATAAGAATATGAATTATATGTGTAAGAATAATTTTTATTTTTATTAGTTGTTCATTTTCTTTTCTAGTTCTATTTCAGCTTCAATGACATAATTCAAGAAGAAATGTTAAAAGCATCTGGTATTATTTATACCATCCACATTTATATATCAAAGACCGCATGCAACATGCAGATTCAATTCAATGTTTCTACTTGTTTTTGTCACTGTGCTCGAGCATTGTCGTTGGAATTCTTGTAAAATAATTAAGAGAGAGAGAGAGAGAGAGAGAGAAAGAGAGGGAGAAGTGGAAAAAGTGCGCGAACAGTGGCTGTTGCAAGCAGTAGCGACATGAAGAAACGCGAGTGTGTGTGCGCCCGCGAACCTCCGGTATTTTAGAGGGTCATAAAAGGGACATTAAAATCACACTGTTTCTACAACCAACAAAGTCTCCGGTGAGCACGCGCGGACAATTCTTCCCCTTTGTTTTCAATACATATGAATATTACTGTTGGACGTATCCAATCCTTATTGCAATCACAAACATGAATTATTATAATTATGCTGACACCTCGAAACAAATCGCCATTCATGTTGACAATTTGATATATGTTGTTATCAAACTTTCCTCTGATGTCCTACAATGATGAAAAAATATGAGAAAGACTGGGAATTCTCGTTCAAAATGTGTGGGATGGCTCGCAATCATATTTATATATATATATATACATTAGCCATTTTTTGCAAACAGAAAAACTGCGTCTTGTTCAGTACTTTCACGTCAGTTTACTGAAGATCGATACAAATTATCTCGTCCTTGAAATTTAAACTCGTGATAAAATATACTCATACTAATTAATCAAGTGGAGGTAAAAAATCTTCAAAGACTGTCACAATGAAATATTCATATTTATAAATATATTGAAAAGCAGTAGCTCATGTTGAAAGGTGAACACTTATTAATTGGAGTCCAAAGAAATAAGAGTGGAAAGAGAAATGGACATGACATCTTTGACGTTCACACATATACACACATATTCATATAACAATTTTTTTATGGTCATTCTTGAAATTGAACTAATGAATGTTCTTGAAAAAAATCGTCTCTCTTTTTTTCTTTTCTGACATCAAGAATATCGGTTGCACGAGCTGTGACTCCATCAAATCCATGCATAATGTCAGACACATAACAATATGCAAAACGTGAATGAAAAATATGTATAAAAAAGCACATATGCCTGTACGCACTCACAAAATTGCGGGTGTGGCTGATACACATTTCGGAGATTATACTCCTGTGAGTGAAATTTCGATCGCTCTGAATATGCATGAATCTATATACCCTTGGTATATACATATATATACATATTATATACCATTCAACCACTTGACCGTTGTCCCAGGTCAGAAAATGCTAATGAAAATGGCACGACGGCATGCAATAAAGACACAACAAAGTATAGGCCCTGTGTATATATTTATTTTTATATACATATACTAAATGTTTGAAGAATCCATGTTAGAACATATATTTCAACGCAGATAAACATATCAAACATATTGAACAAAATATGTATATGTATTTATGTATTTATATATATATTTATGTATATATACATTGATACATCTGTCTATTAGAAGTTTTTTTGTGCTACGAAAATATGTAAAGTCGTATTAACGGCTCGTTAATTATGTATACATTATATAAATGATTGTTTTCATGCTTTTATGGCGCAAAAATATATTATTTGATATTATACTTTCGCGTGCGTTGCTGCTACGCGCACCGCAAGTCTCGTCCATATTCATAATATCAAATGAATATATAAAACAAGGAGAAATTATGTATGATAATTACACGTGATTAGATTAATTATTATCATTTTTTATTGGTTCTTTTTACTTCAGTTCATCGTAATCCTCTTGGACGAGGATTCCTCACAAACTTGTTAATTAACATCAACATAAATATATTTTGTGAGTGAATGAAAAATTGCAAGGTAGTATTTTATAGTAATTAAAAATTCTCAATCGCATATGTATATACATATATATATATAGAAAGAGGCTGAATAAAATTATAATATTTTCAAAAAATCACGTATACCTAGAGAAGTTATACCTGTGGCGTAATATACATCTTCCAGGTTCAATCAATAAAAGATAAAAGTGTCTGGCTAGCTGGCGGTTTTTAATCGTCGCAGACATCGAAAAATTTCCTTCTTTTTTTTCTTATACTCTCATATATATTGGCAATAAAATTTGCGACGACCCCGAATGTGTGTCCAAATCGTTTTTAGCGAAAAAAACCAACGGTTCATTTTGCTCAATACGATTTCAATCAAATTGAAAGAGATACTGAACTGTGTAAAGTGAGATTAAGAAACGAAGAAAAAAAGCAGGGCCTTTCGGGTCACATCAGGTCGAGTATTATGCCAGGGGCCATATCGTTGCCACGTATTAGGATACATTCATGTATATATTTTTGTACATATGAATCGAAGACGTTGAGATATATAAGTCTGTAAAAGTGGGCTGGGTCTTGGCGAGCATCGCGCGACTCTGTATAGAAAGAGAAAAGTATATAGGGAGAATACTTTTCGATGCTGAGAACGAGTTCGGGTGACACCGAAAAAAGGGGCCTTATATATATGTCGTCTTTTTTTTTCTCATCTCACTCTTTGCTTTACGTTCACTGATCCTATCCAATAATATTTCGAATATAAAATTCGAGAATGACTATGTGTCGTAGACAAGAGAAAGTCTCTGTGAAAGAGAAGACTTGGACAAAATACGTCCGAATAAAGTGGACCTTTTCGAAAAATAAGGGAAAAAAATTCTTCTTGCCCATTTCTAACATTTTAACGTTTGGAATTATGAATGTTCCTCCAAATTTCAAGTACAAACAAATCATCTAGATATGAATGAAACTTCTTAAATCAAGAATATTTTTTTCTTCCAATGCTATAGGGATACAAAATAAAATTGATAATTGTTTTACACATTCACATGGTTAAAAATCGCATCAGAAAAAAATTAACGTAACTAACGTTACGTCAGTGCAAAAAAAACGGAGATAAAATGAATGACAAAATAAGAAAAGGACCAGGAAAGAAGAAAAAAAATATATATCGTATAAATTTCATCCCATCCTTCTTTCTCCGGTCTCTGTCTTTCTCATCAGGACCCCGGTACACTCGCGCTGCGCTCGCGTTATCTCGCATCGGGCATTGTCGCTCGCGCCGTCTGACAGCTCTCTGTGGATATATATAAACCGAAGAGAGCGAGAGCCGGTAGCTTGGGCGCATGCGCTGAAGCGATTGCGCGCGGCAGCCATACAGTAGCCACAACACACAAATGTTCATATGTATATATATATATATATATATACACTTGGCATATACGCGAAAGATCAACGAGATCGAAGAGATTCGTCGTCGTCGTCCTCTTCGTAAGCAAAAGAAAAATACATGTATATAGACCCACATGGTCCAGCTGTGGCGCGCGCGTTGAGATCGCAACTTCGTCGTTTCGATGTTACCGCACGTTTTGCTCACACGGCTACTGTGCAACACTGCGGTTTATATATACATATATATTTATATACCCATTGAACATTTGCAAAACGAGAGACCCAACCGACGCAAGCCCGTCACGTTTAACCGCGCGACAAGTTGTATCCCATGCCGTAGATTCTACAATTACTCGATGCCTTTCTGCAAACTCACTTTGCAAATCCAACCCATACATGCATCAGCATTAACTCATGTATACATATTTATTATTATTGTTAGTTATTTTTATACGTTGTAATCTTACACCCGAATAATTTTTTTTCTAATGTTATCAAAGGGAATGATACGATAAGAGCTCATGAAATTGTGGTTTACTCATTTAATTAGTGAAAATTATATAATAAATGCGATTGAAATTCCTTCTCACTTAGCGGTTTTGTATATCGCAACATACTGTGGAAGAATTTCATACAGGTTACAATTAGATATGACCGGAGAAGCGACCTAGTGTAATTGCAGTTCATGTTCACGCGATATAGCGACGACGTCAGTAGAGTTATATATCATTCCCTCGTCTGGTGTTATATTACTTAAACTACGCGCTCTACAACGTGTCAGACATTTATACAGAGATTTTGATGTTTAAATCAAAATTATAGGATTTTAATTTTTACTTATACTTATTCTCCTATTTTTTTTATTCCTATTTTTGAAACGATACATGAACAGAAGAATGTGCTGAGTCATTATATAGAGACAAAACCTCATATATATGTATATATTTACGTTGAACAGACTCACGTAACTTACTAATGGACTTTGATGTTGCCTCATGTAAGAATCGTTTCCGGTGTCGAACAAGGCGATTATTGGGATGCTCATATATGTATACTTCACTCGATGGGTCTCTCTACTCCATTGATTTCGCGTACCGGTTCACCTCGCCTACATTATAGACTCACCTTGATCGCACAGTAAAGCCAAGAAAAAAGCGTGAAGAATGAAAAAAAAAAAAATGTCGATAATAACAGATAAATATTTGATTATTGAAATATAACAATCTTTTTTTTTTCTTTTGATATTTATTGGCTTATTCTTATTTTATTTGATTTGTGATGAGGATGAATATTGCGTGTGTTTATTTTTGATATGTATGAGTGTGTGTGTGGGTGATCATAAGTTGGAGCAACCTCTGCGTGGTCTTGTCTTGTACCAACCCAAAGTTATGGTTGACTTGGTCGACTTGAAATAACTCGACAGCTTGGATTTTCTTCGTTACGAGCGAGATGTATACCTGTACAGTACATACGTACATGTATACAGTTGCCTACCGTATATAATACCGAGATTCAAATACCAACTCCTCGCACTCGAATATATGTAGATATGTATATGTGTATGATATGCACAGGACGATGTTATACACACGTTATTCAAGATCTTTGTGAGGGGAGCGACTGTACACTTGGAGTACTGCGGACAAATATGAGAAGCAAGAGTATACGTCATTTCCATTTTTATTTTATTTATCCATTTTTTTTTTCCCTTTTTGCTCGTGTGTCCCCGTGCAAGTTTACTGTGTGTGTATGAATATATACCTGCACTGCTTCGAATCTCTCGTATATAACAGACTGCGATTAAATATTACCATGCTACTGAATTTACATTCTGATTTATTATCGGGATCTGTGTACAAATGTTTCAAACAATTTCTTTCCTTGCATTTTTTAATTTTTATTTCACGTGGTAGTTATGAAAAAGAATTTGTTTTGTTCCGATTTATTTTATTTATAAACTATGAGAAAATTCAGAAATGCATTAGATTTTATGTATTACTCGGATCTTCTGTTGTAACTTTGATGAAAGGAAAATTAATTACCAAATTAATGTTTCCTGTAGATGTTTCTGATTGCATGTATAGACATATTCATATTGTGTTCTATAGCTAGAAATCAAATTCCTGCATCATCTTGATTGATTGATTGACTGATTGATTTATTCATCCATTTATCTTTTCTCTCTTTTCGTTTTCTATCGCAACGGATAAGGTCTTTGGCAACTATATAAATACATAACATCGTCTTCTTTGCCACATTGACTTGCACGATAGCTCAGGATTTATGTGTTGAAACGCCTCGCGGCTATAATGCTTCGTTTCACTGAATTACTCTGTCTCTGTTATTCTCGTTCACATTGTATGCCCTCTTTCTATATATAGAGAGAGGATAGAATTTAATTGGCAGTAGCCACCACTCAATCGGAACAATATCCTTAGGGGGGTGGATGTATCGTTGCTTTTCTTTTTTTTTTCTGTCAGTCCACTTTGTCTTAGAGCTATCATTGATATAACCATAGTGACAAAAGCTGAATGAAGACGCAGTGATTTTATCTCACCTGTCGATTTGTGATGTTTTCGAAAATGTGTCTGAGTCCGTTTAAATGTCGTATTCATGGTCGAATATTGACACTAACGATCATAATGATTTACTAAATGTCTACTCATAAAGTCGCGACGATTAAAAAGTATATATTTGGATCGTTATGGGAGACAAAAAAGAAAAAGAAAGAAAAATAATAAATAAGTAAAAATAAATAAGTAAAAATATTTACGGTCCACTCCGTTATCGTGTTTGGTTGATATTTATTTTATTTATCGTGTATGTGTGTATATAAATGGATATAGATGGACACAAATCCGTTATGTCTCAGAGTCCAGGTGCGTTTAGAGCAGGTTCGAGAGTGTGGAATAAGAGTAATAAAAACGATGAGACAGGAATAAGCCTGACGTAATTAGAATTTCGTAATATCGTTCCATTAATCAAGAACTGAATATATATATATAATACTTATAAAAATCGTGACCTTTAGCGCATAAGTATATTTTTTCTTTTTCGAAACGAGTAGAAAAATATATCTTCAACAAAAAACTTTCAACTTATTGAAAAAAAAAATAATATCATTAGTTGAAGAGTTCATGTTTTTTTTTCCACAATTCGAAAGTTTTTTTCTGTGTCAATTAATAAATTTATCGATTAGTTGTTTATACGTAAATCGACTGTTTTTTTTTTCAACATATATATAAATTGTGCTGTGAAATAAATACTCGATAAGAGTATAAATGCGAAGAACTATAAAATTATTTTTCCAACACATTATATACTGATGTGCGGCGAAGTTACACAGAGAAGTGCATTGGTGTTGCGCGAGTTTAAGTAGTTTGCGCGAGCGTTGTTGGTCATATAACGAAATGCCCTTAGGGTGAACTATCCATGGAGAGACGAGAAACATCGGCATCTCTCGCGATCTATCGGGAAGGTGGAATTATATATCCCTGACGATATGTGCCTTTTCCCCCGCACACCGCGATTGATTGATGCGATTGTCGTTAGACGTTGTTAGAGGAAAACCGGTATTCGTTATACATTCGCGCGCACGCTCGCGAGTGAGAAAGAGCCTCGTACGACGCCACTGCCGCCGACGACGACGACGATGATGATGATGATGGTGATGGTGATGATCATCATCTCGACGATGACCACAGGACAACAACACAAGAGCGCACGAACCTGTATCAACTTGGAAGTCGGCAACGGTCTTGGATAAATTCTCTTAAAATACCTTCTCACCCTTCTACTCATTACAGAAACTCCAATCAAGTTGGTACAAGCCTTTATCAGTTATTTATAACCTCTGGCACTTTAGGAAATGGATTAAATGCAATATGAAAGAAACAACCACACGTAAACTGAAAACATCAGCGTCGAATGAAAAGTATTAATATTGGAACCGCTGGTGTAATGAAGTTCATAAGTTATGGGAATTATGCTAATAATTTGATAGATATCTCGGACTGATTATTTATTATAATTATAATATCTACATCATATTTTCGTTCAGACAATTAAGTTCTCGATAATGTCTTGTAATTGAGTCATTGAATACTAATTTGTAATTTTCGATTAAGCGATGTAGATATCGAATATGCCAGGTTATTTCAAACTCCAAGTTCCATGACTCAATCTTTGTTTTTCTTGCAATTGCCATTTCATCGGCAGTGGAATTGGTTCTCAATTCAAAATGCCGAGGAAGAATGGATGAATTTATATATCAATAGCACGATCAATAGTCGTGTGAGCCAGTCTATACTCAACAGTGAATAGTGAGACCTGCAGAAAAGCTGCTCCTTGAACTTTCTATAGCATCGCAAGTTTCACCTACGTTGAGTCACAACATGTGAATGTGTATATGGATATCTATAGCTTAACTCGCATATTTCAGGGCACCTCTCACACTTTACGAGGAAGTGTCAGAGAATGGATTGAGGATCTCGCGTGACTTCAATGTCGACTTCTTCCGCATCTCGTAAATTAAATTGCCATCATGCAACGAGATCGAGAGAAGCATGTGAATCTATACAAATAACCATATATAAATAAGTGCAAAATGTGGTTAAATTCAATCCAGAGTATATATCAACTTTATTCCCAAAGTATATAACTCGGATAAAGTTTTGCATCTTAAATTACTATGTTGACATAGTAGTAATGGATCATATCGATATAAAACTGTCTTTTCACATATCTGACGATCCTCAAAAATACATACACATATATACATGCATGCCAATGTTCCTGTTCGCCCGCATATCACGCACCAAGTGAATGCAACCTGCTATAACACGCGCACGCATTTGTCTTTCGTAAAAGCCATCAAGTATTTTTGTATCGTTTCATTTTTATCATTGGGTCTTACGCAATTAAGATTGCGCCTTCGAATAAATATTATTGTGAAGAGGAAAAAAAATTGAATCAAATTAAATACAAATATTTGTCACTTCATGTTTATATCTTTTCATTTTTTTTTCCTCAACACTATTTTCATCAAGTGAGATTGGTAAATCCAGGCCAATAAGTATATATGCTTTTATAAATGTCTTTTTTTTCCTACTCTTTGTATATATCAGACAGGTAAAATCTGGTACGATTGACTCTTTGCCAATACATCTGAATAACATCGTCGTGATACAAACAGTTTGATCTCCATCATAATCGTCGAACACAACCATCATGAAAGTGGTAGTGGTAGTATATACATTGTGGAATTAAATCCATGACAGAAATTGTGGTGACTCTTTCGAGAGAGTTAAAGCCATTAGCCTGATCAATCTTGAAACGTTCTCAATATCGGGTGAGCGACCCTGTCGCGCGCGAACGCATTCCATAACGTGAGGTGATCGGATTGAAAGAGTTTTAGTTGGAAATGATTGAGTGAGAAGAAAGATATGAAGGATAGAAAATTTTCTGAAGCTGATTCTGTCGCATACGTGTCCTTCGCTTTGCTCATAACACCGGTCGCTTCGGTTGCGTAAGATACGAACGATCGTGCGAGCGGAGCAAGTTTTATATAGTGACACAAAACAGTCACACATATATGTCATTGTATGTATATGATATTTTTTTCCCCACATGTTTAAGTGTGAGCTCTCACAAAACCCGATAAAAATTATTCGAGTAGGATTAATTTGTTTTTTTTATCTTCAATTTTAGTCTTTCTCTTTCTTCCCGCCTGATGAGATTATACAATATTGCGAAACTCTTGAAACACGCACAAGCAATCTCGAACAATTTTTCCAGTAGATCCGCTCAATTAATATATTTATTTCTTCTTCATAAAACATAAACATCCATATTATTGAGTATAAAGCAATTACTTTTTCAAACGTGGTAATGAAAAAATTTATATGGACATATTTGTGCTATAAAATTGCAATATGATCTAATGTGCACTTCGGTAAAGTGTATATTAAAGTGTGCCGAAAAAAAATTCGTTATTCATTCATTCGATCAGGATAAGCAATTATAATTCATCGAGTGTGCGCAAATAAAAGTTGTTTTTTTTCTTATTTCATGACACTTTATCAACTTGTCTGACAGAGTCATTTATATACACTTATTATATACACATAAGCGTATATCCGACCACAATTTACAACAATTATATTCGTTCAATTATCTTAATTTAAATCATCTTTATTTCCATAATATGTTTGCATCAATTATTGTCACCACTTACCCATTATAATAATACAATTCTTCTTTACCATGCCGCAAATATATCGATAATGATTAACTGCAAAATAATAACGATCTTATTGGCTGCGCGAATGAATCGATAGTGTATACATAGAATCATGACGATTGACTTTCGCATCACGATTTGACCTAAAATCGTGTGCACGCAGCGGCCAGAGCGCATAGTTCGACATTCGATTGTGTGCTCCTCGCATTCTGTCTCATTCTCATTTTTTTTCTTCTTCCCTCTTGCGGGTGATGTATGTACACTTATGGTGTCCGTATAAAGATCTGAAAGAAAGCAATGGAGAGAGTTGGCGCGGGCGACAACGACGAGTACAACACACGCGGAGAAAAGCGCGTGATAAAATGGTCTAGAAGAAGAGAAAAGTTATATATTGCATTGTCGTTGTGCTTGTACATATACAAGTTTGAACATGCTTAAGATTGTATTTGTTCTTTCATGTTATGTGTATATGTATTTATTTATAAATATATATATATATTGATATATATTGTGGTGCCAGTTTCTTCAAGTCGATCTCTTATAGAAAAACGTTGATTTCACTCTGTTGGAATGGTGACATGTTGTACATCGAAGTTGCGGTTTATACCAGGGGCATTTTATATACATATGCCATACCACCGCATTCGAGTATACCCCCCTTGTGGTGTTGTCGCTCGCATTGTACCCCACATACCGATCAAGCGTCACCGTTAACGAGCGCACCGTGCGGCCGCGCAACCTCGGCGCGTGGTTTCTCATCGTGTTCACCAGAAAATGCTTGATGATTCTGTTTTTTTTGTTCGCTCGATCAGTTTTTTCTGTTTCATTCATTTATTTATTTTCCATGCACTCCGGTATTTATACTGAACTTCTTGAACGTACTTTGAATGAGATATACCTCATTCATACTGCATGGGGTCATATGAAAGAAAAACCGAACCATAACAAATCAGCTCTTTCGATGTAATATCCTAAATTCGACATCATGTCTGTCTATTAGATATGTTTCGTTGCATACCCTAATTTATATTCATCAAAACGGCTGTCCATCTGTTTAAAATCCAACAGGGAATTGATTGCATACCATATCTCAGTACCATTTGTCAATTCGAAATAATTGTCGATTTGTTTCGTCAAAAAAATGAGGATTGTGCATTAAATATGAAATGTGTCTCGAATCGAAATTAGTAAACTTGATTCGAATCAATTTTTTTTTGAGTTGTTTATTAACACATATATATACATATATATGTACTCGATTGGGAGAGATTGGGGTTGCGAAGCGCACGAGAGCGCGAGTGGGTCTGAGAATGCGGTTATGATAATGCAATGGCCACCGTGCTACGCAGCAGCTCTCGCATATCCCAATGTCGAAGCGCAGCATTGCAGGCTACCGTTCGACCCCCCCGACGTCCTCATACTATACACATATCTATATTTTTTATTCTACCGAAAGATAAACAGCCATCAATATGAAATAAATAATCTCTTTGCAATAACTGCTTTCAAAGATAGAGGGGAAAGTAAAAATGCATGTGAAATTTCTTCCTTACAATTCCTCTATAAGATTTGTAATAATGAAAAAAGCAACATGTGCACATTTAGCTTCTTATTTCTACTACAAAATAAATTGTATCCAGTCCATTAAGCATCAACTGTGCCAGTTGATTGTGGATCCAAGGTATTTTCTAGCACTCGTCGAGATTTCAGAGTGAGAAAATAAAAGGAAAAAAAATATATGTATATATAGTACTGAAAAGAAAATAAAACTCGAGATAGAGAAAGAAACAGTAGATGAAAACAGAAGAGAAAAAGAAAACCTTGATGAGAGAGTTTGGTGCAGGATGAAAAAAAAAAGAAGTATAAAAATAAGAAGACAGAAACGATGAAGAAAGAAAATAAGATCGGAAAGAAACAAAAAGTAGAGAGACAGAATAAGGGAGTCCTTTCGAAGGATTTCAACCTCGAGGGTTTGGGAGGGTGGTTTTTAAATAATTCCACTATTTCCATGCATATTGCAGGAAACAATTACAAGTGTAATTGCTAATAGAAGATTCCAGACGAGGCCAGGTTTATCTCTGAGTTCAAATCCAGTAACATACAATCTATATACATGTATATATATTATGTACATATCTATACGTATTTGCGAATTCTGTATACTACTATAAAGTGTCGATTCGCAATCCTGCCACTTCTTATTCAGTTGGTCACTCTCATTTTTATTTCTTTTATCCCGTTCATTTTCCCCACATTCATCTGCTCCACATTTTCATGTTGTTTTCTGTTTCTCCATCCATCGCGACAACTAGTAGATGAATAATATTTTTTTGAATGTATTATACTATAATATAAAGGAAAAGAACAAAGTATATACCCTAAGCGACTATAAAAATTTTATAGTTCTCACGTTAGAGAAATCAATTTTGCGAAGAAAACATATGAATGGCTATGGAAATAGAGCTGGAATTTTTTTCCCGGTCATCATGATTGGCGCCGCTTTCTAACGATACACATAGATATATACAGATATATATTGATATCAGGTTTCCTTCCCTCAGATAGTTGCCGCAAAGTTATACACACAGTCTCCAGTCTTGCGTTCCTTCATACTCTCTGTGACTTTGTAGTATATAACTATGTAAAAAGTATCTATATATATATAAATATATACTCACATAAGCGTCTTTTCTTGTATATAAGGACAGGCAGGAAGTCGAGTGGACAAAAGAGCGATAGCGAGAGAAGAGGAAAGAAATAAATAGAGAGAAAGAGAGTGAATATATACGATACACACAGGGGCAGAGAAGTCGAAGAAAAAAGAATCAAGCAAATTGGTATGCAGCACACACAACAAGCGACGGCTGCGGGGAAGACAAGGGGGTGGCTCTGACGGGGACAAGGGGTAGGTGAGGCCAACTACCAGAGGGGGCCAGGGGGGGTGGTGTTTCTCGAGAGGGTGAGATCAATACTTTCTTGTCTTCTATATACACTTTTACTTCATTTCTTGTTTGTTTCTGTATCTCTCTTTTGTCCTCATGTATGACATTGTCACCTTTTTATTTTTTTTTTCTTATTTTTAATGGAGGAGTTCGTGATGAGTATTCACGTGGTTTTTTTCCTAATTTGAGATAGGGTTGATACTGTGGTTTGTGAGAGTAAGAGTGACTGAGAGAGCAAGAGAGAAAAATATAGGCAAACGCCAAAAACATGGGAGAACAAACTGGTGTTCGGTAGGTCACGTTTCGAGTTAATGCAGCATGGAAGAAAGTCCCTAGGTTTATTAAGCCGTTGCCTGTAGGGCGTGTGGCGGGCGGAGGAGTATATAGAGGTAAGAAAAAGAGTGGAGGTAAGAATATAGAAGCGAGGTATCCGTGTATACCAGAGACTTTGGCATGAGATGGACGAAAAGTTAAGACTAAAAGACACGAGCGAACGAATCTCTCGGGTGAAACTTACCGAAACTGTTTGTATATATGTATATTAAACAAAATCACGATTTCCATTCCCCTCAAACTATAACCAGAAACTTTTATCACAGTATCATCTTGTATTATAGACATTTGTTGTACAATATTTCTATTACAATGACAATAGCATAACCAAGTTTAATATTTTCTACGTTGTAATAAAAAGAACGATAAAGCGAAAGATGAGATGCATATTGAAAATGTTTCATCTGGTTACTATGTTTGAATATCAGTTGAACACTGCACTGTTTATATTTATAAATGTTTATTCGAAAAATTCATATGAAGCATTTTCATGATAAAGAAAACATAACAGCAATTTTCGTCCGACTGATATTCGAATAATCCACTTCAACACTTGGAAAATTAGCATGGAGACAATAAATGAGAAACATTTGGACGAGCAATATCCTGTCCCGAGACGACCCCTGAGAGTGACGGAAGTCAATCCATATGTGTATATATATGTGTGTATATATGTGACGGAAAAAGGTGGACGTAGTCAGGCGAGCGAGGAATGAATGCATCGTGAAACAATGAAGCACAATACGACGGTAGGCATGTATATATACAGACACACAATCGGCGATGCCGGACAGTATACATTCACATATATATGTCACCCTGTCTATATATATGTGTCTATACACAGGGTGACGAACTGAGTTCATGGTAAGTAGATAGGATCAGAAGTCATGATCTCCGATTTCGATTTGAATATTGCGTATTTATAATTACGTCAAGGTTATCTACCTCAAGTCATTTTGAATGCGAATTTTATCAATAATACTTTAAACAACTCTATATATTATAGATTTTATTAATGTGAACGACACGCGCGTGTTTATTTACGTCTGGATGTTGAAGAAGTGAATTTTTAAAAACAAGTCTCGTCGCATTAATCCCAAAATCCTTGATACATATCGATCGTCGTCGTGTTCGTTGCTCATCCGCGCGCGGTCGAGTCAAGTATTACTAAAGATTTTCGGTTGGGCAACATGCAACCCTCATGTATATATATATGTATACATATAATTCCTTCTCTCTTTCGCTTTTGATCTTCGGATTTTCAAAGAGTCACAGCTCCACTCTTTATAGAACGTATACATGGCCACACGTGCACACGAGGCATCCAACGTGACTCGAGTGTGCGAGCGCGTTACACGCAGATGCGCCGCGTCACGAAACACCTTTAGCAACTATACTCTCTTGATATTTATTTTATTTTTTATATTTATTTTTATTTTCTTGTTATTGTCCGCTCACACACACCGCCTCTGTATTATTTTCGATTCGCTTTATCTGTTGTCTCTGATGGTGAGCGCGCACACGGTTTATATATGGTCGAATCAAGATTTATTTGCAGGGCATTCAGACAATATTATGTGTGGAGGACGCGCGACAATATGTTTGTGGAGGCGAGAGATTTTAGACGAGTACAACGATGAGCATCTGGAAACTTTCGTAACAGGTACACAAACGACAACAGTTGGCTGGCGCAAGTTCAGTTTTATTCGATCTGTGGCATCAGAAATGAGCAATAAAAGAAAAGGATGAAATCAATATGAAAAAATGAGTGAAGGAGACAGAAAAAAGTTGAAAGATCGATGCATATTATGTATTGATACTTGGGATTGAGAGCGGAAGAAAAATCTATGACGTTCCAAATAGATGTCGAATAAATAATAATAATTGCCAGTACGTGTTCAGACAAGGGCGCGAGATGCTTATGTATACAGGATTTCGTTGTCTGATGTAGCACAATATCGTGGGTGGCCTCAATACAAACTCAAAATGAAAGAACTAGTTCGGCTTTCCGTGTTCTACATCGACAAGAGTTTCGTGTGTGTATCAAAATGTATAAAAAAAATTTATTCGTTTGAATTAAATAATAAAATTGAAGATTTATTTTTATTAGAATCTAAAAATATGTAATGTTGGTATTTTTTTTTTTGATTAAACAACATCACTATTGTGTTTGGCTTGAAAATATTTCCAGAGATCATGTGATGCGGTCTTAGTGGTACTTTTTTTTTCTTGCGTTGTAAAGGCCTCGCATATTCACAAAAGAACGGGCACGTATATACATGAATTCTTATTTCAGTGAAAATGTAAAATATTAGAACGACGCGACACGGGTCCAACCGGCCACTCACTCATAAATAAAATTTCGTTTTGCGTGTAATACGTAATATTGAAGCTGTGGTGGTATACATATATATAGCTCTTTTGCTCCCTATTGTACTTTTTTATCTTTATTCATTTCGCATAGTTATATCGTCATCCCAAACATTTTAGAACGCAACGGATCATTGGTACGTGCTGACCCTGTTTTTTTTTCGCATATCTCGGATTTTATAAAGAAACATCTTCTTTTCAATTCCGCCTTTATTTATATACCGACAGTATGCAATATTTTTGTACATTACTCTAAATGAAATATGTCACACGCGAAAATTCCTATTTTTTTAACCTTTTTCTTTAATTTTCTGAAAGTCTGCGATCATTTCATAGAAACGAACACGTTCTTTTTTCACTGGAATTTTTTTCTCTAGATGTCGACAACATTTCAAAATTTACATTTTCGGTTTTCTGGGTTATATGTATATGAAAATGGTGAAGAAACAGCTAACGAGGCGTCATTCAAACGTGATGTCGCGCAAAAGAAAGGAGATTTCTACCGCTGTTGCTCTGAAGTACGCCCTTTCCAGCACTTGCCTGAACTGATGGCGCATTGCATGAGCAGTGGAAAAAAGCATTCAGATAAATACATGCAAACTCGTTTTGTATGCCTCTGTCAAGAGAGTAAATTTCGCAGCTAAACACAAAATTCATGACTTTCAAATTGACAAATAAATATAATATGTATGGGTACACTTTGAACAAAAAAAAAAGACAGGAATAATAACAATAATAATGTGTTACACAGAAACATATAGACAAAATAAATACGTGAATAGATTTTTGATTCTAAATGCAGTGGAATTAAAGAACCAAATCTTCGTCCGACAGTAAATTAAATTGAAAAAAAAAGAAATATATCTATTCAGCATAAAAGTAAGTTTCTCTTCTGCTAGGTGGGAATTCGCTCGTCGACGATAGTATATATATATAGCATTCGCGTGGTCGTGGCATTATTTCGCGGTTGACTACTATTTTTTTTATTTATTTATTTTTTTTTATCTTTAACGAAGAGCCCCCTTGAGTCAACTCTGTGCGTGCCGGCGCATAACTTTCAGGTGTCGTACGCTTTATCGCGCGGTTACCTGTCCTACTTACCGCTTACCGCTTTTTTGTCCTTACTTCCCGCCCGCCCGTCCGCCCCTGACACAGTAGTAGTGTATATATAGTGTACGGTGTTGCACGTCGACCCCCTTATCTTGTTCGTGGACTTCTGCAAATCCCTGTCCCCCCGCGTACCCGGAATATATGTATATAGCTTATATTCAGTGTCCGCATACAGACTAAAAAGCAACGGAAGCAGATAAAATAATCATCTGAGTTTGTAATAGCAGAATATATTTTGAGAGAACCACGGACAGTTTGAATGGATTTTATTTTTGTGATTGTGCTTGCAGAATTCAAATAAAAACTCTTTCATACAATTTTTCAGTCACAGCATAATGTAAAATTAAAATTCTTTGGTAATAATCTCGAATAGTTCATATGTTGTTGGATTGAAGTACAAGTTCCTTTTGAAATGTTTGAAAGCTAAAGAATAAAAGTTTATTTGACCCGGGAAATGTTGACATAATAGTGTTCATACGATTTGGGGATCGTCGATTGAGCGTGACATTATCCCTAAAATTTGGTGGTATGACTGGTTTTACTGCGTGATCGAGGTTTGAACGACGACAACGACAACAACGATCGTGCGCGCGTAAAAGCAAAGGCGAAGATGTGGCATCAACACGCACGCATCGTCTTGTTTGCCGTCATTCTCTCTCACTTTCCAGCACTCACTTAGTCCCGTGCCCTGTCTCACTCGCACCGAAAGCACCGCGTTCGATCGTCGAAATACCGAGCATACCTGCGGTCGTCAAATGAGTATATAGAAAAGGGTTGCCAGGAACGGTAATGGATGTCGGGAGGGCTATCATTTCCCAAATCCTTGCGGTTGGCGGGAGCGCCTCCGGCATGAAACACCTGACACACCAAAGTGTGTCTCGCCACTCTATTCACCATTTTAAAGAGGTATAGATCCATTTAATTTTCATTTTTTACTCTCTTTTTCACCATTTCTTTTTTGTCCAGTCGACAGACCACAAATTTAAAAAATAAATAAATAAATGAATATTAAATTGTTCCTTTTGGAACTTCACTTGTATACATTCAATTCTTATTTTTTTACACGGATGAATAATAAAATATATATATCACACACAAATACACACGAGCCATTGTAGATTACCGTAGTCCACGTGACTTGACTACGCCCAATCGTTAATTCAAAGCAATTATGGCATTTCGTGGAGATTAGGGGTCATTAGTGAACCGCACGTTTGTGTGTCTCTGCATTTCCTTGCGTTCGTATGCATCTATATATACATATAAATATCCATAGTACTCTTTTATAGGTATATAGTCATTCACCACCATCCGAAGTATAGAGAGAACAAATCCACTGAATGGTATATGATGTAGTTGCAGATACGCATGCACTTCATTTTCGAATTTAGAATTTTTTCCAGTGCCTTTATAGTCTTTACATCATGGGTCTAATGCACATATACATACACATTATATATCCATATATATGAAGTTTAGTCCACTGCATGCTTCTGTAACATGTCATTACCTGTCTGGAACGCATCGCGCGAATGAGCACGGGAGTGTGAGGTAAATACCAAAGTCAAAGGAAACAAGTGTACGTAAGCACTGCAGGCGCCAAAACAATTACAGCGGTGCTGACCGAGTATTCCCTATCATTCAAAATATTAATACCAGTATAATCTTATAGAATTCATAAATCCATCTTTCATCTATATCAAATGCCTACAAGAATTGTCATTATATGTAATAATACTATTTCATGATAATTGATATTAAAAAAAATATTCAAGTGAAAAGAATGTGATAAAATTGATAGAATAAATGTGAAGATGTGATGAATAGTTTTTTAATGATTGTGAAATAATGAATAAGAAAATGCGTAAATGTGATGGTGGGATATAAAGAGACAAAATACGAAAGAAGAAGAGGTTAATTGCGGCGATGGCTCTTGCGTGAGGAAAGTGAAGTTTATTAGCTCGAGGGGTCGATCGTCACCCCCCTTGCAGCCATTCATTTTTCATTGCTCTTGTTATATTGGTAAATGTGTGTGTATGTGTGTAAAGATATAAATGTATATGTACTGTCGTCGCTTGAAAACGAGTTAAAACCTCGGTGCTGCTTCGAGCAAACCTCCATTAAATACACTGTCGAGCGATGAGCGCGCGCGGGGGGTAGTTTAGTTTTGGGACGACGCGCGGCCGCTCTTATTCTCCCTTCCGAGAAACCAACGTTGTTTCGGATAATGGACTGACTGAATTGGGATGTAACGTGTCTTAAATTGTCTAATGAGCGACCGAAGGGTAAAAGTCGGCAGAAAAGGCTCTTCAAGATTGTGCTCCAGGCTGCATTTATATATCATATGTATTCCCTCATTCTATTTAACTGGAGAGTCAAAAAATATATACTTGTAAAAAGTAATAATCGTCATTTTGAAATTAAAAAAATTGGGTGTTTGAGTGATGAAAATAAAACAAATAAACTTTTTTTCTTCTTCTATTTCTTATATGTGTTATGTCAAATAATTCATACTGGAGATTTCATTATTTTTTATCTGTTTCTGTAGTGGCGAATAGTATGTATGTGTGGGTGTATTGAGACAATAAAATTGGACAGCGATCGATTTCAAAAGTAACCGCAATATTTGACAGCTATGCAGCCACAGCAGTATGTAGTTTCAGCACCACCTGTTTCCACTAAAAGGGCGACTGTGTATGTGTTTTTTTTTCTCCCACGCATACATGTACATACCGTAGATACATTTCATGGCGTGAACCACTGTGTATGTGGTTATGAGCATATGTGGAAGTGGGCAAGTGAGAAAGATGGATAGTTTGAAGGTGGTGGATTTCAAGTCGCGTGTTCGTCGGTTCTACGTCGCACCATGCTGCCATACATGCCGCCAATAAGTGAACATCGGTTGCATTCTAACCCTCCATTTCAATTCTCTCACCACATCTCTTGATTCCATTCTTTTTACACATTTATTATATATATTCCCACCACTAACTATCGAGCACATGTCATTGCAACTTGACTATTATTTGTCTATATACAACACTGTGCGAGACTACACTTTGAAGGTCCACTGATTTTCAGAATTAACTATATTTGTTAAGTACAGAACTAACACATTTGTGTAAGTACCAAACATGTGCGTCATGCATTTAAAAAGGAAAAAGTGGAGTAAATAAGAAGAGCAGTAAAGTGACGGAAAGAAACGAAAAGAAATTCGAGAGTGAGAGCGATATTATTGGCATACCTCAAGGAAAAAGAATTTTCTACCCTTACAATGCGTTGGTCGGTCGCAGCGACGCGTGTCCCCATATTCTTATATATGTATACATATATACATCTTCCAAATAAAGGGATGGCAGGCCAAACGATCATCAGTTGGCAAGACGGAAAAAGGAGTGTGTGCAAGTATATAAGCCTCAATTGCTTGCACACAAATACGTATATAGCAAAGAGGGTGGATAGTGATAGATGTCCTTTTGGCGTTGGAATGCCTTACGCGAAGCTTCTTGGCGAGCTCACACCCGCTCGTGATGGAATCTCATCCTTGTTCTTGTCCTCAATGCGATTGAAGAGGGTCCACCATATTATCTCGATATAATTCAGCGACTGGACCCTAATCGACGCACAACGTGACATCATCGATTTATAAAATCCAAACATGTTTAAATTCGCCGGGGATTGAAGTGAAATTACAAATAAATATAAATAATTGCGCTTTCTCTTTCTCATGGAGGGAGATGAAGCGCGATATACAGTATGGTTAAATAAAGTCACATTCATCACACACAATAGACAGCCATGAAACAAAACCGGCAGGGGACGTGTGGCTGTAAACTGGAAATATGTCAAAGATAATAAAACAATTAGCCATAAAACATAACGACCCTCGTGTGTGTTTGAATGTTACAGAAGGAGAAATTGTGCGAGTGAAGGAGAGAGATGAAATCCTATGTGGTGCTGTGCATACATGTACATATGGCAACGGAACATTAGTATACAAGTGTGACGGTGAAGTGATGGAAAAAAAAAAGAGATAAATAAAAATAAAAGACGACGACAAATCGGGAGGCGTTAAATGACGACGCGAGAGACGCGAGAGACGGTGTTGGGACACAAATGAATGGTGACAAGTTAAACAAAAAATATTGTTGGACAATGGTAATATTGTGTGTGTTGTATATATGAGATTATATGGAAAACCTACGTGCGCGAGAGTGCAGCGCAATGTGTAAATGTTGAACATAGAGACTCAAGAAGAAATTATCAGCCTCTGTTTCACCATATTATACAGAGGAAATGAAACAAAGAAAGAATTCTAATCATGTCAACTGCGCAGTAAAAAAAAGTAATCCATCAAGCTGGTGAAAATTTTCTCTCAATTATCAGCATGCCAATATGGTGACAGGTTAAATGAATAGACTTCACATTCATTTGACACTTATATGACTCTTTCTCCCTGTGAGGAAAAAATTGGAATGAAAAAACATTTATTTCAGGAGTAAAACGAAGGGTGAATGTTGAGTTATTTTTTCCTCCTTTCTTTTTTCTATTGCAAAAATTCACAGTAAATGGGCATAGAGATAAGAAGTAGTCGAACAATATATGAGGTGAATCGAGGTTGCTTGACGTGTTGTATATTTTTTTACTATTTTTACGTCTTTTGCGCTCAAATGTAAAAGACGATATGAAAATAAAAATGGGATGAAGAGGAAGAAAAACGGGGAAAAGAAAAAGAAAAATAGTTTCATGTAACAAAAGCTATATATGCTTGATGCTTTAACCGCAATGAAACGTATCCAGGAGCCCTTGTCTTGTGGATGCTCATCGCTCTTTCTCTCTTCTCGTCTTATAACCATCTAAAGCGTCTTTTCTTTACCGCTGACGCCGGCGTAATAGTGCGAGGATAATAGCACAATGCCCGAGCACTATAATACTCGCGCGAGCAACAACCAAAAAGAAACAAAGAAAAAATACAAAAACAAACAAAAAAATCCGAGACAACGACGAAGAATAAGAAAAGAAAGAAGAAGAAAATCGCGGTACGTCCGTGTGTCTACTCGTCGTCATTTCTCGCTACTGCACATCAGACATCCCGACGCGGCGCGAGAACTATACACACGCTCACTCATTCTCTTCCTTTTTCTTTTTCACCAGTTGCAAGATAGCAAGTTTCATCGCGTCGTTTCCGGGGTCATGCCTTGGAATAGATGCGCGTTGCTAGCTATCGCCTCTCGTGTCTACTACATGTATATCCGCGTATAGTCTCAAATCATCATTCTCATTTTCAACATAACTTTACGGCCGCGTGCGCACAGCGAACGATGCAGTCAAGACGTCGTGCTACCTACGCAAAACTTCCCTCGAACAGTCTTGCCCTAACACCTATATTATTTGTATTTAATAGTTCTAGGTACTGATGAATGTATCTGTACAGTTGAAAATTTGTTCATTTTATTCACATTGAATTTAATCGGAAAATTTTAACTATAGCAACCATCATGTCGACAAAAATTTGTTGAAATTAACAGAAAACGTCAAAAACTCTTTTTTATATGAGCAAAAATAGAGCGAAAAGAAAATTCCTTATTTCTAAAAATCGACCACATCATCTCATTTCATTTTCCTTCGCTTCACTTACCCACAAATATATGGATATACACATACATGTACAGTACAAATTCATATATATCTATACTTTGTTCCGTAATATTTCCTCGGAGCCAAGCGGCTCGGTAAAATGATTCTATTAATTTTTCCATCGGGAGCGGCACTCGTGCATGCCGCCCTATTCCTTTTTCAGCTGCTTCCACTATTATCTTACTCTCACTCTGAATTTCATGAGCGCTCCCACTCGCTCGCTCGCGAATTCGTTTTTCCTTCATGATGCCATACAGTCTCTGTCGTTTCACGAGTTCCACTCAAGAGAATCTGCGTGGCTGAAGATGGGAAAAAGCACAGGGTGTGTTTACGATAAAGCTGCCAAGGAATTTTCGGTGGGAATAATATAGAGAAGAAAATTCAAAACGCTTGGGTTTTCTTCAAATAGGTGATGAGGAGGATATTTGAAATGAACCACGATCATTTGTGTTATACATTGGCTAAATAAACTTAACGTTTTCCCATTTCCTCGTTTAGTATCAAATGAATAACTTCACCGAAATAATGAGATATCTTTTAATAATATAATCAAAACACTTGGATATGCTGAATAGAAAACCGTTTCAAATTTGAGTGCAGAATAAGATATTGAAGAAGGAGAATGAATGAAAAATGGCGCGATGGAAGAAGTGGAAGCTCCTGATCGTTTTCGAATAATTACCTATCATTACCGATCGACAGATACCACATGGCGAAATTCCAAAATCACGAGCACATGGTTATTACATTTATACATAATTCATTATTTTCACCTGCGGTTTATTATTTATAGCCCTATACAATGTTGAATAAGGCTACAATTTTATGAGGGAGGGTCATTCACATTTTTCATCTTATGTTGAAATATTTTATATTAATTGTTTTAATTTATGAAACGTTTTACTGGGAGCCGCCCTTCTTGAATTACTGTTCACTCTACTCGATCCGTGCACAAGTATTTCAGTATATCGATGTGGGGTTCGTTACAGATGCAATTACTGTAATAACTATAAAGTTATTTCCTTTTTCTAAGTGCAATTTGATAGAAAGTATTCCCAATGCAGGATTAAAAACAAGATGATGTCTTTCCCTGTGATGAAAACTTCACAAAAATCCGGATGTCCGGGGTACCTAACTGCAGATATCTCCCTAATATAATCATAAATACATAAGCCCACGAGTTTCATTATTAATATACGATTCATATCCTTTTTGCATACCTTGACGCAATATATTATCACGTGGTGTGTACGGTTCAAGCATATCCACCTACTCAATTCATTACTTTTATTTTCTTTTAATTTTTTTTCATTTGTTTCTCGAAGTTATACGTCTCCATTGTCTTCTCTGTACCTCATGTCTATATATTCTGATGAAATGAAAAAAAAAATGTAAATATATATTTCATATCCAGCACTACAATACAAATAAAATTACCATAAAACCCTTGAGATATATATTTGATTGTATTTAATAAATTGATCACAACTCGAGCCAAGAATTTTGAGTGCTTGGAACAACTATTCCACGAGTGTCTGTGCCAATTGTATTCACTTGAGACATATGCACGAGTGACTCTTCATTACACATATATAACTGATGTGATGATATAAATCAAAACCACGTTATTGAAGTTCAATTCAAAACAACAAGAGAAATTTAAAATTAAAGGGCAAACATCCACTAATATTTTTTAATTTTTATATTGAAGTGGGCGACAGTACGACCAATGACTCCCTTCAATTTCTTCCCCCTCATCACCGTCACTATGGATATATTTTTTTGCACGACCGGTTGTACAACGAACAAGTTAGTATAAATCCATATACACTTCTACCTACACAACCTGACGTGCAGTTCCGTCTCTAGATGCATCTTTTTATATATGCTCACACTCGATTCTATTTACGTCGCAGCCATGTGTCGTCGTCGTCCCGGTCGTAAGGTGCACGCCTACCCTCCTACACGTAATAACATCAGAATGACAGAGAGAATACCACTCGCAAGGAAATCTCAACACTCCACAATTTTTTTTAGTGCATCTCATTTTTTTTTCTTCTTTCATATCGCATTTTGGAGTAGGTGTGGCGATATAATCTAACTCGTTTGCCTGTAGAGAGCACAAATTCAAGATTTTGTCAACTATTTTGTCGATTTCTCAAAGATGAAACTATAACAATCATCATCGCGATCATCAGGAGGATCCAGAGTTGTTTGGACACTTCGGGATTGATGGGCAACGGTTAAACAGTGACGTTCTTGGAAAAAAAACGCCCTCGCTTGACGCAAACATCATTCGGGGAAGTTTATACAGAGGAGCGAAGAGAAGGCGGAGAAGAAGCGTTAGAAAGTCGCGTGTCATCGTCTTGAGTGATTGTGCTCACATGTACACTCGTCTAGTCATCATTTTGGCGGGCGTGCGCGCCTTGTCACGTTTTTGGTCAGTCTGAGCGAGCGAACAAATTTTTTGGATGGCATTAAATAACAGAGAAGGAGACAAAGAAAGAAAAAAAACAAGAGTGGGAGAGGAAGTAGTCTCATGAATGAATGAAGTATATATAGAGGTATTATACATCATATAAAAATGAATGAATGGTTTGAATATATTTGAATTTAGATATACTCAGTCCATTGCTACAAGGAAGAATGATTAGTGATAAATAGTTATGGAATACATAAGCGGCTAATAAAAATACTTATGTCATAAAATTGACAGCTTTGTATTGACTCAGAATAAAAACAAATAGAGATAAATAAAAAAGAAATCAATTAGTTCCCTCACACCGGGAGACCAAAAAACATTTGATTTAAAAACCAAACAATCGTTTTCCGTTTCTCCTACTGACTTTATTCATTCTCTTGCAATGAATTTATGTCATTTTTTTCAACTCATTTATTGCCTTCACTCAGAGCAGGCTTGCAAAAATAATATTTAAATATCAATAATTAAATCGCACTATAGGTAGAATTATAATGAATGCTTCAACGGTTCAAACGATATGGAAGATGATGTAGTATAAATATTATGACGAAGAAAAAGGCGGAGGAGTCGTAGCAAGAAAATACTATAACTATAGGATCCATCCTCATATTTTCACCTGACCAACCCTCCTGTGCATATGTATTGTGGATCGTTAAGGGTTATGTATATGTACATGCCAGACGGTTCTATAAGGATCCGATGGATGAACGCGACGAAACCGCAAATTAAATTAGCGACTCGCGGAACGACGATGGTCACAAGAAAGCGTTGGCTGACCGCTGTTTAACCCGGCTTAATTACCAATTAGCCAATAAAAAGGCAGCAGTAGCACTCAAGGAGTTGCGCGTTATGGGCACATTCACGCGCGCCTTCACTTTCTTCCACCACGTTTTTCATCTTCTATTTCTTCTTCTCCTTCGTCTCGTTTCATCTGTACCATTACTAGAAGCCTCTATATGCTATTGATAAAAAAAAAAGTTATATGGCCATAAAAGCGCGCAATGAGAAAAATGAGCCTGTATAATTACGAGCGAACAAAACATCAGACACGCTGCTAAGAGGGTTGGCAACGCGACGACGACGACGATGATTGGACGAGAACGAAGACTGATGTGTCTCTTATTCTTGGAATATTCCTCACTCTCCCTCTGTATTGCCTTAACCACATCTACACCATCATGATCCACAAAAGAAAAAGGAATGGAAGAAAATCATAGCGATAAGAGTGAAGACAATAGTGCTATTTTTATTATTTATTTATCATTGGATTTTTATTGTTGTTTTGGCATTTGAATCAGAGGTCAAAGGCTCAGACAAAGGATCATATACTTATGAAACTGCGACGCGAGTCTCGAGACACTACATATGTGTTGCACCCCATATTCTTCCGCTTTACCTCGACGTTTATTTCGACAATTCACCTTCTACCTTCTTCGTTCTTATCCCTCCGACACCCACGTCGTTTCCGGTGCGCACATCCAGTGTCTCCACCTTCTTCCTTTGTGTATGTATTTGTATATACAACCTCGTTCCTCCCCATATGTGATCATCCAAAAAGGCACGCGGACATATATGAATATAAATAAAAGAAAAAGGAGAATGAGAAGAAATAAAAAAGAATATGAAGTTAGAAAAGTGAACCGTCCTCTCTCAATGCACCTCGCGGGTCCTGATAATTGCCAGTGCTCTCCAACTGTTATTATTAAGCCGATATTTTACCGAGGGGACACACACGTTCGCGCATATAATTTGCAAAAGCCTCTAATTATGGGTTAGTGGCACATACAGATACAGAAGAGAAAGAAAGGAATATGACGATAGACACCAAGTGAATGAAGGTGGAAAATAAACGAAGATGTGTACATGTATATATGAGAAGGAGAAGAGAGAAAAGGGCGAGGCACTTATGGTGCCTTAACTTCATTCGCCTACGCGTCAAACATGCAGCGTCCACTCCTTCGTGCTTTATTATAAGCAAGCGTCTCTTTTTATTATTTCTTCTCTTTATATTATTTTATATTTTCTTTCTCTTAAGTGTGGTCATTCCCAATCTTTCATATGAATCTTCTTGAGTATCTCAGAAGGGCTGCAAGGTGTGTAAATCCTCAGCACTGTATCCACCATATTTAGAAAATTGAAGATAAAATATCAAAAAATAGCCACGATGGATAATTTGTTTTGCATAATTACTAAATCATTGATAAATTTCGAGTTATTTGTATAATACAGAATAGAAAAATATTGGGATATGTCCAACGTTGATGTGAGAATATCATTCGTATTCGGTGGTTATAAGAAATAATAATACATCACCCGAAATGATAGAATGATTCGAAACATCAACTTGGGGGTGGTATATATCACTTTGTGGTCAAAGATATGGTTGTTATGTGTGGGAATTGAAGTGGGGGTTTTTTTTTTCTACCACTACGATAAAATCGGGATCGCCCGCGACGATGAGAAAGTGTGTTATTTGTTATACTGCGATGAAAAAGAGAAGAGAAAAAAATAGCGATAAATATATATTTATTTAATTTCATATTGGATGAGTAGAATAAATGATTGAGCGATCAGAGAGATTGACATGTTCTATTCAATTCTAAATCACAGATGTCGATAGATTCAATCTTCTGCATATGAGTATAGCAAAGAAAAAAAAGAAGATTATGTGACAAATGAGATTGAAATGAGAATGAAAATGAGATAGCACCCGCGACAATGAAAATTATCGTAGCACAATTTTCATTGTCCGAGAGTATTGTTGTGGCATCCCTGCAGGGGAGAGTCGTTGTATGAGATATACAATGACAATCACACAATAACAACGTCAGCAACCATACGTGCATATCATCATCTCTCGTTGCGTTAATCTATAAACGATAAATATCGTCAGAGTTATATTTTCAAGTTCAAATATAAAGTGACGCGTTATGCCACAATATTTCAAAAGTTATAAATGATGTTACAACGAAAACTCGGACATTCTCCATTTGCTTGGAAAGAAAAGGTCGAAATTTTTGAGGTGGTGCAGAGGGGTTTTGACTGACATGCACATAATGACAGAGTGCATTGGATGAAAGTGAAAAAAAAAATAAATAAATAAATACGAAGAAGAAATAGGCAAAAAGGATCTTGGTGTCGTAGTAGGTACTGCAACACGCCCTTAAGGGTGGTCGGGTCCTCCATTCTTTATCGTTCAAATCACGCCCTGATCATTTTGTCTGTGGTGGAAAAAAGGCAAGAAAGGAAAAAAAAATCAGCCCGAGTTACTGGTGAGAGATAAGAGATCTTGGGATCGATGATCGCTTTGATGTCGATCCCCAACTAGGAATGAAAGTAAAAATATTTCTACCGATCGTTTTTCACCAAAGGGAAGAGGAATATGAGGCATAAAAAAAGTAAAACAAGAAAGGAACATTGAGGTGATAATTATATGGTTCGACCCTGGCAGGTATTGTTTTAGAAATTGTGATTAATTTGAAGAGAAAATAATTACCGTGAGAGGAATTTTTCGAATTTTTGTTCTAACATTCAAGAAAATAGAAGGGAACACATTGTAGAACGCTGTCACTGACTCCATGTTAAAATTACAATTGAAAAAATTGTTGACAGTACATATCTATGAGGGAAGTGATAATCACTCAATTGCACCTGACACCAAAGCATAAGGACATTACGTGTGAGTATCTACATTAAAACTCATATATGCACGTACGCATGTGAGTACATATAAAATATAGCTAATAACTTTCAATTTCACCTGACTGGTACGACGATGGTAACTAGTGCGTGGCTATCATGAAGTATTAACCTGACGGTTTTTAACTCCAACCAGGAAACATGTCATACATTTGCAGCAAACTGCCCATTACACACTTTCACTTCGTTTTCGAAGTTGTAGTGGAAGTACTTCATATGAATATAGCAAGTAGGTAACTACCGAAAAAAAAAAACTAATTAATAAATGAATAAAATAATGAATAAAAATAAATAAGAGAGTGAATGAAAAAAGAAAAAGAAAATACGACATGAGCAGTCAAGGTAATCTTGATGAAATACACAAGCGTCGAACACGTTGGAGAGTAAAAAGGCATTATGTGAGTGCGTGGGTGTTGACCGTAAAATCTCATGAGAGAACTGCGTAAAATCAATTACGTATCTCTCACCGCTTGTATATATGGTCAATGGCTATAGGCGTGGTACACACTGACTAATAGAATGATTTTCATCATCATCATCATCATCATCATCATCGTCATATACAGGTAGGTAGGTATATCCACACACTCGTTTTTCTTTTTCTATTCCTTCATCTTCAACTCTTTTATGCTATTTCATTCCTCATCTACTACTTAGATATGCAGACATAAATGTGTACACACACAGAGGCACGTCAAGTGTTTTCAGACACATCAGACTATTTTCCCTTTACTCACTGCCACTTCAAAATCAACCATCGAGATGTTTATTCATGCAAACAGAAGAAAATGAGATGAACGAATATGAGGAATATAATTTGTTGTTGTCTGGAATAAGTCTGCTGTGCATATTGCAGCGTTATGGATTTATTAATATAATACAATACAATACCATAACCAGTCATCGTTTAAGATTGAAAAACGAACAAGAGATAGAAACATTGACCAAGAACCGATCGCATATAAGTCGCACTCATCACGGCGGTGTGTTTGTTTTCTGGTGGGCGGATCTCAACAAGTCTCGCGCGCGTAGTATGGTCCACTGTTTGTGGCTAAAAACACTATGGTTATATGTGTGTAAGAACCCTGCGAGCTGCAAGTCACGAGCCCAATAATAGTACAAATAATCACACGTCCATGAGCGCAAGAGAGCGAGTCCACTTTTAAGAATATAGGAGAAAAGGGAGAGAATAGTAAAATGAGAGGCAAATTTTTTCGTTTAGAGCTTGGGCTGCTACTAGTCTACCCCATTGCTCAGTTAAAGCATCCTTCACATCAATTCCCCTTTTATCAATCAACAAAAAAATCAAAATTCCTTACCAAAACAAACTCATTTGATTTTCAAGTTAAATAGTTTACGGCGATGAATAATTTGAAAATAATGTAGGAGTATTCTTTGAATTATATAAACATGAATGAGTTTAAATTATATTTGATAGAGATGTAGTGTTGGTTATATCAACTTGTATTGATAGCATGTTATATTGCATATATGAATAATCATATCGTTTAAGAGTGGATTATTGTGTACGTAGCTTAAAGCGATTGCTGGCTTGCGTTCGTCTTTCATAAGTGTATTGCATTCTCATAGAGGTTGGTAGTGGTTGTAGCTGATACTGATGCTGCTATTGCCCGGCAATGCCGATGGCTACGGGACCGTGAATGCATCCAGCTACTGCCGTCATTGCCGGCTCGACCAGGCCCACCCACAACGCACGATCTCTCCGCGAGCGCTTTGCTACCGGTATTGAATCCGGCGCATTGTTTTTGCCCCGGTCATGAGCACACGCGGAAAGGATTATTTGCATCCGGGGAGCCATCCAGTTATGAATATATATATATACAAATATATGTTCATATGTACACACAGATATAACTGCTTACTTGGGTATAGATGTGCCGTTGTTGCGCTTCGATCATTTGTTCGCAAATAAAATAAACCACCAATTCAAAATAATATCTCTATGTTGTGAATATAGTAATGATTTATTGAAGAAAGGATTCACTGTCATAGTTCGAAAGTGTATCATTTTATTCGTTTTCCCCCAATCTGACGTTCTGAGGACTCAATGATGTACAGTGGAGAAAAACATGTCCATTCCTTTCTGTGATTTTTTCTCATCCTAATTTCGCAGTATGTTATTTAATCGTAGAGAAGTGGTGGGATTAATTAAAATATATACGACTTTGGGTAAATGGAGGAAACGGAGATGAATTGAAGAATCGTTAGAGGCAGATAAAGAATTGAGAGGGATTGAGAAAGGTGGAAGATGATAAAAAGACGAAAGGAAAATACATGTATAGATATATGAAAGAGTTGAAGAGAGGAAGATGAAGGAGGGTGGTGCAGTCTCTCCTCCCGTGTACGCTCGTAATGGCACCTAATACGGGCACGTAGGTATATATATACACATACATACAGATGATGCCGTGCGTTGAAGAAGAAGAAGAAGAAGACGGTGTATAGGTATAGTTTATAGTGATTACATGGGGTCAGGTCTCAGCAATAAACCATGCCACGGTGGCCATGGTTGGCGTGGCCACTTCTCGCTGCACCATTCCGCTATATATACACACCCAACAGTGGATGATCATCCCGCGCGCGCGTTTGTGGATGCTATATGGGTTGCGACCGTTTTACTGGACGCGCCTACACGCGCGGCCGTTGCGCGAAACCAAAGCTAATTTAAAAAAGCCAAAGAGAATGATAAGAGTACGACGCGTATATGGTTGAAGCAAAAAAAGTTTATATGAGACGACGACGACCACGATGGACAGTGTGAGAGTGAGATAAACAAGGGGGAGAGGGCAGAGGCACTGGGTGATTTCGCTTTGATGAAAGGAGAGTAAGAGAGATAGCGAATTATGAGAATGCATAAGGAAGAGCAAGGAGAGGAGCAATTCAAGCAACACCGGGAGCCATCTTACTGGAATTTAAATAATAATTATAGTGTTTAATATCATACGAGAGAGTGAACTGAACACAAGGTGAGTGGACGAGGTGAGTATGAAAACGAGTGAGAGAGAAATAAAGATGAAAAGAATTCTGCACCCTTCGTTTCAGACAAGTCGCCATCGTTGAAGCACACACTACTGGTTGATGGTGACTCGAGACACAAGAATCTCTCACCTCTTCTCATCGTGTATGAAGCAAATTCGTGGTTCGACCGCCATGGATAATAGCATGGTGCATCAATATATAGGAAGACCGCGATCGATAGAGGGAGAGACTGGCTCCATCAAAATATTTATCAAATTATCGTAAACTACCTCTTTTAATCCCAATTTTATTTTTGTCGCTAATTTCAACGCCGTTGGATTACCACAAAAATCGCAAAATATGATCATGTGAAAACCATATAGCTGATGTTTTTGAATGCTAGATCTATTTCTTACTGTCTGTATCATATGATTATGCAACTTTGTTAGGTACGTTATTTTCTTTCTCGTCTTCAGCAATTATCATATTTCACATGCACGATGATATTTCTCACGTGACAAAATCCCACAGGAATTCAGGAACAGTACGAAGCGACGATTTTCCTCAGTATTCATGCAATACTCGTCACCACTGACATCAATGTCTCTTCTATTATATCGCTCTATACCACATGAGCATTTTAATGGTTTACTAGCATTCGATATTAGAGAATCACTGAGATACAGAGAGAATTATGAAGACGAAATGGCTGAGACCTCGACACTTTTGCTTAGAGGTATATAGTATAGGAATACTATAAACTTGCAGTAGTATTCAGCGGCCGCAAAGCTGTTACGTTATTGCCTTCGTCTTCGCACGAATGTATTTATAAAATTTATTAGCTGATGTAAGTGCGTGGACGTAGATGCGTTAATGGATTTTCAACCACCGTGTGAGTACCAGAGAGATAGGTACATATGTAGAAAAGTATGTGTCTCCATACGACCATGAAAAAGTCTCTTGGGAGAGTAGTAGACCATAAGGACACATAAAGACGTATATAGATATGTATACATATAAAAATTGAGCGAGAATTCTCTTGAGGTCCACTGTTGAACGCGCGCAAGTCATAACGCACAATTCGTAACACCCGGTAGTCAATCTCATTGCTTTCAGGGTGTGTTAATGTCCAGTATATGGTATAGTAGTTACGGAGATGGAGAAAAAAAAAACAAAATGTGTTCTCCGTCACACGACAATCATTTTCCCGTACTGCCCCAGTTGCTTCTGCAAAACGAATTTATAATCAATCGTTTATGTTTTCACGGTGCTTTATTTATCCTACTGATATGGATGAGTACTTTTTTTCTTGTAATTTTTTTTTATTTTTGTCTTTTATTAGTGGAAAGATGCTTGATCATTTAAAGAGAGGACAGCCACAATGTGTGGGAGTAATGTGAGCAATGTTAAAACCGGTAATTGCTGATGAATAATATGTGAAAAATATTTCCGCATTCGTATTGCAGTTGTGGATAATTTTTTAATTAATTGTTGTCTTTGTTTAGACTATTGATCAATAATTTTATTGTGCAACTAATGCAGACCTATTGATATCCAGGTAATTTAATCTAATATACAAATATATGTATACACTCGTAGAAATTCCCTGAGTGGCAACAACACACTTTCTTGTTATTCTTATTCAGCAAACGAGAAGAAAAAGACGCGGACGGACAGATAATCTGGCTATTAGAGGTGTCCCCAAGAGAATCCAGGGGTCGTATATTCCGATGGATTCGGGTCGACGGTGGGTTGTCGGGTCGTCGATTGCGCAAACTATATACCATCTTCACTCCTCAGTATGTCCTTTTTTTTACGCAGCATTCTCTCCCTTGATCATCTGTCCAGTCCCTCCAATTTGCTCTAACAGGCGACCAACACATTTTTTTCTCTCAGGTCCTTATCCTAAACCATCCGGTGACTGTTGTCATACTTGCACACACACCAGCAGCTAAGATTGCATGACGCACACATATAAAATAACCCATCCGGCTGGACAAACTGAATCACATTGATTGACCGTCTGTGCCAACAACAAAAAAAATCGGTCAACGTCCGACGTTGAATTGTTCGTAGAAAATGAACTTCACTTTAGAACACAACAGCTAATGAAAGAATGATTCCTACTTCCACAAACTGTGGATAACATTTCAATCGATATCTAAGAGTGATACCAATATGACGCATCTTCCAATGTATAATTAAAACAGCTGGAAAAAATTGTGAGAATTCAGAATCAATCAAAGTCCAACCAATCCCCTCGACGTACGCTATTTTTGCCATACTATCATATTAATTCCCAATACAATCTCGATATGGTTCACATCCAATATGTGAACATAATAATTTTTGATGTGAACAACCCCCCATACACAAATATTAAATTAAAAAAATATTCTAGGGACATTTATTTATAGATTGTAATATTGCATTGTACATGGGTCTGTTGTCGGTCGAGTGAAGCGAATAATATCAAGCGCGTTCGACAGCCTGTCCAAATATCGCCACTGGCGAACGTTTGCGCGTACGAGGGCACAAATATATATATGGTTATATTATATACATATATATATATATGTGAAAGCACTACGGCTCGATGGACGAACATGCATACCGATCGTCGCGCCCGGGGATTCGTCAGCCTATAGAGTTGACCGTTGCACGCACGCATTTGCAACGATCGTGTGTGTATGTACAGAGGCATGCCAACGACACAAAATAAATATATATCGGCGAGAGCGCAAAAGTGCATCTATACTCTGCTCTTCCCTGCGCGTATTTGTCATCGTTGTATACACCCGCGCTGATATGCTGCAACTCTTCTTGTCTCTGTCACTCTACACTGTATTTTCCGCGTGATGACAAATGGAAAATTGACATGACATTTGTTGGAAGCATGCAGCGTGTGCGGACGAGTCATTCGGATATAAATCAATGTTTGTTCTGACTTCCGTTTTCATGTTCATGTTATTTAGTTTGTTTGTAATGGAAATTATTGTTTTCAAACAATTTTTTTTCTCGAAAGAGAATATGACACATAACTTTGTTTATTTCGGAAAATATTTATTCAGATACAATAGGGTGCGAGATGAGAATGATTCGAATTCGATAGTAAAAGCCGAAGCTGTTGAATTTGTGAATAAAAAATATCTGAATGTAGGGGAAATTAGATGTTTTCCATTGGTGAATGGGATATATAAATATGCGGTACGGGCTCGCGAATGGAAATATTGTGTGTATAAAGCTTTAATATTCCGGTCAGGCACTGTCGTTCGTACACCACAAACGAAAGATAACTCAGCCAAAATGTCACGCGAACGTGCGATTGATAAACGAGTAACCCGCGTACGTGTCGAAGAACTTGGAATATATGAAATCCGTGCCAAGGACAACGCATTCACTATTCGTGTGGCAGCTACTGATCTCTCCGTCACACTCTACGTTTTTCTATCACCCCAGGTGAGATGTATATACTTATAATAGTTGCATCGAACGTTGACTATAAAATTCGATTTTATTCTTCAACGCTACACAAAATCTGATTAGCTATACGACACAATAAAAGTCAATAATCAAACAGCTTTTTCATTCAATTTCTCAATACTAAATTATGATAATCATCGCAAGAATGTGTGCTATCCCTTATCTATCATTATTCACAGGAATTATTTCCTGTCGCATGGAATGATCAGAAGAAAAAAAAAGGAGAAGATATTTTCTCGACCAGTCACATTAGCGTTTTCTGTTGAATGAGAGAATAGTTGTCGGAGGAAAAGAAAATAAAATGGCAAAAGTTTATATTAAATGGTTCAAGCTTGTCGTGTGATTTTCGTCTTTTTTTTCCCTCGCCTTCTTTCCACTGCGTTCTAATAACATTTTATACACATATACATATGTATATAGCAGCGAGCATTTACCAAGCACAAGCAGCAGCGTATAATCTCAGTGGTTATTAATGGCGAACGTTTGGGAAACTGCTACCGGGCAGAGTTACCCCTTTACCTCCTCACCATGCCCCCCCTTACCACTCAATCATTCTCTTTCTCTTCTCGTCTCCTCTCGCCTCCGTATTCGTATATCTTGTATATATGTGTATGAGAGTGTTCAAGTTCAGCCTCCCATTTTTTTTTCTTATACTTTTTCCTTTCTTCACATATACAAATATACTTCGTTCGTATACCACATACACTTCTCTCTGTATCATCTCTCCTCTCATGTCTCTTTTTCGCTCTGTAAAACTACATTCCTCTCGTCGTTATAACTCTCTCCTTGCCTTCTACCGTACGTTCTCGAGTGGCGATCCTATAAACGAGCGCTTTAATTACCACTGTCATCTCTCTCCCTCACTCGCTCCGTCCTCTTTTACTCCTGCAGTCACTCGGGTTAATCATCTTCAAGTTATACAGATGATATTCTTTTCAAATTTCATTACACACCACACACAGTTCCAACTGAGAATATTCACAATTATTTATGCTGGGGGGAGAAAGATAGAATTTATATTTTTTCAAATGAATTATCTGATTGGACCTGAAATTAATAGGTGAAAGAAAACAGAAAGGGAAAATTATTTTGCGGTCACTTTTGTTAGGCGAAAAATTCTGACGTGAGAAAAGAGAGTCGACGAACCATTTTCTCTTAGTTCCCCTACACACTTATAGTGACCTTGAACGTGATAAAAGTAGATAACTACATTTAACAGGTCGTAAAAGCGGAAGCGTGTCGATATAGCTTGAGAATGGTCGACAAACCGTGGGAAAACAGAAAGAGGATTTTGGGACACAATGTCTCTTTTGGAGAATAGATATATACTTGTATATATCTTTGAGGATATTCGCGTGCGCAACATCCCAGGATCTTGACGATTGGAAGAGATATCCTTCTACATACATATATATATATATGTATATATAAAGGTTATCGTTGATCGGGCACGGGGTTGAGAATTTGGTTTATCGCTGAACGAAGTAAAGTCTTGACCCTATTCACCCCTTATTTCTTCAAGAAAATGACTCTGTATACGCGAAAGTCGAAAAAGGGTCTCTCAATCGACTCATAAAATCCTCCGGACTGTCTTTTCAAATGTTATATATACCAGAGTGGTGATTGTCCCATGAAACCATTGTCGATCGACGAAAATTATTCTCGTGACAAGCATATCAAATATATATTTCTACAAAAATAAATGATCACAGAACTATGCATTGCGTATTTGTGATCAGCTTTTTTTTCCTCTCAAAAGTTCTCCAACTATTGGTTAAACACTTCATTGTTAATATTTGCTCTAAGAAGTTGGAATTTTCCGGTGAGTCTATTGATACGATTTTAGGAAAATTCAGATGTTTTGGTAAATATAGAGAAATATATTAAAACAACAATTATGAATATCTAATAACATGTTTATGTATGGAATGAAACCCAGCTGGCCTTGTACTCAATCCAATATATATTGTCATTAGACGTAACAGGAGTTGATTAGCGAAGGGAGAATAGACTATTAAAGTTCTTGCAAACGAGTAATAACTGATCTGAAAGAGCGAGAGAGTAGAGAGAGAATGAGAAACTCAACTCTGTGCGCACGAGTTTTCATGAATAAAAGGAAGAAAGCACCGCAGAGTGAAGATGGAGTGAGAGGAGAACACGGAAAGCTGATAGAGGGCGAGAGTGCTGGGATGAAAACGACCTTCAGCCCGCGAGTATTCGAGTTAATGGGGTACTTTGTTACCCCGCCGCTCGGTATATCCCTAGGGATCGCTCGGGATTAATACTTCCTCGTTCGAATCTTCACGGCTTTTCCGTGGAATTGTGAAATGAACTGTGTCGATGGATGAACTTGTTGGTTGGATACACCTCTATAACCATCACTGCTATCAATGTTGGCTATTTGTGTCTCTAGTGGTCAACTGCTGCAGAAAAATTTGTTGTTGCTTTCACACATAAAAGTATTTTTGATTAGGTGATTGTGATTGTGGTGTAGAAGTAATATCTGTTGTGTAAAGAGTTATTGGAACGCGTATACGGCCAATTGCGCTTCAACATTTTTTGAGTTTAATGGACGTCACTCAACAGTTACCGCAATTTATTCCCAACTTGGGGCGCGATAGTGAGAAGCAAACGTGCACACCAGTTAAAATCATAAAACACAACGCAGTCAGACATTTGTAACCCTCTATATATAATAGTGCATCACATCATAGTACGAAAATAAAACGAAAAAAAAAATAATAGATGTAAGAAGACGAAGTTTGAAACGCCAATAAAACATTCCTTGTTACGCTCGTAGGTCACGAGGCATTCGCACGTCATTTTGAAAAGAATTGGTAGATACATTTGGTCGACCTGGGAGTTCACTTGTTCTCTTCACTCTCTCTGTCTCTTTATATTAGTCAGACTCAGTCTCCCACTGAGAAAATATTCCGCAATGATTTTCTGCTTCTTACACGCGCTGATTGGAACCGCCGTCGATTTTCCGCTTTGTCGAACGTGCCACAACACGTGTGCAACAACTATTCGACCAGCAGTGCGATTCATCCGTGCCGTTTGACCGGTGTTCGATGTACAGTTATAAAATGTACAATTGTGAGAGCTCCACCAGATTCTTGGGAATTTTCTTAGAAATTGTCAGAAATACAATGAATCATTTGTACCTGCGTCTAACAATCAATTTTTTTTCTTGTACTTTATATATTCCTGTATTAGTATTTTATTTTTTTATACATTTTCAATAGTTCATCGATGTAATTGCTATATATTACGCTGGGCGTAGATTTGATGTGTTTGTCAGCAGCATTTCCCCAGTGCAGCAGTTTCGTTGAGTTTCCACGGGGCGCGACCGCACTGATTGCCAATCAATGTACCCATCTCGCTGAAGTCTAATTCACCAACACTATTGATCAATCAGTGTCCACGTGGAGTACGCCATGTGTGGTTTTGCCTCCCACTCTCATTTTTTTATACATGTACAAATAAATATGTATATTCCTTTTGTTCATTGTTTCAATTCATAGCTCGTTGTTCTTGTTTTCCCTCTCCTATTTTATTTCCAATGTTGATTTATCAGTAAAAATTAATCAAGTGAGTATTCATAAAGTATAAATAACTTGATGTCAATATACTCTATCTGTTTGTAAATTATTGTGATAAAATCAAAAATATAATGTTGCTTATTTCGAGAAAAGTCTACTTGTTCTGCTGTTTATGCTTACAGTCGCTGTGTATTGTTGACTGATTCATCGAATTATTAATTACACAATTTCAGAATGCGACTGCGAGGCGGCGGAGATCGCATTAGTTGCCGCAGTCGGTTACTAAATGTAGTGAAGCGTCTATTTTCCCACCAAACTCATCTACACAAACAACTATCGCGCATATGTCACATATATACATTTGACTAGACAGAAAATATACAATCTATGTATACATACATCTAAACGTCGCGTATACCACAGCGCTATATACGACACGTGTATTCAGCATGGACGGATGGCCGCACTGCTGATTGCGACGTTGTTTGCCGTGCATTTCGTCGACTCTATATTGTATATAGATGTATATATTTGTATGTATGTATGTATACGTCATTCCACGTCAACGTAGAATCGAGACGTCCTCTTTGTCATCTGCCGATTGTACAGTTGGTTCAATTTATTTTGCGCCTCGATTATTCAACGTAGAAGCCGAAAAAAATCATGAACATTTTTCAATTAAATTGACTTCGATTATATAATAATTAAAAGGAATTAAGTAAATACATGAGACACAAATCTGATGCGCAATCGCGTAATTGGATTTCATGTCCGATTAATTCCATATTAATGTTTTATGTTTTTTATTTTTCTTCAAGCACCATAAACCGAAATTATGACAGAAAGTATGAATCGTTTTTTTTTCTGGGCATAATTGAATTGTTAAATTAATTTATTAATGAATTCTCAATTGTGCGAACATCCGGTATAATTTCGTCGAGGATTATTTCAATCATATCTCTGTGCTAAGCATAAAAAAAATTCATCATGGTATTATATTGTGTGTATGAGGACACATTAGATGCGAATATATATGCGTATGTATAGATCACGTGGCCGAGGGCCAGCTCCAGAAGATGTATGCCAAACGGAAGGTAGTGGTGCCCGGAAGCCATTACTGCCCCTCTAATTTCTTTACGATCACAATGCCATTGGTCACGGTGGCGCGCATTTGCCGCGTAACTTTATTGCCTGGCTCTTCATCGCACTCTCTCAATCGTCGTTGTGTTTTATTTCTGTTATTATTTTCATCTCTCCCTTTCTTTCTTATCGTACTCCCTCCTCAACTCTCTTCTCGCACAAAAGCAATCCCAATATCACTACAATTGTTCAAACATTTTTCCATTTTTTCTCTGCAAATTTATAACCACCAATCAATAACCATCAAAATAAAATTGCTTCCAGGTAAACTTTATCAGAATGCTTCTGACTCACTGCAGATCAGCACATATATATTAATGTATATATATGTACCACTTTTATTCTGTGACAATGAAACTCTGATGATAAATGTCGAATTGAAATAACCTCCCTTGGAGAGAAAAAAAAATGAAGGATAAAAAGTCGAAAAAAGAGAAGAAAATAAGTCTAAAATGAAATGAAAGAAGAGAAGAATGGTGAAACACATTTCAGATAGTGCGACGGTGTGGTATATAGACAGTGTTGCAAGATAGCAGAATAAAACTGCTCTGAGATAGAGAAAGAGAGAAAGAGTAGCTCCAGGCGCACAATGAGCCTATCAGATTATATTTCTATTTTCGACACGCGGTCTATCGCACAATCCCATCTCCAAGGGATCTGCGGCTACCACTATACTGCGACGTAGCTTTTGCAGACGCGAGACGATAGCAAATGAGGTTTACATTCACATATATACACATACATGTTACCAGTAAACTATTTCAGAATGAAATAACCCTTTCACATGGACAAAATATCCGCGGACAAAATTGAAAGTGCTAATATTTTTTTTTCCAACATCGTACGAATAATGTACCATTTTATGGCACCGTCATATTCATTCTTTTGTTTCAAGTTCTATTATATACCTGTACTGAAGCACTTGACTGATGGCAGATCAGTTGGTTGCATGACAATCATTCTGTTGGAAATGACGTGTGCAACGAGAGAGATCAACAAGAGCAACCTATCAGAGTAATGCATTGAGTCTACCGGTCCCTCCAGGGCTCGGACTCTCACTCTGACACTGATGCGCTGCTGTTTAGTCTTCACTTGATGATATTCATGTACATACAGGGTGGAACTTCGCATATATATCGTCAGGAAAATTGTATATGCAATCTAAAATCAGATATATACGATTAAATTTGCAACGAAGTCTTCAATTTACAGTACAATACTGTCGGAATAAAAATGTCAAGAAAACAAACGACATGGGAATGCAAGATGATTTGCTTGTCAATAATTTTTTTCACAGTTGTTGGCTTCTAATGTGTTCAGAATTTTTGATGCATCATAATACGACACATGAGATATATTATTGAACACACTTCTCAAACCGATAATATCGTGATATCAAGATACACCCTGTATATCTATGCTTTAAGAGTACCCATGTGCGCCAGAATGGTGAAAGGATTTCAAGAATGATCACTTTACCGGGTGTGGGCATACCGATGTCTTCTCGATCGTCACTTCTGGTCCTCTGGGCAGGCACCAGCATTCATGTATATATATATATATATATAGTTGTGCTTGTCACCCGAGGGATCAAGCGGAAAGGGAGATTGTAGATCGAAAGAAAGAATCTGGTTGACTTCGCCTAGAGGTTGTAAGAACATCGATGGAGAACGAGAATAACATAAAAGAAAAATAATTTATATATGAATGTGATCTATATGTTATTGCTTTCAATGTGGTAGGTATAATAAATATAAATATTCCAATTTTTCTCTTTCGCTTCTTTTAATTATTTTATTTGATTATCCGTATTGAGAATGCGGCCTTATCATTATTGTGTGTTGAATACTGCACGAATGAGAGAGATGGTAGAAGGTGCTCAGGAGAATTGTGGTATATATGTGGCAGAGCTGATATTATGGTAGCTCCCGCGGGCTACAATGCGAACTGGTTGGTACTTGTTCTGCTCTACCTTCGCTGGACTCTCTCACTCACTCTCTCTCTTTCTGTCTCATACTCTGGGTGCCTTCATCATCAGTGCCGAGTGCCAGTGAGTGGTGCGGTGCCTTGCACTTCTTCATGTTCACATGTATGAAAGACGTTTAAAAATGAGAAGAGAAGCATCATAAGACGGAAAGAGATAGAAAGAAGGAAGAAAAGAATGAAGCGCGGTCTCTATATAGCTGGAGGCGGTGCAGCTTTTCTCTGCTCAGCTCATCTCTTCCATCGTCTCTTTGTCTTCACCAGATCTCTCTCAGTTTTGTATTCTCTTTATTTTTCATGACTACTTTGCCCTTCCGTTGGTGAAAAATTCTTCGGCACACACTCGCGACGCCCATTGATCCAATTAAATGAAATTAAATTCTTTATACGAGACAAGATTGAAATAAGGGATACCATATGGATTTATTTGATGAAGTTGGCACGATCATTTTGTTCAACTTATATAAGAGTTGAATTTATTTGCTCAGCAGATAGTACTCACGATAGGGCGAATATGGAGAACAAATGGAGGAGACAGAAGTGGTGTATCGTAATACTTGGCTCAAAAACGATTGAAGTGACTTCATGCTATGATGAAAGAGAATTCAATGCGAGTATGTAGTAAATGAAAGAAAAAAAAATTGAAAATCCGTGTGTGAACTAAATTTTTGAAGCGATGATTGAGGCTCTATATGTATGATGTGTATGAATGTGAAGTTATCACGACGTTTCGCATCAGTATAAGCGCTAAAGATAATAAACAACACGAACGCACGCCGCAAATGAACAGACCCACGACAGTGTAAAATTACTGCGTCAAGAACAATCACGTTACAGGCGAATGAGTTTTCTCTCACTCTTCCTCTCTTCCTTGACTACTTTATAATTCTTTTTTTTGTCGAGTTTTTTCATGACATTTAAATACGGGATGAAAATATAATTCCATATGTATGCTGAAAAGGGGAAGAATTTACAATATGAAAGCACAAATTATTAAACATTTTTTTTTCACCAATTAAATTAATGAACAAATTTTTTTGTTCTGTATTTGAATTCGAAGAGGTAATATAAATGGTGGTGCGATTGGTGTTGCCTATGTAGTCTATATAGCAGGAAATATTGAGGGTTGGCACAAAAGGGGTGGCGATAGCCGATCATATCAACGATGTTGGCTGCCTCGTGGGGTTGGGCTGATGTGCTGTTACAAGGGATGTGGTGATGGTGAGTAGTAGGCACAGGATTGAAAGTGAGGGAAATGTAGAGTGAGGGGGAGAGAGAACCAAATATAGAGAGTGAGAGGCATACTGGTGGAAAGGGATCCAATCAATCAGCCACAAATCAGTATGCATGGCACGTACACCTAATGCTGCCACTCTTTCATCATATTCATTTGATCATGAGAGTGACAGAGAGTCGTGCATCCCTTTTACACGTCGCAGTTCTCTTGTGCTCATTGCTATCCATTTATTTATGTGGTCTATGAATGCATTCAATTATTAATGATGCTCTCTGAGATATCATTACAAAGATCTATTTTGTTTGAATTCATTATAAAAGAAGCGAACAATTTTGAAAATCATCTTGAACAATAATGTTCAATTGTATAGTATGCAAAAACATCAATTACACATTTTCTTCATATTAAATGTAATATATAAATTCTTCATTTTACAAATATATTTTTCTTATGAATTCGGTTAATCGGTATAACTACTTGAAAGCTTGGCAGCGAAAATAAGAAAAGAAGCAAAGTATGAGGGTAAACGAGCAGTCGGCAAACCATCTTCAGTACATTGTGTAGCAGAGTGAGCGCGAACCATTATTGAGTTCGTATTCAACTTTTTTTTTGTTCTTGTTTCACACACGAGGGATTTGTACATGCGAGAGGATACCCACTCTCGAGCGTTAAACGGGCAGATTACCCAGCCAGACGGTATTGCCATGGGGCAAATACGTCTTTGGTCCAAGCGTTTCGTAGAGATCGAGATGGCAGAGAGATGTATGTGTGTGAATATATACATATACATATACATATGTATATATATATTGAACCTCCGGCAAATACGTAATCCGGATTATCGGACGGAGGATCCGCTTATAGTGGACTGTACACTTGCGTTCACCAGCGATACCACGATGATACCACCTCATACCTTATTGTCATTTATATTTCCTCCCACTGTCCTACTTACATCAATGTTCTGCTTCATACTTTTTCCGCTCCCATCCCTATGTAATATAATATTTTCAATACTTATTATTATAAGTGAAAAAAAAAATCAATATACAAAATAATGGGGCAAATAATATTAATGAAATTGAAATTGAGTGGGCCAAAGTGTATAACTTGGGCAAATACCAATTGGAGAATGCGCTGTTCATAATGCAGAGGAAGTTGACGGGACGAGACAGAAAGAGGGAGCGAGAGATTGTGAGAGATGTTTATGTTTGGTCAAAAGAGGAGGAGGTGCAATTTAAAGCCGAGCCCACCTCGCAAAAATGCTTGCGATGATCGGTCCTAAAAGCGCCGGGCCTCTCTCGGTTCATTAACTGGAAACCCAATAGCGGTTGTTTGCATTGGCAGACGGCGACGGCGGCAACAACGAAAGAGTGAGAGAGTGCTCGCTGCGTCCGGGGCCCCACAAAATTACGAGCCATATTGCATATATGTATATGGTGCCAGCCAATTGCGTCTGGTTACAGCCCCCGGTGCCTCGTTATATTGAATGGAGCCGAAGCCAAGTTGACGTTGATATGTCATATATGTATACATAATGTATATACACAATGTATAATTCGATAACTTGATTATTAAATTTTTTTTCTTTTTCACTATTGATTATTAATTTATTTTTCATCCAAATTTTCTTATGCAAACGCACAATATTATAAAACGCAAGTAAATACATTCTAGGTATTTCATTATGTTCAATTCCCAAATTGACATGAAATTTTCCGACAAATGTCTATTAATTGCAGAGACAATACAAAACATATTAATCGAAATTTATTTTCATACGAGAAAGACCGCACATTCTTTTTTCCTTCGAACCCAAAAATCATAGGGTTATATTAAAACCATTGGACGCATCAATGGTTCATGTAATTAAAGAGAAAATCAAAGTGTATGTGTCTACCTAAAAAGTATACACACGTACATATAGCAAACTGTTTTTTCCCTTGCGAACAAACCGCAGGCGTACCGCGCTGTCAAAATAGATAACGCTCGTGGAAAGTCACCCTGTAGTTAAAATCCATTGGTGGATCTATACATGTATATAGTCTCGGTATATAGGTCCATTCGCTTTGAGTTAACGTCCACAAAGGGGTTGCATGAATGTATACATACATACACACATCGAGAGATGAAGGGGATGTATATTACGATCGTGGTGAAACCGAGGTAGGTGTGGAATAGGGTAAAATACACTTTGCTATATACACATTCATGCAGAGAGGTTGTGTAAGGGTTGAAAATTTTACGTCAGCGAAATTGCATGCAACTCCAGCATAACATTGTTTACCAACGAATCGTCGACTGATCTGCCAATTAATGAATTCGTTGGCATTTTTTTCTTTCATCCCAGTCCTTGTTCCTGATTTTTTCTACGCATTCATTCCTCCGTCAGACGATTCAATGACTTGTGATAATACTTTCATTTACATTCTTTCATCAAGATTTTGCGTAAATATGTAGATGTGTACATACGTGGGAGATGACATGAGTGCTGGTTGGTCAATGCAACGGATATATACACCCTCATGTATAGTTAAATGAGGGCTGGTCTTTATGTTGGACGGGGTTGTATTCGCATGCGCCAACCCTTTTATTACCGAACCGGATGACTGAAACTATCTAACGTGACGACATTAGCGGAACCTCGTGCCTCGTATATTATTACATTGTATGGCAATATAGCTAAAATGGTGAGAGCAAGTGAGAGAGAATGTGAAATTGTAAATGCGGATTATAGGACATTGTGGGGTCGAATGCTCATTACAGTTCTGGTCACGCTGGCTTATAAAACCATGGACGTCGATATTATTCGCCAAATGCTTAAATATGTTAATTTCGAAGATTTATTTCGTCAATAACAACTATCTAATACATAATTAAAAGTTTATAGAGTTTAACAACGTGCACAAATTATTGTTTATTCATATAGGAATAAATTTAATGATACCATAGATAATGGAGTATTAAATAACGATACTCTGAAGGTCAACTCTCTCACAAATTATAAGCAAATGAGAATTTTCCGAGATTGTGCAAGGACGACATGCATTTGATAAATCGTAATTTCAATGTTAGACAGTTGGTCTATACAATAAATTCTAAAATTCATATAATTCATATACATAGTTATAATGATCTACGCTGAAGCGATGCACATACAACGGAAATATATTCCTCAGGTTTGTTTCTCACGCGCCATACAAGGTTGCGGTGCTGCCATTAAACGGCGCGATTCGTGTTACAGATAGAACCTTAATAAGGCGACGACGGCGCATATATGTATGTATATACAGAGCATAAATGGTGTACGAATATAATCGTGGCCATACAGATCTCGAAAATCAGTACATACTGATTGCAGATTTGTTAAATATCCCCCATAAATATCATTTATTCAATAATTTAATTGCTAATTTAAATTATTGATTGCAAGAGATTGAGAATTGTTATAAAAATAAATATGATTGATAATAAACTGAACAACATCATTATGTGTTGGTAACGTACGATATCCTCTAAATTTCAATTGCATAGTACAATGCAATTGGAGAGGGTTAACATTTATTATGCGGTAATATCCAATATTGCATAAATTATTCTATTACAATTCAACATATATAATCGGATTGCAGCGCGATATATTGAATAATTTGATTCTTCATTTTGATGAGCATTATGTATATTATAATATTGGTATGGATTTAGTATGAAATGCTATGGTGTATTCTAGCCTCCGTCGCTTTGATATGCAAAGATGGCCGATATTATACACTCTTGGGAGTAAAAGTAACGGCTATGGCGGTGGTGGCACGTAAAACAGCGCAAGAGGGGCGGCAAAACCGCGCGATCCTACAAATATAGATGTATATATATATTTTATAGGGGAGTGCAATGGTGCGCGGGCGAAACACCGAGTGAGAGTATCTAGAAGAGAGAGGGGGACAACGCTGGAACGACGAGTACCCATAGGTCAGAGGGGCTGATGCGGTGTGCAGGGTGCAACTACTTACCATACTCCCAGTATATACCCAAAGTCCCCGCATTCTGCTTCTGCTGTCGTGTGGCTCAAACGACGGATAGTAGTCGCTAGCGCACGCTTCTCAACAGAGCAAGGGAGAGCAAGCACCGCGAATAACGTAGATCACTCGCACGTGTTCAGAGAATAGAAGAAAAGACATTTGAAGAGCAATTTTTCTTTTTTTTCTCCAAATATATATTCATATAAAAGTATAAGAACGTTTTGTTCCATTGATATTGGTCCTCGGGGGAGAATGCCACTGTAATTGGGCGAGAAACAATATTTTTGTTGTTGAGCATGGTGGAAATCAATAACTATAATGGACATACTGAAATACAGAATGGAAGGAATATTTTTTAGAAAGCTCAACAAGAGATTTTTGTGACAAACATTGAAAAAGATAAAAACCATTGAAAATTGAAGATAACCCATTTCACAAGCTCTTCGGTGATGATAAAAAAAATTGGAAATTCATTGATTTCATCACTGTAGAGAAGTCAAATTCAAGTTGCTATTTTTCTCTCATTAACTAAAGATTTTCCCCATTCTCTATATTGTTTAATGGTAATGAGTAAAAATGCCGATATAATTGTACAATTTGTATCTCATTATTGCTCGCAATTTTCACCGCATTTAACAATAAAATTTTCTCCTGACAGAGAAAGTTATGGAAAGAAGGTGGATATTTGTGGAAGAAATAAAACACAAAGAAAACATGGTCGAGAAAAAAAAATGAAATTATAACTGAAGATATAAAACAAACAGAGAGGAGGAAAAAAGCAGAGTTAATCTGGAAAAATAATCGTAATAGAAAAGGGTATATAGTAATTAACTTTGTGGTTGGGTAAAGAGGGTAGAAATGTATTGAATTGGTACACAGAATGGGGTGGGCCGTTAAGAGATGGAAGATAAAAGAATAATGGGAAAAGAAAAACAAAGAATTGACCATAGAATTGGTAAAAACGCGAAAGATGCTTTGCAAGTAGTGCGTTCTTCGGTCACTTTAGCAAGAATTTTGTACACATAGTGCACGGGTCTGCAGAGGTCACGTGGGGCACGTTTAACATGCCTGTTGGCGGGCGGATAAGATCGTGTTGTTGGTGGGGATGGATATACAGTGCGATATGGAGCAAAAAAAAAGTGAGAGACAGGGAGTGGAGATAGAAGACACAACTGCTAATAGAAGACGCAGGCGAGGAAGTGAAAGGGAATCAAGACGTCATGAGACATAGACCACCTTTGTCTTCATCATCATTCACTTGTAAGATACACAATTAATAATTACACATCCAGTGATACAATTCATCAATCAAATGAATTCCCTTCTCAATACATTATTATTATTTATATCCAAATGTAATAATGAGAAAATTGTCGGCTAGAATTTGCATTTTGTGACCTTGGCATCTTTCAACATTCTAAAGTTTCTGTGTTGAAACATTATTTCAATCCAAAACCCTCTGTCTCCAGCCTATACAAATATAAGCCAAGTAATTAATAGACTGTCGCAAAATTCATATGAAATGTTTGCACGTTGCTTGACAGTTACACGTCTGCCAAACAATTCTTATAGTTCACCAACATAATGAACAGTATGAACTGTACTATCTACTAAACAGATATCAAGAATTGATATCTACCAATCGCTATGCAGTACAATATTTCAATTATCATTAATGTTGCATGTTTATCACACTTTGAAAACCAGTTTTCCCAATGCAATAATATGTAATATTTATTTCTTACTTGTATTCTACGTTTTTCAACCGTCTTTATCAATTTTCATACCGGTTTCTCTGAATTTCGATGGTAAATTACACAGGGCGTCTTGATCGTGTATTTTTGTGTTTTTCGTTAGTGTATTTCATTCCATTTCATTCTCTTCATTTTTTTTTATTGTACAGAAGCCAATGGACGTTTGGCGGCGCGCGGCGCGCTGTTTCTCTCGCCGGGGTAATGCATTCGCGGCGTAACTTGGCACACACGCTAATTGACCGTACAGCGAGATAGTGGCGGTGTGCTTTATCGTGCCATCCATAACGAGTACGGTGCAGAGGAGGTGGAGCATACGTTTCTTCTTTATTTTCATTATTTTTATTTTTTTCTCTTTAATGTCGATGAAACGGTCCATTAACCAACTTGACTATACATCCTATATCCGTTGTCTGTGTGCATGCGCGTGCATTAAAATGTTTTTTCTCTTTTTCTCTCCCTCCCGAACCGCCTGACCTTCCACATGATATTTAGTGTAGACTGTCGTGCAAATAAATACCTCCACAATACGAACTTTTGTACAAAATGAACAATTAACGGGTGCAAACGAAAAGCCAAAATAATTTGATGATTTTACAATGCATTTACAATTAATCGTGTTGAAAAGCAATAAATAAATAAACGAATGAATACAACTACATATCTCGATGTAATGTTTAATGATGCTTCATTGTTCATCGACAGTGGGGACCAGGAACAAGAGCAAAAGAGAACTCGCGTATGGGAGCAAAAAAAGAAAGAAAAAAAATTGTGTTCACTAGTGTGATACGCACAACACCAAATCCAATTCGCACGTTGAATAACGACTAACTAACCGCAGTTATATCATAAAAAGCAATGCAGCGGCATGTGAATTAATTTTCACTGTTCTCTCGTTCCTCTATATATTTTATACACGGACATACGTATGTATAGTATGTTTTTGCACCCTCCAACATTTTCTCTGTTGCTCTCACTCTCTTTCAACTGGAACGGTCCCAAAATTCAATAAAGTCGAACGAGTATACGTAGAGATATAGAGTCCCCTTGGTATGGCCGCGCGCGAGCCTCCTCGCACCCTCATCGTCGTCGTCGACGTCGTTTCCACGTCGGGGCTACATATAAGGATATATAGAAAAAAGACAAACGAGAGTGCGCAGGAAAGAGAGAGTCATCGAGGGAACCCGGTGCATACATTAGCGGGGCGTGGGGATATATATAACTTCCAACGAACAAAGGGATAGGCCACTATGGCACGTACCATATAAGACGATTACGCCAAGGAGATAAAGCTTCATACACTGCTGAAATGTATATGTACATTTGCATATACACCAACACACATTTTCTCTGGTACATCGCCGTCTTTCTCCATCCTTTTTGTGTCAGTTCCTTGCTGTACAAACGAATTAATAAAGCGTGTGATATTCCTTTCCCTTTATGTTGACAAGCGATTGTGCAATTATATTACAATCGATCCTATCTCAATACAAATTTGGCTCTTTTTGCAATAATGGCAAATGAATACGTCAGATGAATTATACTGACATGATTCGTATTGCTTTGATACTTCACAGCTTTGAGGAAATATTTTCACTTTTTCCAATGACCCGATTTTGTTCAAGATAAATTCCAGAAATATCCAGAATACGAAATACTAGAAATAATATTTATTGTGGCAGTATTTTCCAATATCTTTATGTTGAATTGAAATTCAATTGTTCATTTTCATATATCACGGTTAACTGAGTGGTAATCGATTGCAGAAAAAAAAGTCGCGAACGGAATGACAGGTGAGAATTCGCACTGGGTTAATATAGATCTGGCATGTCAATTAGGGTAACGAAAACCAGTTGTGCCATGTTTGCGATAATATATTTTCCGTTGAGATGATGAACACGTGTGTTTCAATATCGAAAGGAATATCGGATAAAAAAAAAAATATGAATATAAATAGAGTGTGGTGAAGAATTCGAATCAAAACTTGTAAATATTCAACAGCATGGAATATTCTGTCGATAGTACAAACTTTTGCGACTCATACACAGTGGACACCTCATCTCCAATCAGGTATATATATCTATATTTATCCATATGCGAAGAGAAATTCTAGTATTCGATGTGACGTAGGTATATTTGAACATTGGTATTAGTTCATGACAGTGGAATTAAACCGGGCGTGGTTGCGTTACACAATTTAGCAAAGTTGACGCGGTTGTGCTGTGTCTCTTCAGTTGTCAGCATGTGTGTATTCCATATATATATATATATGTATGTTCACCCCACTCTCCATCTTTCACTTTATTGATGTAGATAGAGAACCATCGCGTCGACACAGACGAAAACGGACGGACGGGGTTCGTTGACAGGACACAATATTGCAATAACTTCAATTACTGGGACACGGTCGTCGCCGCGTGTTGCTTTCAGCTTGCGGCCACGTTTCTCGTGCGGTTATGTTATCCGCTACATCCCTTTGACATATTAATTCGTGAATTTGAACGTGTGTGTAGAGTCTATGCCCGTATCGTTGTCTCAATTTGTATGTACATAAGAGTAAGATAGAGACAAGTCCCATCCTACGCGTACTCGCGTATTTATATATACTTTCAAACTGACACACAGACGTCAAGAGAAGCGACGAATTGGCTCCACGACGTCAACGCGACGCAATGCGATGGGGAGCCTTTTAAACAAGTGCTCCTTGATAAACCATTGACGCGCGAAACCACCCTCGAAATTCGCCGACGCGCCTCGACGCCCTCTGGGCATTGCCACAACGAACCCCCACGTGCGATCTACACTAGAGTCGCAATAGGGTGGTGGAAATTATATACATACATATCAAGGTATGTACACGTCATTTGTAATAGTGTGATATAGTGTCTTGTGAATTACGCGACTTTGTCACATTATTTTATAGAATTCCAAGAAGATGAAAGTGTGAACGGGACTTGGTTGATGAAAGTGACTTATCCAGAGAAATAAGAATGAGGGTGGAAGTATAATTTATGTGAGTCTTATACTCTTTTTGTTAACAAATATCTCCATCCGTCTGCAAAATTTTTTTTTCTTTGGAATTGATTATTTGAAATCAGTTGATTTAGAATATTCAATCATGACATTCTGATATTATTCGAAAAGTTTGAGTATTTCTGTTCTATTTTATCTAATCATCAGAAAAAAATAGACATCGATGTCCACAAAATTTTTCCTAACTGTCTGTGATATCAATTTTTCGATTTATGAACCCCTGACTCGAGATCTATATAAATTTCCTATCTCTCCAGACCTCATGTGAATTGGAAAGATTTTACAGTCCCGATGCGGCTTCGAGGGCACCACTCAATGCCTCAGGGTGATCGTGCAACCCCTCGTGCGTTGATTCGAACCCACTCGAAATTTCGCTCGGCTAGCGCTTTTTTTTCAACATTTATTTGACAGCTGTCGGCCACAATACGCACGTTTACTTACCCTGGCGGTCGGCTTGTCTTTAACTTTCTCTCGTATAAACGAAAGGGAGGATTTTCACAGCTCTCAACCCCAGTTCTGTGCTCTCTTCTCTTCATTTTGATACACGCGGGCGTAAAATTGGAAATAAAAAGACTGCTCATCACGTTTCATTTGTGAAAATTCAAAACACCAAAAAACGTCAGCAACATCACATTTTTCATTATATATATCATTTTATTATTATTTTTTTTTCTTCGTGTAATGCTAAACGATGAGAAAAAATTCAATTGAAAGAGAAATTGAGTATTACATATACAATCTCTCGTAAATTGTCGATAACGAGCCATTACACTTCAACATTATCCTCTTCCCTCTTCCTACCTCTCTCTCATTCAATCACATAGCTCGGTTGGAAAAAAAATTTACGAAGACAGCTATTAAACTGCCGCAACTACAAGATTGCGACTAGTGTCGCGCATGAGACTAGAAGAGCAATACTGAGAATCAATCGTCTAAGCCTGAGAACTTTGTCAATTAGCAGTAACAATTAGTAGTAGTGGTCTGTATATACTCAGCGATCGTGGAATGATTGCGACTGCAAGACGCGCGGCCGTACCAAAGTGATAGATAATAACTAATATACTGAATATTGTGACAGTCACACGTATACGGGTCTTTCTACACGTTCAAGTGTGTTTATAAGTATATCCATATGAGTATACCTATGGAATGTAGCTATAAGTATAACGATATTCTATATAGATATATTCATTGATTGAGTTCTATTAATCCTGTATTACACACGTGCAGATGAACGGGGATAATCGTTTCCTCGCGCGTTTTCTCCGACGCCACTTGAGACGCAATCGCGTTGAGAATATCGATAGCTCTATTTCTTGATTGTTGACGGCGCTATGGTTATACACTATATATACCGGTCGCTTGTTAGATAGCCATTAAAATTATACAATATTATCACAAGGATATACACACATCCATATCAGTATTATTTTCACACGCACGTTTATATTATCACTTTGTGCAAAGTGTCAAATTGTTTTATTCATTACGACACATGTCTATTATGTAATTATCCAACTATTAATTATTATATCGAAAATAAAAATGAAACGTCGCAAAATAATACCAAAACATTATCGATTAGAGAGAAGTATAATTGCTTGAGCCTTTCACAATATGGTCGAGACATTTTTTCGTTAAAAATGGACATTGGGTATATTTTTGAAATCCGTCTATTTCTTTTCTTAATTTGGTGCTTCGGGGCGCGGTCTTCCGGGGCGAGGTCGCGCGCGCGATAGACAATAACCGTAACGGATAATATACCCAAAAGATCGGTGGTCTGAACTTAAAATCAAAATCGCGCGCGTTGGGTCCGCCACGCCGGACCTCGCCAATTTTCGGGACGGTCGCAACGCGTAATGATGATATTTATCCCTAATGAAATTAGCCCTGCTTGTCGAAGCGCGTGGAATAGACGTTGTACCGTGAAATTACTATAATGGTCGAGAAAGGCCTCACTCAACCTACAGAACAAAAAAAAATGAGATAAAAAATAGAGAATAAAATGATAGACCGCAACGAAAATAATATATATATACTTATATATAGCTCGATTTGTTAGTCACCTTTGTCTTTCATACTCGCGTGTAATAACGAATCATCATTATATAGATGTTTTTTATTTCTTATATGCATCTAGGGATTGTTTTGGCAAGTTTGTCTACTCACATAGTCGAAGAGGATCGTCCAAGAACATATTTTCAACAATTTCATTTTTATTTATTATTTCTGCACTTTTTGTTTTTTCGTTGAGAATTCAAAATTACGGTCGTAAAAAAGCGAACCCAGGGCAAATTAGAAGGGGATTCAAGAGCCCCGGGGGGTGTCCCAAGTGTTTCCACTCACCCGACTTGGATAGTTAAGTCTTTGGCTGTTTTAACATCGACCTTTGCCATGAAACAACGAATTTTTGTCTATAACAAAAGTACGCGTATTATATCAGGGCCATGCCCACACACGGGTTTCAACGGGCACAGTAAAGTAGCGAAAGCATCGGGGCCCGCAGCCGGGAGCAGCCAACAGGCTCGTTCCACTGGAAACAATTGCTGCCTCCGGGCATCATTTACATCATAAGCAATCATAATGATCGAATTTTCGGCGAACGAACGATGATCCAATGAGTGGAACGTGAGAGGGACGAGAGAACGAAACAATTCAGAAGTGGGTACCCACTTACGTGACTATACCAAACTACTTATATATATATGTGTGCAACAGAGAGAATAAGACTTCTTTTTTTTTGGAACTCTCCTACACTCGAACGCCCGCTTTAATTTTGTGAATATTGCTTGAGGCTAACTTGCACAGTTTATAACAACTGGCACCCACCCCGACTCCACTTCTGTTCTGTTCTCTATACATTTTTTTCCTCTCTTTCTTCCAAAATGCACCCGTCCTTTCCTCTTTAAAAACTCAACACACGCATTTTAGAAAAGGAAATAAAAATAGTAGAGAAAAAAAATATGAAAAAGGTGGGTATAATCATCGAAAAAGCGCCAAGAGCGTCAAATCGTTTGTCGTCAACGCGCGTCCATTCACCGCCCTTGATGTATATAACATTTTGACTCGTTAACTGCATCGCTATTGTACAAACTAGCCAATTTACTCAGAATTCCAGGAATCGTTAAAAAGTTTTTTGAAAGAACTATATACCGTGTATGCGATGTCGATTTTTTTTTCAGCGCAATTCATTTCTATTTCACTGCTTCGGCTACAATTTATTTCGTGTGTTTCGATATGAATAATATGCTCACGCAAATGAGGCGATAAATAATGATAGAAATATCAATTGTTAGCAGGAAAATCCATCAAAGTATTTCAACTACTATGGAGCTGAATAAAAGCTGGCGAATTCTCTCGAACAAGTCGAATTAAATTATTATATTTTAGTCAAAACGTTCTACTTCGATAACAATTACTCATTTATTCATGTATTTTTTGTTCTCGGAGTAATATTTAATTCTCAATTTTTTTTCCTTTCGTTTTCATCTTCCCTAGAGAAGATATCGAGTTTTGTTTCCAGCTTTGCTGGCGCTGTTTCCTCTAGTCTCATCCGTTCTATCTTCTGATTCTTTCTCCGTTGTATATTGCGCGATGCCTGGGTCTCACTCTCATCATCAGTATGCGGACCACGAAGCTCGATGCTACCCTGCTTTCGTCTCTCACGTGCTCACCCCACTCTTCTCCCTCTCTCTCTCTCTTTCTTTCTCTTTCTCTCTCTCTCTCGCTATCACTCTCCTGAGGTCTCGCTTCCTCTATCGTATCTCGCCTGCTCCTGTACGAAAACCCGTAGGCCGTCTTCTGAGAGTCAAAGCAACCAAGAGAGACCAAGACCGAGTGTAAGTAAGGGGGAGAGTCAAGGGGAGTATTTCCACCGTAATACCGAAACAGTATTGATTGCAGAGTGCCTACCTAAGCTCGACCATCTATACCTATATAACTTTCGTCTTCTCTCACTAACAAACACTTCTAAAACACTCAATAGCATTATATAACCCATGACATATACTATTCTCTTGTCTTCTTCTCGAATCTATTACATTACTTCGGACAATTTTCTGTCGCATCTTGTCAGTTGTATACAAGAAATAAAAAGAATTATTTTCAATTCAATCTTCTAAAACATATAGAGAATGTGGCGACGAGTAGAGAAAAAAATACATTTGGTTGGAATATGTTTTGAGTGAAGAGAAAATTGCTTTGATTTTATCTCTCGTATAAATAACACAAGTTATTTTTATTTTTCCTATGTTTGTCTCTGAGCAAAAAAGAAAAAAAGTAATCTTCGCTATGCCGTATCGCATTTATTGGATTGATGGAGCAGTTGTGGGAGCGACATCATGATGAACGTTAGAGCTATAGATGTATATGTGGTATTGGTGGTAGATTCCCTCTCTGAGGGCACAATATACTATTGCGTAACTGTGTGGAGAATATTCTGTAACGAGGTAACAATGACCTTCTACCAGGGTTTAGAAACGGGAGACAGTTTGTGCGAGTGAGAATGGGATAGGGAGAGAGGAAGATAGAGAAATCGTGAGGGAGGTTGGCAACGAACGATGCACGATGGGACGAACCGCAGACTTGGTCCAAGGAAGATGGGGTTGGCCCTATCGTGCCACGCCAGATAATTAGACGGGTAATCGAGACGGTTCCCGCAGTTCCCAAGTATTATCCCCAGGCTTTTGGTATATAAAGGCTTTTGTTTATAGGTGGTAGATGAATACCGTCGTTCTACGTACCTACATCCGAAGTAATATATTATAGGAAAGTGTGTCGTTTCCATAGTCGACGATAGAAATTTTATTACTCCAATATGTATTTCAAAATGTTATAAAATAAATAATCATGAATATTGCTAGTGAAATCGACTAAAATATTTACGATGAATTTCCAATAACTTTGCATGTTTATTATTATTACATTAGGTTATCCGCAATATTATATTCAATATGAATTTTTATATTTATTCCCTTTCTCTCTTTATGAATCGACTTGGCACATTGACTGTATTCACCACGATAAAATTCTGTCCAATTTTTTGTCTGATACTCAAACAGTAGTGTTCAAATCTCCCCTACTTACATGAGAATAAACATTTCAAACATATATTCATTTAGTATTCATCTTTTCATAATGGAAATGTATAAGTATATACTTTAAGTGAACTTGAAGAATTTTTCAGACGATTGCACGAATAATAGGAAAAAATAAATTCCACTCGAGAATTCTCGCAGTCAATTCAGCCGATCAAATAACTATTCTATCAAATCATATATATATACACACATATATGTCACGTGCACATATATATACACTTTCATATCTATATAATACAGTTTCCCATGAAGAAGAAAAAAAAAGTATATGTTAGGAGAAAGAGTCCACGTGGTGTCTCGTGTGACTTTCTGAGGGTTCTTTTTGGTGACATAATGAGGCGGATCGATTGCCATGGTGTATTTCCATAACAATAGTTTGGACGCCCCTTGACGACGACTATGCCTAACACAATTGATGGACGACTCAGAATTTTGGTAGAAAACGAGAAATATGGCACAGAAACACACAACCGCTACAAGAGTGAGAGAAAAATCATATTCGTTCCCTGAAAGTGAATGGGGTGTTGGAAAAAATATATATATGTACAATATAGAAGAAAAAGAGAGATGAATAGTGGAGGGGAATGTATGTAGCAAGAGGGTTGGCCGGCATCAAACGGCTTATTAGTTGGCAATGTGATCTATTTGCCCTGGTACTCGCATAAAGAACCGGCGATATTGTGCCCACTATATGTTATACGAAGAAGGGCATTATTGCCCAACAGGGACCACTGGTTAGCCCACGCGTCAGTTGTATCCAGTGTAGTTTAGGTATATACTTTATACAGATATATTTTGTTGCAGCACACGCGCGATATAGTTATGAGACCCGACCAGGAAACACCAGCACGACCCTCATTGGCCTTTTGGCTAATGCGTTCGTAATTTTTTCTTTTCTTTTTCCTTTTTTTTTGCCTTTTCTCTTCTTGAACACGCGTGCAATATTGCTCTATCATTTCCGTTGACGATATATGGATTTTAGCGAATGATGTAGAGTCCCATAAGAATTGTTCGATGGATTTATGACTTATGAAAATAATTTGTTTGAAGATTAATGAGTAGATGTCCCGAAATTGTTTTCCTTCGTTCATAAATCTTCGCACTTCCTTCTTTCATTAGTTAGAAGAAAAATGAGATGGATGAATTTTATGGAATTCGTGTATAATTATATAAAAGACAACAATTTCCGATCAAATGTAGTCTGTTCGATTATGTCAATCGTGCAACTACACACGTGTGTTTGACTCAATGGCATTCGCCAATAGAAATTCCTACACACTGTCAGGAATTTTGGGTAAGCAAATATATGGCATTGTTGAATGGCGTGTGCAAAATGTCACGAAAATTTCTGATGGAATTTAAGGTCATTCAATCGACCGTATGGATGAAATATAAAGAATTTCATGTTGTACAGAATGAATGATAGAGATGTATTCGATGTCTCATGTTTTATGATAATCGTTTACCATAGTCGGTCATGGTGTAAATATAATAAATATATCCGCATTGGCATTGTCCAATCATCATTGAATAAATTCGGTATGTTTATACTTGACTCATTTGCTTTCAACTTCCGTTTTCATTCAATCCGTATTTATCACATTGTCGGACGTGATTATTTTAAAGCTGATTGTCACTCTCCATTTGGAATAACAATGAACCCATGTCTGTATATTAAATATAGGTGTTTCAATGATCAAACTTTACGGTGTATGCTAATTCGTGATATTGACGTCTAACGTAAACAATGGAGAGAAGAAAAAAAAATATGGGAATAGAAAAATTCACTGTTAAATTTGATAAGTGGGTAAGTGCTTTCGGAGAGTCTATGGCATAGCAGAATCTTCTCAGCACAATGGCGCGTATACATTGGTGGAGGGGAAAGAGGACCGACGGGTTGGATCAAAAGGTGGAGAGAGCAAAACTGGGGTATATATCTGTATATTTGTGTATGTGCACCAGTATTGGAGAGGGATAGAGAGAAAGCAGGGTGAGTTTGAGCGAAGCTTCATGAGTCCAAACGGGGCGAAGAGAAAGGAGCTTGCGGCGGTCCTTGCCCTGAGTACGTGCTCTGCGTGTCAAAGCTTGCAAACGCACGAATAAGCAAGTGAGCAAGAGAAAGAGGCAGAGTGAGTGAGAAATAGATAGAACGGGCGGCTACATTGGGGATGTTGGTACACCAAGGTCTCGAGCGATCGATAGAGACTTTTAACTGAAATACAGAACGGCCATGGTCGATCCAAAAAATCATTAGTATGTTATCCAATGCAATTTTTTCTATCATCATTTTCCATTCCGCCTCCCCATCAACTGGTTTATTCAACAATTTGCATACTATTTTGTCTTTTCCGGGTGAATCACAGAGTAAACGAAAATTATTTATTAGCCTACAAAATGTTTTATCGCGAGTAGATGCGACGTCAAACGAAAAAAATCCCATACACCCTTCGATGACGATCTGCAAGAGTAATAAACTTGATGCGAAAATACAAGGGGATGTGACACACATGTGTACGCTTCGCCTCTTCGATTTCTATCTTCATTGCATTGGTCGAGAGTGTCGGAGCGAGGTGTCATATGTATATAGATCCATATCTACCACTCATTGCATGACTGGTCGTCCAAAGTAAGCGTGCTTGGAAGCGTGAAATGAAATTTGACGGATATAGAAGCAACGACACACGACTTTTTTTTCTTCATTCTCTCCCTCTATCTCATTCCTACTTTTTCTTGCATTCTAAAAAACCCTTGAGCGAATTTTATCTTTCACATATATGTATATATATATATATATTTCAACGTTGTACTCATACATTTTACCTTCAGCTTTTCACCTCTCGTACCAATCTAAAGTCAACCCAAAATGGCAGTCGACTTGCACCGCCAACATTCGCACTGCCTACGGGCATTAAACCATATACCATCTCATACATACAGTGCTACGTACATATACACTTTCTCTCTCGTTTCCATTCCATCCTGTCGTAAAACCAACCGCGCTTACCCCCCGTACACCCTATACACACTCACCCCATTTTATACAATTCTCTTTTATCTGTTACCTCTGTCTCCCCCGAGCCGCCGTTGCCCCGTCGTTCGCGCATTCCCCCGGGGCCTTGTAGCTCGCGCGCGCGCGACGATGCCTCCTTACTTCCAACCCGACACCTTTTTACAAATACATCACACGCCCTTCTGGCCCGGCTGAACATATATAGTCTCTCTTTTTCACTTTATCGCTCTTATACTCTGAATAGTGGGTAACCTTCCAACGTTTCTTTTTCTCCCTGTATTCTTTCTCACTCACACACTTATATCCACTGTACTATATGTAGTATTATTATATGTAGTGGGTGCTACATTTGCCTAAGCACATCAAATGCTCGAAGCCACTCGCTTCTCAGTTCGCTAGGCAGGTACTTAAGCTGCCTTGCTGTGACGAAAAATACATATACACGCACTGGATTGTCAGTACATGAGACCAACACCATCAACATCTTGTTCTATGTGTATATATGAATGTAAGGGTTTTTTTTTTAATACACCTATTTAGATGAGCCGCAGGCCATTTTTACGTCCACCATTTATATTCGAATTACTGTAAGTGATGTGAGTGTGAGAATTGATCTAAGTTATACAATCGTTTCTGCGTTCTTTCTCATTTTTCTAATCTATTTATTTTATATCCAAGTTTCTTTATGTATTTTTTTGGGGTATTAATGTATAAAATGTTTGTAGGAGGTGTGTTGAATATAGTTTGTGTTTGTGAATCTAGATGAACTCCCCTAGGTGTTATTGGAGACGATGAAACATAAATGTAAATACAATCATCAACAGTGTGTGACAGCTGTCTCTATGCTGGAAACCGAATTATATGTATTCTCAAAGCATCGTTGGTCTCTCCTCCACAATTTCTGGCTTTATAGATGTATTATATATTTAGATCCTATCTAATATGTGATGCAAGTATCGGTGCGTCGATATCATAATCATGATTATGGCGTGCCTCACATCTCGATGGATGTCGCGTCACATCGAACTGGCACCAAAATATGTCCATGGCCCCCTTAATCACGAATGTGTGAACTCAGCGCGGGTCCTGATTGTATCAGGAGTTTAATTGTATTTCTTCGTTCAAACTGTTGCGATAGTATCGTCAATGAGGGTGGTGTGAAAGTGTAGCATGCACGTGGATAGATCTGTATAGATTTTTTCAATAACATCTGTGCTGTTGGATATTGCCGGAGTTTCATATTTTTTTTTACTATCATTATCTGTACTGTTATTTTTTCAATGGCAAGAAAAATAAGCTAAAATTTTCCGCTTGTTACTTTCGTTGGTTTTTAATCGAATAATATACCAAGTGAGAGGGAGAGTTTGCTACAAAACTGGCAATAATTCATGAAGCTGTTCACTATAATGCTGTTACTACCACTACGTTTTTTCCTCATTCTCTCTACACTTTGATTTTTCCCTAGTTCTTATATGTATACCTATGTATATTCTCAACCACCGAAAAGAGTTTCCAACCTCAGCCAAAACTCCTTGGAGCCATGCGTTCTGTTCCTTAAGTGGCGAAACGAAGGAAGAACGAAACGTTGAAACATAAAATTGAAAAGTTTGACGTACGGAGGTTTATGGGAGTTTTAGAACGCCGTAAAGTCGCGCGTTATTTTCTCCCTCGTCTCTTCTACACACCCGACTTCTTCGTCGCCTGATGGTGTTCTCCATCAGTTCTGTCCCCTTATTCTTCTCTTTTTTTTTTCTTCTGCAAACTCTTGTTCTGTTTTTACACATCGTGCAGAGATCGTTATACATTCGAGAACACGTATATAGATATATAAATAATAACTGCAGTGAGTTTTTGTTTGTTGGTCGTTGCCGGGGTGTTTGTCGCTCGAGTGATCCTCGACTTTACGATCGCACTTTCCTTCTCTTTTTTCCTTTTTCCTTTTTTTTTTTACTCATACGGCATGATCTCACTTTTCCTCTTTTCCCAATCCTTTCAATATTTTCTCTTTTTTTTCTGTTTTAACCAAAGAAATCACACTTTTTCCTCTGGTTTCTTTTCCGAATTGTTATGTTAAGTATAATAAAAGAAATAGCATGGCGGTAAAATTCTCGGTAAATGTACACAAGTGGAATTTGCGAGAAATCGAATCCTGTTTAGTAAATAAAATTCAACTAACGGTCGTTAGTGACAAATAGATGTAGGGAATATAATAAAAATTGCATTAACAAGTTTAGTTTTGCTTGGTTGCGATGCCCTGCAAGCACTGTTGTGTGAGTGAATGAGCAAAAAATCAGTAGACGCCATAGCATAATTCACGATGCATCATTTATGAGAGTTGGACGCACACAATAAAAACCTCCCAGTCGTCCGTCCATGCCGTAATTAGTGCGAGTAGACACACGAACATGCACATACGCAGAAAATACAACCAAGGGCCAGCAAAAAATCTCGTAAGTTAATGATTCATTGCCAATAAGAAATTTGAAAAAAAAGAGACTGAAAAAATTTTATTCATCAAACGACAAATAAATAATTCACGATAAAAGAATGAACTGGTTAACAGATCAGAACAATTCACGCTCATATTCCATACATTAAGCCCAACCCTTTTGGTTAATTATCCGTGAATTTTTCGAGTCTAACCGCCCCCATTCGTGCCTAAGGGGTTAAAGATGAACTTACAAACCCGGTAATGAAGCGTTGCAGCTCCCTCCAGGCTAAACAAGTCATCGCCCCTCTATCTCGCTCGCTCTTGCTCCATGCCAGCGTTAGATATATATTTCATTGCACTGCCAGTGAGCTTTATTATCACCAACGTTCACCCTTTCTTCTTACTATAGTATTCGTGGACCACACTGCGTGCAGCCCCCTCAAGAATCTCTGGCATTCCGCGTAGCATCCTCAACCCTTCCTCACGCCTATCGTTGTGGCGATTGCTTCTTCACTATATATATATATATATATATTCTTTACATCATATCTCTTTCTATTTGCTATCACCACCCTCGAATGTATAGGCCCAGTGGCGCTCAACAAGGCGTGGCAATGCGCACGAGTTAGCACAAAAATAAAAGGGTTGTTATTCATTGAATTGCTTATTTGAGAAAAATAAATTTCCGTCTTGCCTTTACTTATATATTTATATATTAGATAACAAATCAATGGTATAATCAATTTATCGATACCCCTGGTTTCATTTCCGATTCGTTAACCCATTGCTGGTAAAGCAATAAAAATTATTTGTAACTTTTATCAAATGATATTTAAGGAAAGAATAATATTTATATTCATATGATTTATGATAATTGAGAACCGCATGAATGTTTGAACGATACGAGGTTAAAACTATAACGCACCCCTAATCCAGCAATATCTCATTCTGTCTTACGGGGATTCATCGCTCACGCACAACCGTCCCTATTTAGTGGATCATATATATTATACCGTCCTCATCGGCGGATAAACCCCTTGCCAAATAACTCTCCGCACTCTCTCGCGCACATCCTAAAAAGCCAAATTATCACATACCTACTTCTTACAAACGCACACTCACTCACATTCAACGACATTCTATTTTATCCCCAAAGTATCAAATAAATCGCTCCATCCCCAAAAACGGTAATTATAAAACACCTAAAGATCAAAAACACGTGAACTGTACAATGGGTGGATTTTTGAGAATTACAATTATATCGGAGATGGAATCATGAACATATGAAAATAAGTGGAGAATATATCTCGTCACATCGTTTATTAAGCGATCAGAATCCGATGCAGATATTTCCGGTAAAATAGATACCATTACCATATCCTCTTGAGTGCCTCACAAAATATATACTGACTAGCACACTCACTCATACTATTTGCAAACAAGAGAGAAGATGAAGAACGCTTGGCAAGAGAGATGTAGTAGTAGTTTCACGCGGAGTGAGGTCAGAAGCGCGTAGTGGTAACCATCGTCTTACCAGGCATCGGCATCTGTTCGCGAAGGAATTACGACGTAACTTTGTCTCCTAAGATAACGCGACAGCTCTCTCTGTGGCTGAATAGTGTGCAACGTCGGATGGTGTGTAGTCAGTATACACACATATATATATATATACAAAGGTTGTGAGCATCGAGGTGTGGCGGAGCAGTCGCTAGAGGAGTGTGTATGATGGGTGAGGAGGCACTGCTCGAGTTTCCATTGGGGTGGTTCTTGCGATATAAGCTCTCTCTCTCTTTCACTCTCTCTTTTCCACACTCTCTCTCTCCTCCTCTCTATATGTCTCGGCGTGGCGCATTACCCTCAGTCGCTTCTACATCTCTCTATATATGTAGTATTACCATCCTTCTTGCTCGCACTGACAAACCCAACCCCCGCCAACATTTCACCCTATACCTACGCCATATACCCGTCGGCAGACCCCAGCGAGACATACAGCATACCCACTATCACCCACAGATAGTGGTTCGGTCTCGGTGCTATGGGGTGTCGCGGTGCTCATACATATTCAACGGATGCATCAACCCCCGCACCCGACCTCCAACAAACCCCGGCCGGTCATCTATTGACCCGTATATTCACATTGAATCAAGTGTAAATCTCATGACGAAACTATTTCCACAGTGAGAATGGAACTCGAATTACAGGCCAGTTTTCGAGTCCGATTGATGTTTAGGCGTTTTATCAAAACCCTCGAAAGCGCCGTTGGGACTTGAAACGAGCTATTGGTAACGTAGCTTTCCCAACTAGAATTCCCCCTCATCCGCAACCACCCCGATGACGTTTCCTCTCTCATCCAATTCGTATACTCGCACCTCTTCATCCTCAATGCTTCCTGGTTTTATTTATATCGATATACTATCACTTTTTGCAGCAGCAACACTATTTTTATTTGTATTTTTGTTTCACTGAGCTATTAGAACTATCGATAGCTCTATCGTCACTAACTTTTTGTAGAATATCATAATCAATATTAAATAGATCTTTCTTTACGATATTGGTGTGATTAGGAACTAAATTTACTACTAGTTTGGATGGTCGACAAAGATCTTCATGAGGTCGTTTGACCTTGTTGATAAATCTGGAGTTCAAATGATACTACAATGATCTTTCTCCTCGCATCATAAATTTCTACAAACGATGAATGATTAACTGGAGATAAAAAAATAACAAACAGAAATTAATTTTTGTTTCTGAACCTTGTCATCTCTGTCATCAATCAAAAAATATTGCTCAATCATTTGTTTGACTTTGGTATCAACAAAAAAAGATTGAATCATTACATAATGAAATGCCCTAGGAATTTCCAAGTGAAATAAGTTATGAAATCTTCGATATAAATGCATTTATAAAAGACGTGGGTCGCACTAAAGATTACATCCCAAGTCACGAGATATCTCATCGAATCGTTGTATAATTGGTTTGCTAACCGGCCCACCAACCGTCTCGGCGATAGCGCAAAACATTTACATAAAAATCCGCATGGCTGTTTATAGAACGACACGTAATTGATATAAATATTCCTGCGCGTCGTATATACGACGACAACAGCGAGATATCATACATAGCATTCGTATATATGTACATTATATTCTTTGGGCATACCTATATACACACAGGCAAATGTGCAGGCCAGACTGGACATGGTGCAGTGGCCGCGTGGACCGGTCCCGCATAACTTAGCATAAATAATAAATAATATTGTGAACACGTGCCAACTACGTTTAAAACTCATACGTCATTAATAGCCGACTATGTCGATTACCTGTTGGGGAATAATAATACAACTTGACATAACATTTTAAAGTGCTATTTTCTATACCACTTGAATGAAAAAAAATAATTTTTTAAATAATAAACGAAATTCATTAAGAGTCCATTGCTTTTTCGTATCACTGAATGTATAATTATTCTTGACCAGTTACCGAAATATTCGACCTCATGCATGAACTTTTCGACTGGCCCGCGTCCGCTAGGCATTCGTGTATTTAATTAATGCTCCATGTTTTCTTTCAACCAAGTCATCGGTTTCCTCATGTGTTCAATATGTATAGTGATCAATAATACAGACATACTCACAGAATCATAATAATAATATGAATATATTTATAGTAAATATATTAACGAAGATGAATAAGCATATTTAATACTATGACACTTAATTCGTCTTATTCATATAATTGATTGATAATTTCTGCGGCATCAAGTGACTAATAATAGGATTTCTCGAGACAGATGAATGTATATCAGCATCGCGTGCATCATAATTTAAATCGCCCGCTACACGGAAATCGTATATATGAAAATAAGAAGGAATAAATAAATAAAACAAAAAAGGAAAAAATGTCTGAATCTTCACCGGTTACTTCTCTCATGATCGCGTGTGTCACGGTAATGGAAATTGATAATATTAGAGGCACTATGCGCAAGCGCTGAACGTCGATGTTCATTTACGATGCTCATGGTTGAAAAAAGGGTTCAAAGAAAATAAAAAATGAAAATAAATCGAAAAAAAAGGATGTAGAGGGGAATCGTGCTGGTTGGTGAGCGAGACGATCTCGATTCGGTAGTCACCCATATACTCATTGCTTCTTTTTTTCTTACCGTTCTCCTTTTTCCGTTTCGCTTCGAGGTGGTAATGACTAATGAGAGGAGGCAGCTTGGCCATTGGCCGAGGTTGTCTCATTCGCGTGTAACCCGAACAGCGATGCTAATCTTGTCGCGGTCTGTGGATACTCGGAAGTGAGAAAGAGCGAGAAAGGAGTAAGATAAAGTGTAGCCTCTGCGTGTCTTACGACCATCCAGTTTCAAGCCTTTCGCTCCCCCTTTTTTAACCCACCCCCGCTGTTTCCAGCGCCGTTTTGGCCCGCCAGTGCGAAAAGAAGCCACCCAAACTGCTTTCGACTCCTAATACCTTTTATCGCGAATTAAGATGTTGTCGGGGTGTGGTATATCCTTTATATACATGGATATGTGAGGGTTTGTGCATGGTGCTATTCCTCTTAATTCCATGTCTCTTTAGAGTCGCACCACCATAAAAACACATTTATCGTTCATCATTTTGAGCAAGTAAATTGTCTAATTATTCTCGCCATTTCTCTGAATTATTCAGAAAAATCGATTAATGAGATATCCGAAGATACGCCTGAGCTTGTCACATATTAATAAAAAGGAATCTGTCAAATAACCGAGGAAATAATATGGTATGAGTAGTTGAACAAAAGAAAAAAATCTCTAGATATTATATTTACTCCAGCGAATAACATCAATCTCTCACTGTTAATCTGAATAAAATATTCCATCGTCAAACTTAAACACGATTTTCGAAACATTTGTACCAATTTCCAGTAAAAGATGGTTCAGTGCCGTCCAATAAAGATGAATAACGACTATCGAATGTTTTTTTCAAGATAAATATTCATCGACTTTATACCTTAAGTCTTTTTAGTGAGTGCTTCCAGGGAATGCTTCACTCGGTGTATCACTTCCAACTCGTTTTTTATATGGACATCAATATTTATACATCTATATATTTATACATACTTTCTTACTCTATTTACCCACCCAAGAATATTTGATCTACTGATGCAATAATATAACTTTTTATTAGCCATATAGCACATCGTAAGTCACATGTTATTATTCTCAATTTTTTGCTGCATTCTTCTTCCTTGTGGTTATCTTTTGCGCATGTGTAAGTACCGTCGTGTGCAGGAGCACACACATATATATGCCAGCAATGTTGCGCGCTCCGTATAACTCAAGACATAATGGCTTGCCAGCAGTTTCTGCATATCGGTTATCGTTTCCCAAGCGGCTGCATGGCCATTTCGATGAATTCTTTTTCGCACCCTTGGCCACTTCTGTCCTACCACAACTCAAGTATGAAAAAAAAAAATCTCAAGTTATCAATGAATGCGTTTTCGAAGACATATGTGAGTTTTTGAATGCGCAATTTTTTTTAATTTTTTTCCCCTATTCGTTTACTTCTTTTTTTTCTGTATCGATTTATAATTACTCGTATATCAAGAATGGATTCTAATGTCTTCCTCACGGGCAATTAAGGATTTGCTTCCCTTGTGCGCTTGACGTGAAGTGTAATCGAGGCCCGCGGCACCTTTTACAAAACGGGTTTATCAATGCATATATTGGAAACAAGTTAGTCATTCCAAAGAGACGGAGCGAGATCGGAATAAGAGGAAGCAAAGAAAATAAAGAAACATTACTGCGTTGGCCGCTACTGATATTTATATATGGAAGCCAACAAAAATTGTTTGAGGGAGAGATTTTCAATCAGCAGTAGCCACCGACCTGAATGTCTTCTTGTAACTTTTTTTTCTCACATTTCCTGTTTTTTATTCTGGACCGTGAACGATTTTTTTATCTCTCGCCGTTCCTTTGTGTCTTTGTTCTTTGGCTGTGCAATTTCGTTTTCTCGCTCTTAATGTTGTCTTGGTCGCCACTCGGATGTTATACACATTGGTATAAGGGCGCACACAACTGCTACTATACTGCTAATACGATAGTACTACTACTACTCCACATGCTACATACTCCACTACTTCTTGGCATTGGCCAGGGCCAGTGCGTCCAATCCACGGTCGCTCACTCTGAAATATGCCGCGCGTTGTGAGTTAGTTTAATATGCAAATGGCGAAAGATAACGGGGCCCTGATCCTCCGGTGAAGAGAGTGAAGAAGGCTAAGTCGTGATTCCAGTAGCCGTGTGTCTCCTCTGCCCACCTCATTTCCTTTCTTTCTTTCTTTCTTTCATTTTTGTTCCCCTTTTTCTTCTTTCTTTTTACCTTCCTTTCTATCTCTCTTGGTTGCGCCTTCACGAACTCTCGACCACACGACTCACATTCGTCGTAGCAAAAGAGAAAGGAGAGAATATATATATAAGGGAGAGAATTTGCCGACATGGCATCAGACAACTCTGCTGAGTATGGGGCGACAGTAAAATCAGCACTGTGCGATGCGACACATTAGCGTATTCAAAGTTGACTTCTCAAACATTGTGAATTGAGAGATAAACTGCTAAAACTCTTTCGAATAAATACCATCAGTAAAGGCAAATGAAATTACCAAGACCTCCAATCAAATTCGAAATCATAAATGAATGCACAAAAACATATTGTCACCACAATTATCTTAGAACTTACTTGTTCTATCAGTACAATTTATTTGAATGAATTTATAAATTCAGAATTCAATTCCCAACCGAAATTCTTAATAGAAGTGGAAATAATAGAATAAACCTTTCCCACCATAGTATCATCATCAATAATGAAATTGAGTTGAAATTTATACTCAGCCAAATGCAAAAATGATGTGATAATAACGCGAGTAATGTAAATCCTAATGTGTATACCCATATAATTTATGTATCACAACAGAAGGAGCAAAAAGTGAGATATATACTTAATGGCTCGCGTCTTTTTCAACGAATTATCTTCAGCTCTCGCACTGTTGAGTCATCTGCACCACTCTATGTCTCGCGCCCAAGTATATATACAACATCCTTGAAAGGTTAATCCTGTAATGGTCCATCTAACGTTGCACGAACAACGTGTCGTGAGGAAGTAGTAGTGGATATATATTTTTTTCGTTCAGCCATTCTCATATACTCTCTCTCTCCTCATTTCACTCTAGTCATTCGCATGTGTCTACCTCGTTTGCGCTGTGAGCGTTGATCACGCTTTGATATCTATATACATATACTCCTATGTATGGATAAGTAAAGAAGCGACGTAGAAGAGTGCTTGTTCCCTTGCTGTGATCAGCTAATTCTCTTTCTCTGTTCTCTTCCCGGAGCACTACTATAATCATCAATACAATTTCTTCGTAGGTATTTATAGCCAGATGAGTTTTAATGTGTTCATCAGACACAAGAGAGAAATATGCTGAGGAAGTGAGAGAGCGTGCGAATGTCTTTGAGAATGAGGGCATACGAGCATGCGCTTAAACTATAGACTCTCCTGGTTGCGCATGTGTATATGGCGATGAGGGTTGGTAGCTAAGGTACAGTATAAGCGCTTCATTAGGCCGCGAGAGCTCCCTAATTACACACAGTCTCATTAGCGTCGCCCACTTGGTCTCCCCCCTTTCTCTTTTCCGCTCTCACTCTCTTAGTTTTCTATGTATATATTCTCACCACACTCTACATTTTACACACTATCAAATATACATCCCTGGTATGTTCTCTCACTTTATTATATATATATATATATATATGTGTATAGATAGGGACCCTTTAGAAACCTCATTCAGAACTCTGTATATACACATATTGCTCACAACATCCCAAGTTTTAGCACGTCGAGAAATTGAGGGCAGTGTGGACATCTCATAATGTGATGCTCACATCCTTGATTCTATTCCATTACGAGGAGCATCGAAAACTAGGTTGGAAAATATTTTATTATTTACAAGAATTATCATTGATATGCACAGCCTACTGTTGGTGATAGCAGTTGAGCGAATTTTTGTTATGATTCTCTGGCTTTGAATGAAATTCATAATGAACAACTGAAAAGAGATTTTCTGGGAGTTTGCGAAAGAATTGGACACGCTTATGAACTCTTATTTGAGATATCACAACTACCAACACCAGTCTTGGCTCCACAACTGACTCATTAGTTATGCATTTAAAATTGCGCACCCTCTCTATAGAAATCATATATTGTAGATGTATAGAGATGCGATGAACCCTTTGGTCCAAGTGTGCCATTCCTCACCGCCCTTCATCACTGAAGCCAATGGCATATACTGATGTCGTCTTTCTCTCAATATATATTATATAGTCCACACTCTCGGTTGACTGAAAGGGGTTCCAGTTAGGACGTGTCAACTCCCTCAGGCGATATTCCACCCTTTCGCTATGTGTGTAAGGCAATGGTGGTTGGACATTGGATGTTCTCTAATGTCCCTTGAGAAATCGTTAAAATCATCACACCTCATACAACTATCAAACTTCCCTCACAATATAAAATCTATTACAATTTTTCAAACCAGCTATATTAAATATATGTATTTTTCTGTCATATTCTATTATATTCTACAGAGTTTTTTTCTCATAAATATGATGTCGCTTCGGTTGTCTGTTCACGACATCCCCTAACGATCTACTTTTGTTTCTCGATCTCTGCATCCGCCCCGATGCGAAATTCCACAGCCTCAAACGGTTCGATCCTCTGGAATTCGATCGACTACTACTGATACTTCATCAACATAAGCGTTTTTTACACGCACGCATTGGAAGAACACACCAAGTTCCTTCTCATTCGTGAGTTCTCCGCTCACTGCATTGGTTGTTTTTCTTTTTTCATTCTACTTCCTTCTCTAAATTTTTTTTCATTTTTGCTCTGTTCTTTTGATCAGCGCTAGTATCAATCCACAAACATCGTACGTCTGCTTCTGATGTTACTGCTGCTGCTGCAGTCTCGAATAATGCCAAAAGGGTTACACCACCTGGACCCTTTACCAAAAGCGGCCAACAAAGTCATGGCTATTCCTCGCACTGATTGATGCATGTCACTGTCCATCGTATTCACCGCGCCGACGACGTTTTCTCCCTGATGCTACTGACCACAAGCATTTACTCCTTCTTTCTACCTCTCTTTCACTTTAACTCTAACTGAGGTAAACGGAGGGTTGAATGCGGCCGCGCATCGTCGGCTCATCGCCGGAAACGGTCCATCACGTGACCACGTGACCACGTGACGCTCAAGCCTTTGTTCGGTGCGATCATTAGTCTGTCAATATGCCCAAACGACGCTCGCCCTATACCCACTCTCTCGCCTCTCTCATGGCTATATCTGTTGCTTTCTCTCTCTCTCTCTCTCCCTTTTCACCTCCCTCATGCTTGTATTCCACCTGCCCCCCTGTGGTGCGCATCCACCTCGCTTTCTCTATATACCTGATGCACAATGCGCCCATTGTCTTCGTCGCGCATATTATACACACCCCCATTATATGCGCGCAAGCGCGTGCACGAGCGCGAATTCGCGGACCATTCGCCCGTGCATTCTCTCTTGTAATACTATGTGAATATATGTGAATATATGTGATATACACCAGGTATGGATATATATGCATTCGCTGTTGTTATATGTTATATGGGTGATTTAGCCATGCGTTATCGGAGTAAAAACGACGAATTGAACGACGGATTATCTCGTTTCCGAGTTCAACTTGAATAATAGATGATATACATACGTGAACTATTACACAGATCCATATCGCCCATGAATTTTTGTGATAAAAAAAAAATAAAAAACATGAAATGAATCAACAGTGGAAAATAAAAAAAGCGATACTACTTCGTATGCGACACTTGTCGCATAGCAATTTTTTACTGTACAGTTTTTGTTACCACGATTGTTTATTTGCAATGGTATTATTACTCAAACAACTTCTGAATATAAAAATCAATTGAGTATATGACTTTGGATACGAAGGTTGGAAGTCGGAGAAACAAACGCTCGAGGGATTAATATTTATCTCGATGTGAAAGGAGGAAGAAAGAGTAATAAGCCAGAAATTGAGTTGCATACGCAATAATTACAAGAATTGAAACAGAAAAAACAACAATGGATAACATCTATTTCTTCGTCTGTATACTTTCCAATTTGTTTTCATTTGACATTTAAGAGGTGCATTATATTGTATGAAGATATTTTATCATTGACCGATCACGATCATATTAAGAATCATTTGGGTGAACTTTTATAGGATCGTTTATATGCGAATTAATAATTAATATGCCATACATATATTTGTATAAACAATCATTTATGGTGATTTTTTTAAACATCTATACATATGGATAAACCGTATTAGATACGCGATAAATATCTATATACGACCACAACCCCTTTTAGTACACACTTTAACACCATACTCGTACATTTTCTACTCCGTAAATCACGTTCAAGTTCATTGGGTAATCCTAACGGTGTTAATGTCTCCGCGATCTATACACATATACATTTCTCCTTGCTCACTACTCTCGCGGGCGCATCGTCGACGAAAGAGAACAGATCTTTCGTTGATCCTTGGGTACAGTAGCGCCCCTCTCGTTTCGGCGCAATTCAACCCTCCATCGCGATGAAATTGTCGGGATGGTGCGAGTTGACGGCGACGACGGCGGCGACGACGAGGGAGCAACTACAGACAGAAAATGCTACATACATCTACTTATATGTATATGTGTGTGTGTGTACATATAAAGAAAGAGGAAAAAGCACGCGGGAGTGCGCGTTAAATCCAGATATATGATGCGCGCTCGTGACATGCAAATCTGGCCAAAGCCCAGCGCCATTACATTTCCAAATCTTTAAAGTCTGTTTAGACAGTCGCCCTCTACATCGCCCACTTCACATCGTTCCCTATCGCTTTCTGCGTCTCGCTTTGGCCAATATTGCATTACGATATCGTATGCAAACTCTCATAATCGTAATAGTTTCATCCACCCTCTCTTTACACATTTGTGTCTTTTAATCATATGATGCCCTCGTTACTCTACTATCAGTGCGGCACAATTTATCGGTAATGTAGATAATAAAAGAGGAATGACTTGTAATATAAACTTAAGCTATATATTCATCGCCAATAAAATCATAGACTTTGATGCACGTTTGTGTTGAAGTCAAACAACAGCGATACCATATTAAATAGCTTTCATTTTTACCAGGAATTCTGATACAAAATTCGGATTATCGTAATGGCATCACGATGAACCATACATGTAATTTTAACTATTCCCTCCCGAATTTACTGATGTGTCAACATTTGATTCACTAGATACAAAGGTAAAAGAAAAAATGGACAAGGGGAAATAGAAAAACAAAGCCGAAACGGGATAAAATGTGTTGAAATTTTTTTTCCTCAATGATTGAATTATTCTATATTGGCAAAGGATTCCATGGAATGTGGCTCATTAAAAATTCGTGTTCAGTTCCTGAGCCCATTCGCAGGAATGATGAAAAAGAAAGAGAATGAGGTATACAGCTGCTCCAATGTCTGATCGAAGTTTTGTCCACCTTCTCCAACACTCCAAGTACATATATACATTTATAAACTCCCTCACTTCAAACATTTGGCAGAATGAGAACCAAGAATGCCGATAGTGACACTCATTGTTCCTCTATTTACATAAATGTGAATGCATGTATACGAATATACATGGACTGTTCATTTATATGATATATATTGGCAACAGTTTGAATGCATGCTCTTTCACCGAACACCATTTTCCAACATACCAAATAAATCATCTGTCTGTATTAAAATACTAAAAAAGTAATAATACATCGTCGATAAACATTATATATCGATTCTAGTGGAGAGAGCACCGCTGCCACAACAACTGTGCGTGCACGCACACGCGGGTGATGTATATATAAAATGAAAAAGAGAAAAAAAAAGAGAGGGATAGAAGAGAAGGATTGATGCCTGTGGACGAGCCTGAGGAGACGAGTTTTTGCTCGCTGCTGCACCGTCGAGAGTTTATTTCGTTCAGTGGCTTCACTTCGATTCGTGCGGTGTGGCCGTGGGCGGTGGTTGTGTGGCCGCGACTCTATATACATTCGAGCTCTTGAACGCGATGCGCTTACGTTTTATAGCGAAGCCAATTAATGCCCAGCAAAAAATCGTCCACAGATTCGAGGGTGGTCGACACCACCCATCGCTACACTATACTACTACTACTACTAGTACTACTACCACTGCTACTACTTCTATTACTACTACCACCACTTGTGATATTACTCTTGTTCTTTTTGCTGCTACTGCTGCGGCTTACCCTTCTCACTTTTTCTCCACTTTGTTCACCGATCGCGTTTCCCCGCGAATTTATTTTTTTTTTTCAATCCGACCTCGTAACAGTTTTATGCAGCAGAGGAAGTGCGAGTGACTAAGAGGGAGATAGGAAGATAGAATAATTTCACTGTGAATAGAGAATTGAAAAAAGTGCTGCTGTACATATCCATATATTTTTAACTTGAAAGAAAATGAGAAAAAAAAAAGTAATGAAAAGAATTTTAATGTGTGTATCTTCTTTTATCAAATAGCTTATCTCTTGCTCTGATCTTTTGTTTGAAAGAATCATTTTGACTTAACAAATGGATATAATGAAGTGCGCTAAAAGAGATTCGTTGAAGGCTGTTGTGCTTTCACCAAAAGATACACAATCAGATGAGAAGCGTTATTTGGTGGGTGCTTTGGTTGCGACCATGATGCTCCTGATGTTAAGGTAAGACCAAAGAGACGTAGAAACTACATACAAACGTATATTGAAACTCTTCTTGAGTATAAGCAGTACATGTATGTGAGTATTGTCGTTCTCAAACAGATCCTGGTGATATTGGTCGGAGACAAAGCAATCGTTTCGTGGTATTCCACTGCTTCTTGTCTTCGTTGCTTCCATCGTTGAATTGCAACTGTATATATGTATACATACATGTTTTTATACAGGTATATACATGTGTGTATTTATGTGTACACAGATATATAATGTGAACCGATTGGAACTCTCGAAGTCGTAAGAGAACCGTCACGTTCTTGCAGTCAAGACTTTCTTACTTTCAACCATTCGGCCTCCACCAAATGCCACTAACTTCCGGCCCTGAGTAACTCGTACATTCGAGTCTCGTATCGCCACTGTGATTCGTGATGTTATATATAACCTTTGGGTGAATTATAGTCAATCAATAGATGTATATATCGTATATGTAGCTCACGAAGTAACGTATACGAAAATTAAACCCATTATTTCTTTTGTTTTTTCTTTTTTTTGCTCGTAGAATATATAGCGTGTGTATCCGACTCGCTAGCATTTTTTTTTTTTTTTTGATAATGGATTGCAAAAGATAATTCAACATCGGAAGGAGCGCATCTCCTTCCATACTTATTCTATACAATATTCATCAGGCATATTGATGCATATAAAAATTATAAGACAGTTAATTTTACAATTGTATTAAGTACTTTCGATTTCAATTGATGAGTAAACTTTCATTTTCATTCACACGTGAAGAAATATTTCAATTGTCTTGAGATGTCAATCAGTGGAATATAGTATTGCACAATTGAAAGAACATACGAGGGAGTGAGAGAGAGAAAGGGCAAAAGAGAACGACGATAAGAGGACAGAAAAAAAATACAATGATAAAACGCACGCGTGGAATGACCAAGTGGAATTGCGCACTCGCGGCTAAACTGATTCGTAAGAGTGGAAGCCGCGGAACAATGGTAGCGCGCGCGGTCTCCGCGGTGGAGGGTCAAACTCGCGCGATCTGTATTTATATGTACAGTTGTATGTATCATAGTTATATATATGTATAGATACATTTGCAGAGATACATATATATTTATGTGTTTGAACATATACATGTAAAGCCGGACTTGAGAACTGCTGCCGACACACAATGGGTACCAAGTTGGCGGTCCGACCTACGACCTCGGCACAGCACCCACCGCCACATTCACATTTGTATATATGAGTATTGCGACTCTTTGCCTCTACTACACGCGGAAGATCCGCTCGATTGTGTGCTAATATCGCGCGCGACGTCGAGAACGCTTATATGCTCCACTGTTCCACAATACGTAACAACTATGTGGATATTTCACCCTGTCCTTATTATTATTCTTTCTTTCAGTGACCGAGAATGAATTCGTAAGAGTATAATCAAACTGAAGATTTCGATTTGGAACAAAGACGCAAAATGTTCTCTATTACGATCAGTCCACAGCCAATCTTCAAGGCAATTTGATAATCTTTTGTTTATGAAAACTGTCGGGTAGATTTGGCACAAAAAAATATCAGTACATATTCAAACGTCCTGATAAGAATAAATAATAATAGTCATTGATCAAAATCTATAAAAAATGTCATAGTTTTCTGGCAGCTATGTATAAAGCGGATAAGAAACTCGTTAATTGAATGGATATTCTGCCAAATCATCATTACTTCACTTTGAGCTCAGAAGTGACCAGAATTGAAACGAAATAATTCAACTCTGAAATAGAGCTGAATTATTTCTTTGAGAATTTGTATTCCAACTTCTATCATAAGTTGAATTTCCTAACTATTACTTCAAAAAATTGTGCTGATATGAATGGCATATCCATTTGGCCTTGCACTCGAATTCCAAACTTTCCCCGTGATACCTCGAGAATATATACACGGTTGTTGAAACGAAGGTCAGTGTCTGCATAAAAGCCAGATAGTAGAGAGTTGCATGCGGTGACGGTGAGGGGTTGTGTTGCCGCGCGCACCGCCGCTAGCGGTAGCTACTCGACGCTTCGAGACTGTATACTTTAGATATATCTGTATATATGAACGTTAGAGGCGAATACGCGATGTCTGCACCACCATAGCAAGTAACCGAACAACGACATAGAAGCGCACGGCCGTTTGATATGCTGGCAGCGCCACCGCCCGGGCTACGTGCCCAGCCTCGCGAGTCACGACTCAAATTCAACTCAAACTCCACTTTCTGCATGCCATTCGCCAACGCTTTCACCCGAGTGTTGTCGCTCTCACTGGCGGCTTCCCTAACCGGGACGTCTACGGGGTGTCCGGATGTGACCTTGACACTGCGATCACTGAGGTTCACCGGGTCAAAGTCGATTTTTATAAACATATATATATATATATATATCTGTAGACATGAATCATCAATAGTTTGAATCATCCTACAATTTATTAAATGAATTTTATTACCACTTAACATATTTTATGCGACATTGTTATTGCCATTATATATTTTATTTCAAACAGAATATCAACATAAAGTTCAACTTCAAACCAGTGTATGCAGTTATACATATAACCGCTCATGGATAAACCGAGAAAAAAAAAAATATTTATACTAGATAGTTATAGAAAAGAGGAAAAAATTGTGAAAAGAAAAATTCAGGATCTTTGCTGGAAGTCGCGCAACCAGTTTCCCAAGATTTTCCATTCCTCGTGGCCGCACAATCTCTCTCTTTCTTTTTCTCCTTATCTCCAGTACGCGCGCAATGTAATAAGCCAAGGAGGAAGAAAGAAAGAGAATGAACCCATGTCTGGTATTATTATTTCGTTGTACATACGCGCGGTAATTGCGTCATAAATATAATATCGTAATGGCAATCGGCGGCGAGACGTCTCGCGTCCGCAAGCACCCGGTCTTATTTGCCCGCGAGCGGATAGCGTAGGCAGCGAGAGATAGACGCGCGCGCGAGAGGTGGATTAAACAGAAGGAGAAGGAAAAAAACAAAAATAAAATGGAAAAAAAAATCTGGCGACGTGGTATATCGTGCAGATATATTCAGAATAAAGAGGGGATATGGTGGAATGTAGTGGTGAGAGTGACAGAATGAGATAGAGAGGTGGAGGAAATGAGAGAGTTTAACAAGTGAGGGGAATAGAGAGAGGGAACACGAGATGGAACTGTGTATATGTATGCACATGTATAGCCAGTGCCGATTACTCGGCGTCGAAATAATTAAACTGGAATAAAAATCCTGTGCGACGACGACTATGTACCTATCCTACTAGCCCTCGTCAATCCTCGTACCAACAACGACACTGCCGCGAACGCGCAATAGTATATAGTCATTCGTTTTCCAACCCTCTCTCAAGCGCACAATCGCCTCATTCGTTTCGAATTCATTCTCGTTTTATTTTACCTCTGTTTTGTTCACCACAACCTCCGAGTAATTAATGAAAACACGTTCATAAAAAAAATTAATCCAAAATAAAATAGCAGGAAATAATGACATATGCCATGACACAAGTGATTGATATAATAAACTATATTAATATATTATCTGCATTTATCCAAGATGAAAATATGATCGATCACCTATCATTGCCGTTTACTGTGATTTGCTGTTTATTATTTGCTCATTATTTTTTATTTCTGAAGATAACATACGAGTTTTTTGCTAGTATCCGCAACAGGAATATTTATCGGAAAAAAAAATTAACGCTTGTATATACGAGGCACATGTTTGCTTCCGCAATTTGCAGGAGGCCATAATATAACCTTCCACACTTAACAATAATGTCCATATGTTTACAAATATATATTTATATGTTATTCGCATAGTGAAATATGTTATACACACACATGTATATAGCGAATGGAAGAAAACGGGAGTTAACACGAATTCCAAAGTCAAGCAGGTATTCAGGGGCTTCGAGAGTCAGCTGACTAGCAAAACTGACCTAATTATTATGTATTTATTCGCGCGTATTTAAATGCGCCGGGCGGCGCGCGATGTTGCTGTCTTTTTCGCTCACCCTCATGCTCATACAATATTCGCTCTTCGTCACATGTATACAGGCATGCAGTAATATGTATAGAGACATAGTTAAAAGCAACACACCGACATGTATAGACATAAAAAGAGTAAATAAATAAATAACTACTAAATTTTTTTAAAGATATCCGGATTGATATACATAATTTTGTCTGGCTATTCTGTCCATTACTACTTCTGCGTCGATGTAAATTGATTGAAGACGATATTTCATGATATGACGATTGGGAAAATATATAATTGCAATTAATGACTTGTCATTGCGAAAACGTTAACGACCATGCAAGTTTTTTTTTTCATTCCTTTGGTTTTTTAATTCACTGATGATAAAGTTTATTTATTTTTCATTCTGCAAATGACGCGCAATATTTACGTTGTTGTTGAACGTTGTCACTGAGAGTAGTATATGTTTGAAATGGTGCCATTGGAATTTTTTAATCGATATACCATATATACTATATTGCAATCACAGACTATAAGCTGCGCAACTAATTGGACGATCGATAAAATTGCACGTTCGATTACGGAATATAGTTACGATGTTGACACGGAATCCAGCTTCATCGTCATCTCCCGCGAGATTTCAGTCCACTATTGAGAGAATCCGCTGCTTGGTTAACGCGATTTCTTCTTTCTTTTTTATCTCCTACTTTTTTTTCAGTTCTATCTGTTCGCACTGCTTGTGTCAGATCGTTCACCGATAAAAGGGACATTAGATATTCAAGGACAAAGTGAGTGCATGATACAAAAACTTGTGGGAATATATAAAGTAGAAGAATATGTGTGGATTTTCCATTCATTTATTTTTTCTACGGTGATCGCGATTACAGAATCACGAAGCCCAAGGCACTGCGAATTTCATCTTCAAATATTCTAAGGCTGCAAATTGATGCTTATAATAATCAAAGAACGAGTGGTCTCTTAAAAGAAAAAGAATTAAATGTACATATATTTTCGCAATAAAGTGTAGAACATTCCATCATTTTCCTTCACTCTACACTTTTGTATAGTTCAACCGCAGTAAACCATTCACTTTTCCCCAACACCATTCATAATTCATTCCCATCGAGTTTCTTTTTTCTTTTCACTTTTTCCTCTTTGCCCATGGAAAATCCATAACTCTACCATGCAAGAATAATCCGTATCAACAATAACATATCAGGGACAATTCTAAAAATTGTTCTGGAAGCTCTAAGAGTAATATATAGAAACAAAATGAAAGAGAGAGGTAGGGAAATTGTGCACAAATAGTGAACAAAAAAAAATACATTGTCTCGACAAAAGGTTGAACATTTACCCGGTCTCCTCAAAAATAGGTATGTATGGAAGAAACGATGGTGGCGGCGGCGGTGGTGATGGTGCGGTAGAAAAGCATACATACACACAAACGAGATGGAGAGAAAGAAGAGAGAACAAAATACCTAGCTCGTGTCCCGCGCGGTGTAAGCGTCGGTACGCCTGTCTGTCGTTCGGTCGATGGTTTGGTTTTGTTCATGGAGGGTATATCGGTGGGTAATGCGGGGCTGTGAAGAGCAAGGGTGGAGTTTTGAAGCGAGAGTGAGGGAGATTGTGTAGAGATACAGAGCATGAGGGCGAGAGTGAGAAAGTTCTAGTTGTATATACAGAGCGAGTGGGGTAGAAGGGCGAGAGACGCGAGAGGGTTTTTGGGAGGGCGTCTCGGCGCCATGCTGATTTGCATGCGCCGCCATGACGGCCTCACCACTGCTCTCGCTCCCCATTTGAAAAGGGGGTGCGCGCGAGAGAGCGCCAACAGAGGGCGGCAGAGGGTGGCGCATCGATCGCGTTACAAACTCCTCTTGCTCCGCACACCCTCTCGTGTTTCTACATCCCATTGCTATGGCATCTCCATAGCCACTCTCACTTACTCCCTTACTCTTCACTCTCTCTCGCTCTGATATGCCTCTATGCTTCTTTGAAATGGCATTGCATCATAGTGCTGTGTTTTCCTGCACTGTCTCTCTGCAAATTGTTGTCTATATTCTTTTACATTCATGTAAACATAGTCTATTCAACTTTTCGATGTAAAACAATTGTATATGAAGACTGTTGAAAATTTATACATGGTTCAAATGGAATTGTGATTGAATTTTTTATATTCGTAAATTTTTTTACAGAATGGTCGAATAAAAATAAAACCCTTTGACCTGTACTTAAAATGATAATAAAAGTCATTTTATATACTTTTATTATTGCACAATATTTATTTCACATATTCTATACATTCTCAATTCGTCACGACGTTTTATACATGATGGAGGGAACGATATTTGTTTCTTAAATAGTATTCGCAAGTACATAATTTTCACTTAACTGTCGTACAACCGTGCAGTCTATGTAGCGTTATATCGGCGTTATAGTGCATTGAAAGTAACGACATTGTTATATATTGCCAGAACGGTATGTGTATATATCGATAAATAGAACGTATGTGCACTGGATGCTAATTTGAATGCAAGTCAGGCATTTCACAAGCACAAGCATTCATATATATATATATGCATATAGATACACAAAAACTCATACTTTTTTTCAAATCTATTGTACACACACACAGAAAACATTGTCTGTATGACGAGTAGAAAAAAAGAAACAACTCTCCCATTTCTCATATGTTTTCTATTTATTTATTGAAATTTTAATGTCCAAAAAAAAAAACCCCGTATTAAAACGTTGGGTGAACGCAAGTCCACCTCATGCAAGGAATATTTACCTTCATATATGGGGCTTTCGCAAAATGGGAGACAGAGGGAGAAAACCAGAAGGGACGTGCAAGTCTCTGTTTGTTTTCGTTGCGCTACATAGCGTGATACGTTTGCGTAAACGGTTCATCCGTCGGTTTTCCTTGTGGACCGGGTGTGGTGCTCGCCAGAATCTGTGAGTATGGTGTAACTCATTTTCACCCAAGTGCAATTTCCAATGCATATATATTGTATATGTATATATTCCCTACATTTTCATTCGCCGTTACACTTTCACATTGTGTATAATATTCGCTCGTTCTATTAAGGTGGTTATGAGAATAAGGAATATATGTATAAAAAAAGAAAAACATGATCAAAAATACGCTCATGTTGGCCTGATAAAACGTCCAGAAATGTTTTGTGGTTGTATTTGTAAGCTCATTCACATTTTGCTTAGCGTAGATATATAATGACGTTGGGTAAAAGAATTCAGAGAGAAAAAAGATTGGTGATGAATTTGTTGTTCATTTCATTGTGGGCGTTATTGTCGCTTTGTGATTAAAAAATTTTACAGCATAATTGTTTTCTCTCTTCCTCAACAAAGTAATTATTGATAATGCATTGTTTTACCTATATGATTTAAGAGAGACAAATACCCGGAAATTTTATTGACTGCTGGGTCGCACGCGGATGTACATAGAGACTGAGAAAGGGAGAGAGATTGGAGATGACAAATAGATAGATATCTATACATGTTGAGAGAATTGCTGACGACAGGAAACCGAGAATTTCGCACAAGGCATAATAACGTAATTGAACGTTAGGCGTCGTGCGCGGATCGGTAACGATCTCTCAACTACACACAAGTCACAGTGCGCGTAGACAGGTTGTGTTCAACACATACAACGCATTTACATGAATATATATATATATATATGTCCGCCTCTATTCAACAACAATTTGTGCTTGGACAAAACACGCACTTCCGGGTTGACGCGCCATTGGGTGTTAAACATGTACAGTGAGTGAATATGCAATGGCGTATATGTGTATATATACATCCATACATCAATAAACCACCACGGTATTATATCAATACACAATATGTATTAGATATATCTAATATTCAATGAATTTTCGATAGTAAAGTCCAAACGCGTACGTATAATCACGTGATATAAATCAATGAAACATTGTTTTATCCAAGTTGCGGTAGGTCTTGAATTTCATGTATTTTAGTAGCACTCCCCAACAGTATTCTTTTAGTACTCATAAAAGCTCTTGATCATTTGGAGAAAAAGAAAACACACAAAGACGGAAGTATTGGAGATGGAAGGTCTACAGTGACGACTGTTCCGGTATGATCTTGATAAAGAAATAGAATGGAGTGTGGTGGAAATTTGGTATATTGTAAATTGTACGACACGTAGGTACCGATTTCCTTAGGTGTAGAAATGAGAGAGAGAGAGGTGAGTGTCTACGAATGGGAATAATACAACGACGAGTGGATGAGAGAAAGAAGATGGAAGAGGAAAAGGAGATCTAAAGCGAGAGATGTCCGTGGGTGTATGGTGACTGGGCACGGATAGCGCGACAGTGTAGAGTACTCCGTACCGTCGGATGGGCTTGGACCCCTTGGATGGCTGCCTCATGAAAGATGCATAAGACGACTCACCGGGGGCGCGATAAAGAGTCGACAACAGACAGACCGACAGTCACCCCTGCACCCCCTAATGCCCGGTGCAATACACCGACACGATCGTTCCCGTACTACCACAATCTCTCCAACCCTATAACGCTCCACGACCATGCCGCTGACTCGTTTGGTCTACATGTATATCTATAATGTCTATATGTATACAGAGGATTTCTTGATAGAGAATGATAGAGATGAAGTACTAAAGAGAACGAGGGATGCCCGATAATATTTGGATGCCGTCGCCACCCACCACAGGGGGTGGTTCCACTATCAATTAATTATAATCTAGATTGATGGATCCGATCCACCGCGTATCGGAGATTAGTCTCGCTCCTGTCGTCTTTTCTCTCCCATGCTTTCTATGTTCCGCCTCTCGTCATTTCTTTTTCGGCGTTTGTGTGATGCAGAATATTCCATGTGTGCAATAAATTCTTTGTACTTTTTTCTCCCACTCATATATGACAGTGACAAATTTTTTTTTCACGATCAGTTGATTGGATAAATATGTCGGGCAGTAGTTTGTTGAATAAAATTGTTTTCTTTTCTTGTTTGAATCAGTTCAATCATCGGGCATTGTATCGATAATGTATGAATGGTGAAAGTCGCGACTATTGTTGTTGAATTGAATGAGAAAATGAAGTGGATTGTTAAATCGACTGGCAAGGCAGATCACTGCTGAAAGTTTTGCGTTTGGTACGGTTCTCTCCGTTTCTCTCGCTTTTGCTCCCTCTCAATGATCGCTCGTTCACTCTCTCTCTCTCACTGCGTTGCGTTAGCAGGGTCTGTGGGCTAATGGCATGCAAGCAAGCGGCTTCCGTGCTGCGCCGGTCGATAAGGATTAGCATTTTTATGGGTCTATCTCGCTTATGTGCCATGGCGCTTCGTGGCACCTTGTTTTCTTCTACTTTTTTCGCACACGCGTGCCATGTCCGTCCATATAACGATAAAAAACAGACAAACAAAAAAAAACAGACTACCCTCTTTCAATATAAATGTATATACTCATTCCCAAAATACAACGCTCAAAAGTCAACTAGCACACACATTAATTGTGAAGTAAGAATCTTTTCTTTCCTAGATAGACCTAGTCATTTTCACCTCACGTTTAATCACTAAACCTATATCTCTGACAGTGTTAGACCGAATATCACGATATGCGAGCGAGCATTAATCCTATATGGATGCCAGAGAACATAATGAGATCGACTATATATAGCAGCCATCTTGCTGCGGCTACTGACAGATTGTGTTATGTACGTGTATGTGAGAGGAGAAGACGAGATGTACAGCGCACTCAAGTGGATAGTCAAGAAGAGTATAAGAGGATGAAGGTAGATGGAAAAGATGGGAGGGAGAAAAAGAGAAAAAACAAAAAAATGATGGAAATAAGAAAATATAAAATAAGCGATAAATCGATATGAGAATTGACGAGGAGAGCGCGCATGGACTTAAAGTGAATGCCGGACAAGAAAGACACACACGTTGCCATCACGATTGACCTTTTTTTTTCCGCATTATTATTTCGTGATATAAATCAATTACCCTCAGCTAATTGGGCAGGTATGGAAGAAATTATTATCATGCCTGGATGTCAATCCACCTATACAGGTTGATGGAAGTGAACTGCCACACAGTTACTAGCAAAGCGTATTTATATAATAAATCATGCGTATTTATTAAAGTTTACAGTTGTTTTTCCTCATTCCGTTCCCCATGTGAATGTTGTTAATGGAATCCCACATTTTGTAAATCCGATTGTGGAAGTAAAGTAAAAAATTTATGAGCAATCGCATGTAATAACGACCCTCATGAATTTCCTCGAAGGGTTGCATGATAGGTGAATAACTACACTAAATTTAAAATGAATTCGCTAAAAACATTTCATATTTTCTGTTCTTCTTTTATTCTTCTACTCATTTTCCTGCTGTGTCATTTTTATGGTATACTCAGTGTGGTTGAGCTGATCGTGAGTTAAACACGCGTGTACATGCTAGTAAAAGCTCTTGCTAGTATATACAGGGCGTTTAGTGCGTATTAAAGGCATCATGGTTGTGTCGAGTTGTGTCGGCCATAGGTGTATAGAGTGGAGTATGTGTATATTCACCAACGACAGCGACGGCACGTTGAAGGGCCGTATCGGACGCCAGTATACAAGCATATCACCACGGGAGACGCTAATAGTACGCTTGCGCGTTTCTATGGTTACCGTGGACTATACGCCCCCGCGCGCGGGTGTATTTTCTTGTTCTATCGGATCGCGCTACAGCTTCTTCACATACATATATTTCATCCCTCGCCCTTTCTCTTCTCTTTCACTTTTTCACTATATCTTTCTCCCTTTTCGCACCCTTCCTTCGCCCGCCCCTTTATAGTCACTCCATCTCATTCTGTCACTATTCGTTTATACTTGGCATTTATGGTATACGCAACACTATTCCGTTTTATACAAATTTTCCATGCATTTCTGCTGATGATTTTTTACATGCCTTTTTTCTGGTTTCTTTATCTATTCATTTCCTTTTTTATTTTTTGATTTGTGGTGAAAGTCAATACGGAAATGACTTTGCACAATATGTATCTATTTATAAACCCAGAAGAATCATGTGGTTTAAACAGTTTCCTTTTTTTTATTTCACTTTGCTTTTCTTCACTACCTAACCCAAGACATGAAACAAATTATCGACATAACTCTCAGGTATTCATAAAAATGTATTGGAGGTAATTGAAGGAGGATACGGTGGGATATAATGCATTTTTGTATGAATGTGTATAGATATGGGTATGAATAAAAGTTAAGAGAATGAAAGGAAAAGTCGTATGCACGTAGGGCGATGTGTAAAGTGAAATGTTTTCAACGCCGGTGGCCTGGAAAATTTACGAAACGATAACGGGATACGGCAAATGCTTAGAGAAGAAAAAAGAAACAAAACGTTTCAAACTCAGTACTTTTTCTTCAGTACTGCGTTGCACACGTTGAATAAAAATCATAACTTTACAGTATTTCCATCGGGCTATAACTAGGTAAAAAAGAGGATTGAATAAGAAATCGAGGAGGAAAAAGAGTCAGAGTGAGACAAAAAGTGGAGGAGGATATGAGAGGGGGTGTGGTACTATCTGTGTAATAAAGTTCTTTACGCGTCGACCAAACCGCTCCGCAGAGAGTTCAGTCGTCAGGTTATGTTCTCTGTGTGTGTATGTGCATGTGTGTGTGCATGTGTGTTTACCGTTTATTGACGAACGTTACAACCCAGTCGTACGCATAAATCGCTTTACGATCTGTCGCTAAAAACAGATTTCATGCACAACTCGCTGATGTTATATGGCCAAATTAATGCTATTTTTACACGATGCTTGTTACTGAAAATGTGCGAATGTATGTATTGGAACTGTTAAGAGACACAATCATTTAACGGTATTCTGTGAGAAAAATATCTGACGGCTGATTTCTCGAATGTATTTAGGAGAAGAAGAACCACACAGGGAATAAAATTTCATTTCACTGTACTATTTAAAATATCATACTTGTGTTGGGGAAAATTAGTCTCAATATTTATTTCCTTTTATGAACTAACAGGGAAACAGTTTATGTAGCCGTTGTAAAAATGTTGAACAGCAGTTTGATGATAATATTCGCAAATGGACAAAATTTAGGCAATGAATTTTTTGAATGAATGATCGTTTGAAGAAACTCTTGATAATTGTGCACGAGATAGGAAAAAGTTCAATGCCACATTTGCATGTCCTCGCATCCTTTTTTTGTCATATCACGGAGCATCTTCCATCAACTTCTTCTGATGTATTGAGGATAAAGTGTATGATGTTAAGAGTGAAAAGCAAGTGATAAATGATTTGGTTGGCTGTTTGCGTGATGCGTACAGATGATTATATATATTTATATTATATATGTGTTTGCGGTTGAAGAAAAGCGAAAACCGTCGCGGTAAGATCGAAAAGGAGAGACGGGTTAGAAGAAAATGATGCGAACGTGGAGGTGGGTCTTTGGTGAATGAAACAGAGGACAAGATGATGGATGGTCTCTTTTCTACCCTTGTAGTTGGATGCGCAAAGTGAGGGCGTCCCCCACGTCGACGACACTGTGACGACGATGCTGACGCTAATGAGCAAAATATGAGGCGCCACCCTTCCTGCCCAGTCTACGTCACCGTCGTGTCCTCTTCCTAACCGACCTATACACACTCTTCTCACCCTTCTCACACTTTCTTCCCATCATCCTTTTGCACGTCAATTCTCACTCTCCTCTTTCACCTCATCCTGTTATCCTGTACTTTCTCTTTGTCTCTCGGGGTGTGACACACACTTCGAATCTCTCGTGGCCCTCTCAGTCCTCTTTTCTCTCTGGTCGCCTGCGCCCCGCACCGCCACTTCGAATATTGATTGTCGTCGCTGTGTGTTCTCGGCAAAGAGAGAAGTGAAAAAAAAAAAAAAAGAAGCGGAAATAAAAGGGAGGTGAATAAAGAAACAGTGTGCAAAGTAGTGAGAAAAGAAGAAAATTGAAAAAATAAAGAAATTCTGAAAATAGATTGAAGAAACTTGGAAATGAAAACACAAAGTGCTCGCCAAGTGCAATTACTTCTGGCGATTCACGGAATATAAAACTTCAGAGTTTCACAAGATAGGAGGGTTTGTGAAATTATTGCTTGGAAAATTTTTTTTGGAACGAATAGTGGAGTATGTAATATGAATGAAGTTTGATTAAAAATCGAGATTTTCCCTCGGAGCATTTGTGTTTTTTACACAAATGACAGATAAACAGAATGGACATGTATGCATGGTGAAATGAAATTTCAATGTTTATTCACACACGAGTCGTGGAATAATGACAGATGTTTACGATCGTCGTTGTGCTTTCAACTCTCTCACGGAATTTGTCATTTACATAATTGGCTCGAGTGACATTGGACATTTCCATTGCTTGGTGATTTAACTAAGGGAACGATGGTGCTATGCTGTTATCATCATCATCACATTTCATCTCTCTTTCCGTTTGTCTTTCCAAATATGACAGAAGATAAATAACTAATAATAATCAATTTTTCATTAAATCTGTTGTCAAACTTTAAATCAACTGTTTCAATTACTTTTCATCACCATTTATATACCTACACAAATGCACTTATTTCTCGTCCATTAATATATCATATCCAATGACAACTATATAATTCCTCTACAAAAGTTTAAAAGCTCTTAAGTGGCACGTCAAATGAATATTCAAATATTTCTATATGTATCCGATATTAAACATGCAGGAATAATAAAATTCCGTCACAGCATCACACTATTTGTGGAAATTGTTGAACGATTTATTCGCAGAATTAATTTATTATACGGGTATACGTCAAGTAGTTGGAATGGTAAATGATGAGAATGATAAAAGGGTTTTTATAAAGCCAAAAACTAATTAATTTGACGCAATCATCGCGGGTCGCAGTGTAAACAGACAACTTCGATCAGTCTTCGCTGTACAAAGCGAAGAGGGTCTCGAGAGAACAAGGGATATATAATGTAAAGAGAGGGTGAGAAGGAGACTGGGTCGACCAGCTCACGAGGGATAAATATCAAAGGAGAGAGGAAAGATGAGGAATATCAATCTACCAAAAGCAACCACAGACTCAACTTCCTTCAACGGAGTTTCCGCAGCTCTCAACTACAAACTCCTTCATTCTGGAATTTATCGCAGTCGTAACCGAATATTTCCTTCCGTCTGCACTATCTCTATACCCATATATATATATCCATTCACTACCTCCAAACTTGTGTGCTTCCGTGTATGTCCACTTTAAAAATTTCCGGGTTTTTCTCGTACATACACATCCACCTATTTTCCATTTTCTATCTTCACTCTGATTCCACGCATATTTTCATCATGAACAATTCATATTTTCAATTATGAAACAGTGAAATTTATTAAGTAAAAATAATAGTGATAATGTCATTCTATTTCCCCAACGCGACCTTTTTCATTTATGCATGATTTAGATTGTTATACATATGATTATATATTCAATGGTATATGAATTTAGTTAACAATCTGTTTTGGCTTTCAAAAAGAAATTTGATCACGTCATTATTCCTCAACGATCGATTTACGTCAACACAAAAAGCGTCTCGCGTGTCATGACGTTGAATTAGAGCATATATACATACAAGCCAAGCCGTGAAATGAAGAACGTCGTAAGCTATTTCTTCAGTCGTTCCATTCTGCAGTAAATACATACATACACACATACACCACCGCCCCGTATCTGTTATCACTGTCTGAAAATCAAACGGAACACGTGAGGTCAAGGCAGGCCATGTCGAAGCCACGCAACCGCATACTTATTTTGTTACTGGTGAGAGAGCGCCAGGAATATAATACCTATATGTGGGCCTCTCGTCTAGTAGTAACAGTTAGTGAAGAAAGACTGAGTGGCAAACGCAGCTTTGTGTGCTAGCGCAATGGACGCGAGGTCACCTCAAACTCTCGGACGTCGCGACGCTTCCTTCCGATAACAAACGACCGGTATACACGCTCTTGCGCGTTCTTATTATATACATACATGTAACTACACACGAATTACTTCCAGTACTACATTGTGGAATCTGACAAAGTTTTATAATCAGATGTAGGATCGAAAATATCTTTTGTTTTCTAACATAACTACACACGAATGGAAATTTCAGAACAACGCGTTTTAAATACTGTATATGAAGGATTTTATTGATAATTCGTTACGATTTATACGTGGAAATTTATCGTCGGTGAATATGTCGACAATGAATTATTTTTATCTTTGAGTTGCGAGACTTCCTTATTTTTCTTTCTCTTTCTTGGCATCAAACATCAAATGAAATAACTCAAATAACCATCTGTACATTGCGTGATATATGAAGACGTGTTTCACCCTAAATTTAGTCAAAATACTACCACGATTTCTTCACACATCCCTATAAGCAGTTGTCGTCAAGCAACGCCGAGTCACGAATCAGAAAAGGAAAACAAAATAGAAGAAATATGAACAAGACAGGACAACCCCATATCCATAATATACCTATATAAAAAATATATATATATAAACATATAAATTTGTTCTTTCACTCGCTCTAGTTCTCTTGAACGTGACACTTCCTTTTTCTCCCTTATTCTCTCTGTCGCGAGATAGGGGTTGAAAAGGGGGTCGAACCCAACAGGGCGTGGGTGGTAGCGCGGGGCCAAGATATAGACCGGGGGTGTTGGAGAGATGAGAGAAGGAATTGTAAAAGAGGGTGAGGAAGGGGTGGTACAAAGGGGGTAGCTCTTTTCCTCCGTGACGGAGGAGTTGAGAGTGCTGTTGAATATGCATGAGGCAACGTGGTTTCCTATCTACCGTCCTAAAAACATTTCGCCCAACGAACCAACCAACCAAACTAACTGTGCTCGCGCGAGAACCAGCGGCCGAGAGAGCAGCCCCTCTGAACGTGCGCGTCACCCACACTCGGCCCTCACCCTTATCACCCTCGCATAAGCCCTCTCCACGCGAGCCACGTTCATCGTCCAACACTCGCCAATCAATGCCTCTCTCCCGCGTGCTCGTCAACCAACCCACCATCAAACTGCCGACCAGCTGAGCCGCAAAATTTTCCACATTCGCCACCAAAGTTCCCATTCGCATCGCGCTATTAATACGAAAAAAAAGGAAAATAAATGAATGGAATGAAAATGAAAAATAGAATAGAATGAAATATCAAAGAATTTTATGAAAGTTGTTAGTATTAAAACAGGATTTTTGTTTTTAAAAGAACGATGAAACATAAAAGAAAAAGTATGTTCGACAGAAACTGCGGATGGATGTGTAAGAATAGTGAAATATCACTTTGTACGAGACATCTTCATTATCGTTGACGGTACATTCCACACTTGTTCAGTAATATATATATATGTATATAAAACCCCCTTTTCTATTCATCCAGAAGATAAAAAAAAAGGAAAAACACGAACACGGGGGATTATTTAATTCATGCCATGGAATGCCCTTTGTCATGGCAAAATATCGAAGGGGAAATGCGTAGACTTCTATTATAAGTATTGTGTAAATATATTTTTATATCATATAAAACCATAGATATTTCTTGAACGTAAAATAGCATTGTTCATTCGTTGATTGTCCTTGACGGCAATAAGAAGTTGATGATTGTGCAAAAATTTAGCCCAGATATTTGCCAATTATTTATTTGACACAGACAAATATATGACATCACATTTTATTCGTCACGTCCACTTTGTATCTACCAATACCTCGTTTACACTGACGGAATCGAGAATGTATTGCGCATGTATGTATGTATGTATGTATACACTCAACATATGCGTAAGTTATACAGATTATATATATGTGTGTTTATGTATGTATATATTGGAGTGCGAGTATACACGAGCACCATCACGCGCGTTGAGCTCGCACTTTAATGCATTCAAATGTTATTCACTCTCGCGCACTGACGCGAGTGTTTTCGACAAATTAATGCCATGTACCGAATATCTATTCGTCGTAGCATTAAATACGAACGATGAACGATTTCTTCGCTACGATAACCAAAAATGAATCAGCAACAACAGCAACCGCAGCAGCCCAATTATATTCATAAATATTTTTTATTGCCATCTTATGTTCAACATGAAAAGTAGAAAATGCCATTAACTCACAGACACAAAATTATAATGATCATCTGCTCGTACAAGTACAACAATTAAAGCTATAAAAACATAGCCAACAAGAAGGTTTTTTTTAGTACTTAAACTGTTATTCTAGAGACGCGTGTAAATTTGTATTACGTACTTTCACTTTTCGATAAAAACCCATAATACCACTGAACGAGAATATATCGAAAGGGAAAACTGGAAAATGCGCGTGGCAGTGACTTTCCGATAAACCGCAACAAATCGTAAAGCAAATGCGTAACGCCGAGTTTTGTGAGGTACTTATTGCTGTCGTCCCATAGTATTTCCGGTACTAAACATTCCTATATGAATACATACTTGCATATATGTATATATACATTTAGATATATACATATTTATGTGATGGTGAGTCTCGCATAGCCGTTTTGTGGCAAACTATTCCCAGTTGGTCGCTTCACATACACGATCACATCGGTAAACCGATCCTATGAATGAATGTCGAAGTGCCTATATTCCCACAGAGAAATGACACTGTAAAGTTACAATACGCCCTTTTGCTCCGTCACACGCGAGATACTATTCGAATATGATACCTCTATACGAAACGTACATATACGCTTGACGATTTAAAAAGGAAAGTATGCACATACCAATGCTTGCAATAACTTATATGTACCACCTGTCGAATTATTCACTGACAATCCTCATAATTTTTCCAATTTAATTCTTCTAGATTATATTTGACGGGAAATTTCAGTTATTCAACAATTGTCGTAGAAAGAAAAGTTTCTCGGAAAATAAAATTAATTCCTGGAGGAGAAGGTGATTATGAAGAGACAAAAACGAACATTTAAGACCAGAATAATAATTTTTTCTATTTCAATGTCATGATGCTGCAAAGAAAATGCGATGCAACTACCGCCATCTGTTGCAAAGCTTTCACGACCAAGTAGCCATTTTGTTTCTGGAGGTGGCCAGAAGGTCGCCGTTGTGTCGCGGCACACCCGCGCATGTCCATTGGTTCCTCCCACGGTGCTCAACATACTCAATTTCTCCTCACTCGCTTCTTCCCTCACTATATATAACCAACTCTTCCTCCCCGCTATCGCCCCTACCAACGCACATTCAATCCCCCACTTTAATAACCATTCTTACCCTCCCTCACTCGCTTGATCGTCAGCACAGTTCGCTCTACTCCGCCATAAACCTCCCACTCTATACATTCACATATGCATATAATATATGTATACTTATATATGTATAACCACACATACCTATTCATACGTACTACCACTGTTTTATCACTTATGTATATATGCGTGTGTATAACGCCCGACAAGTTCGCGGGATCGTGAACGACCACCCACCCCACCATAGTCCGCGTGCCGTTGCGATATTATCACTCCGTTTTACCCGCGATTTATCGGCCTTTATCAACTACATTCGCCGCCGCCACCGAATACCATGGATATGGTTGCTGCCGACGGTTTCACTCGCCCGTTTCTCTACACGAATTCATAGACTATACGCTGGCTAACTTGTCTCTGTATATATATATACATCTATGTATATTTACTAGGTTCTTTCTTGATTTCGAATAATTTTATAAAATTTCCAATGTCATATACAAGTCAGTGCAAGCCGCTGTTAGCTCACCATCCTGATGAAAATTATACCTGAATAAAGACGATAACAGTCAAACTTTGACAATTTGAGGTGATACAATTCTTCCGCTTGTAGTAACAAAAAAATCAAATTTGTTATTATTCCAGTGAAATGGAAAATTCCAAATCTGGCGTAAGTCATTTTTCTTTTGCAGTGTAAATTGACTTCTCGCTATGTCTATATACATATGTATACTTTACAGACTTTCTCTCTATCTTTACTTCCTTTTTGATACTACATATATACACAAAAAGTTCATCAAGATTCTTCGCTCGTGGCGCGAAGGCCTCTCAAGTTTTAATTAAAAATCTTCCAACCCTCTCACATCTATACTGTTGAGCGAGAGACCGTTGAGTGACTCTGAAGAGACTTGAAAACCCCCGAATATCTACAACTAAGTCAAAAGAACAGAGAATAAAAAGGGAAGAAAAATGGTGAAGATAAAAATAGAAGCGAGAGACATGGACTCGATCCCATTTCACCATTGTTGCAGTTCACGATTTTAACATCCTGTTCTCGCTTGGATGTCTTTATGCGAAATGAACTGAAGTTCTTGTCTCTGTCCATTCATGATTATTGGGTGCAATTTATATAGACACAGATGAATATAAGCTGAGCGAACATCTTTCGATGCATTATTATCTCGATATATATGTGTATGAAAGTGTTTTTAAAATGAGTGTACAGTGCAGCAACTGGAGTATAGTTGAGAGAGAGATTCATGGAGCTCTGGTGCTCTCAGTGCTCACGGTCTGGTGATTAGCGCCGCCCTCTGGGAATGGGAACCGCCAATCGGTGGACGGCGTCGGGACGCCGACGTCAAGATATACTTGTGTTCATATAGAAACGACCGCGCGCCTGCTGCCATCAAGAGTGCGGCGCGGCTCCGCACAATCGCGGATAGTGGGAATATTGTGAGAGCGACAAGCAAAGCCACGACAAAAATCAATCACCGCGCGTGCTGCCGCTCTCTTGTCTCTGAACACAACGCCCCATCTCTACTCTTCACTCTACCACCCCAAATATGGATATATATATCTATATATGGAAATGTGTATAGATATTATGTATCGCTATCTCCCATAGCGCGATATCAATTTGTTCTTCGGACACTTGGAAACTTCTCTCCCTTTATGTTATGATATTCGCGTACTCTTCTCTAAAAGTTGTGTAATAACCAAAATGCTATTTATAAATCGTCTAGATTAGTTATAAAATTTTCCCTTGAAAATTAAATGATAAAATTTGAGTATTTGACAATGAGTGGGGATTAAAATGAAAAAAAAACGTATTTTCCTTCTCTTTGGCTAGGATATAAACCCGTTGGGGAATTAAGCGACAACAAAATTTCAAGTTCTATCGACCTAGTGGCCTGACAAAGCCGAAACTCACCACGTGTTGAATTAAATTCATGTATCTAAACGCACACATATAAACTGTGCTGTACAGACATTAGTCCAAAACGTTTAACTGAATACGAAATAAAGTTCCCATGAGTCGGGAAATGACGCCCCTTTGCTATTCGGTATAATGTTTAACGTTTCGTAACGGCAGTGCCCAAAGTCCAACGAATGACGATCATAGCTATCCATCTGACAATGTGTCAGAATATTTTTATATTCGTGATTATGCATGGGTTTTCATAAATTTTCCTTCGTAAACGTGTCGGCTATATGTACGCATATATATCTACGAATTTATGTTTATATGGAGAATTCCACTGTGACCACGGCGACAAAGAGTCACATGAGATGTGCGTGCGTCATATAATGCGTCTTCGACCAAGTTGATCCCGATTACGATAGAACAACTGTCGTCCTACGTGAGTCGCGTATAATTCGCTCGCTTGCAAGTTCGTTATTGTTTCTCCGTTGTAAAATCGCGCGCACATATATACGGATACACACGACGGATGTGCGTGTTGCGAATATATCTACTTAAAGCACTTGCATATTTAATTGAATATAATATATTTTTTTTCCGTTATCAGAACGCAACACAATTACATAAATCATGCAGAATGCCACAACAGTTGATATGGGTAAAAATGGAATGGTACACAAAAACGATATATAATGAATAAAAAAATGTAATTATACATGATGTAATGACTCTGATAAGATCAAGATAATGTCGCGCCGATAACGTAGATATCGCGTGTTACCGGAACTGTTGTTCCGGGATGAGATGCGAGAGTCAGCTGCCGGAAGTTGCCATAGCAAGGCGCTTCATTCGCACAAATGTTGCGAAAGCTCAGCCGAGAAGCTGCTCGCAGATGAGACCATTGAACGAGCTTTCTCTCGGTATGTATACGCCGGAGGGTCTCACGCAGCTGGCGAAATATATCCAAGAGTAGAAGTGATAAGCTCCATAGATAAAGTAGAAATTTTTAAAGAGTACCAATTCTAAAAGATTCGAATGCATACTTAGGAAAAAAAAAATATTTGGAAGAGAATTATTTTAAGATTTGAATCAATTGTTGAATATGTCACTTACAGCAGTTATATGTCATCACAGATCAAACGGCAGGATCGGTTTGAATCCAACCCTCATAATCCAAGACGAACTAATTAACTCTTTCGCGCATGTACACAAATGAATTTGTAACTTTTCTTAGCCAACATATTTTTCTACTGTCGAACGCACATTTCCTCAAGAATTCCCAGGTGGAGGCAATTGTCCGGTGATTATATTCGTAACATTGATAGAAAATTTTTGAAAAACGACAATTATATGCAGACTATAACATCGATATACTATTCACATGCATCTAATATGCATAAAAAGTAATGTTTCTTGCTTATGCATAAACAAATCACCCGTATATATTCAAATAGATAATTTTCATAAATATCGTCCCATTAATTTATTGTTCTTATAAATAGTCCCATGATCATCGTTGAGTAATGAGGCTGTATCTCTTTATGTGCATATTCAATATATTCGCACCCGTTACCACGCCGGTGTAACTCTTAACTGACGGGTTGCAGGTGCGACTTCATCGTCTTCTTATAAACATATATAGATAACCGAATTTTTTTGCCATACGCGCTCTTCTAACTTTTACCGCATCTTTTCACGGTGCGATTGTTCAATAGTAAATGAAGTAACTGACACTTGGAATGCTCGCGCGTGAGCCCTCAAGGATTTTACGAATCATCCGCATGTGTACTCTGAATTCACCTGCGTACACGGAGTCCGAGCATTTCACCTGCGGTTGCGTGTGCCAAATCGCAAAAATCATTCTCTTACCTCACAAATTTTTTTCCATCATCTCCAGTCTTATACAACCGTGTTCATACGAGCCTGTATTGTGCATGACCGATATATTGAAAATTAACTATTGTTGACAGTGACAATCACGATAGTTAAAGACTTTATAAAAAAAATACACTTGAGACTTGTTAAACAAGTGAATGATTGAGGAGGTTAATGGCATGATGGCTTCATCTTGTGATTGATTGCTGTAGTTCACCTTTATGCATATATGTTCACAGGTAGAAAAAAACTTCCCACATTGAGTCACGATTTTTCAGATAAAATATATTTCGATAAAAGAAAAAATGGAAGCTAATTGGCAGGGACTTTATATACCGATGACTCGAAAAATATATAAATGCACCGGAACATTGCTTTTTAGCAATGATTTTATTTTCTCATATACATTTCGTTCAGGTAATTATTGTTTTCATTTTTTTCACCTGCCGTCTAAAGAAGAAATACCTGTGTCATCACAACGGTATATATATTTACGTGGTCCGATCAGGCCACTTGACAAAGTGCCCTCCCACCGTTTGAGAAATCATCGCGCGCAGTTTTGTTGCCACACATGCAGGTATACATATAATATATACTCGCATGATGCGGTCGTTTCTCGTTTGGAAAGTGCAAGCGGCGCCTAAAGGTAAAGATCGTGAAGCAGGACAGAAAAAGAAGAACAAGAAGTAGCAAAGATAGAGAATGAAGTTCGGAACACCTTGCGCGGCAGGTGCTAGTATATTCTCGAGCGATGAAGCGGCTGTCTCAGTGGCAATAAAACCTAACGCGTGTACATACCATTTGTAAGTATGTGAATGTTGCTGGCTATATATATCGGCATATTGGAATGTATAGATATACGTGCACGATGAAGAAGAAGCGGAAAAAAATAAAAAGTTGGTGGAGCGAAGGTGGAGGTAAACATACAGTGTGTACACGGCCACCGTGTCCGAGAGTGGACGCAACGTCGGTACTTAAAAATATGTTAGCGGCAGGCGCATAAGCACCGTGACCTCCGAGATAAAATCTTAAGAGCCCGAGACCACGACCACAGGAATATATACATACATATATATATATGAAGGGAGGAGGACGAGGAGGAGGTGAATACGCGCGTCAGATGCTCCTGACTCGGCGCAAAAGGGGAACCGTATGACCGTGACTGTAACCGTCACGCCGACACAACCCTTCATGGGTTTGTCCTACCATTTTGCCCCAACTACCGCATGGGCTTTTATCAGCAGGAGATTATCGAGCCTCTTGAAATTACCGTGGGCTACTACACACTTGGTAGGGAGAGAGAGAGAGAGAAATCAGCAAAAGAAGGAAAGAAGGAAAAGAAAGGACGATGGCAATTAGCTGGTGATTTTTTTTGCTCAGCAAAAAGCGATAAGCAAGTACACACTGTTCAATATTTTTTTTCAACGGTCAATATTTTTTTGCCTTGTGTGTATAATTTTTTTATTTTTTTTTCGTCAAAGAGGTTCACGGGTGTTGAATATAATGTGGTAAATGGTAAAAATTGCGGGATACTGATATTTAGAGAGTATAAATGGATGTTGGTATGTGAGTTTGAGTTTGCTTGGCGTGTAGGGGGTTGAATATATATAATGATGTGAAAAGAGAACACTCTTGAAGTTATGAGACTACGCGTCATTGCCGGACATGGACCGAAATGATTGATGGCGTTGGGCGTTATCTTCTAAACCTCCCTCTTCTTTACAGGGCAATTCATCATCTATGTCTGTTCTTTACTTATTTTATATGCAGCATATTTCGTAATTCTTATACAGTAGAGAAAAAAGTGGTGGCTATTCCTTATAATACATTAAATATATTGCAAGATGTGGTTGGATCAGTTTTTACTTTCCAACATACTTCGCAACTGGGAGTGACAAACTGAATTTAATTGTACAAATATGTGAGTGACAAGCATGAAACATTGGAATATAACCTTCGACCATTGAATTAATTTCCATAAAATTGATAAGATGGAGGGAAAAAAAGTTATAAAAAATTGCGGGACCCATACAATATATATCCAGAGAATATTTGAGAAAAATGTTTTCTGCAGTGGCAGAAAAATTTCTATGTATCTCTTGGAGGACAATTTTTTTAAGCTCACATATGTATGCTAAAAAAAATCTGTAGTGGAAATATACGCCGGTCAGTTTGATTTATTGGCATGGAATCAGCTTAGCTAAATTTTGAACAAAAAAAATATGTTTACCCCTGCGAGAAAAAAGTATACATATACATACATATATCGCTGAAAAGGACGCAAAAGGGACCCGCACACAAATATATGTATATATATATATATGTATGTATATATAGAGTGTATATTTGCATAAAATGAATTATTAGACAGCCCGCACCCACAGTGAGCCAAGCTGAGGACGACAAAAAATATACACAGTCCATTGTAAAGAGTTAAATATTTGCAATGTCGCATCACTTTTTCCAAAACAAAGGAAAAATAAAAACGAACTGAATAAAACTAAAACCAAACACATCATGGATGTTTAAAAATTCTTATTCTCACTCCTGTTTTCTAATGAGAGCAATATGCGTCACTGTTCGTGAATTCAACCGAGCAGAGATTTTATCCGATAAGAAAAACATATACATTCTATCAATATTTCAAAAGCGATTAGAAATATGTCTACACCTATTGTTGATATCATTTAGATATTCTCAATTTTACATATTTATTTTCAAAGTGATGCGTGAAATAAGAAAAAACAAATATATATAACCAGAATCACACCCACGACAAATATTCCAACATTATTATCACGATTCGTCTTTTTTCGTGAACAGGGAGGGATGAACATTGACGTAGACCCGTACTAGTCGTTGCAGGAGAGGAACCATCAGTGAAATATATAGATGTATATTGAATTGAAGAAGAAGCTCTTAGAGAATAACTGAACCGTGAGAGTCGAACCAGGCAGTCAGAGGTAAGACCTTCACTTTATATACCATATGTATATATGTATATGTGTATATACAATGATGATGCAAAAGGAGATGAGGGAGAGAATTCAGGGGATTCGCTTTCGGGGGACTCGAGAGTCGCAAGAGAAATCTGCATTTCAGCCTTGCCATCCGTCCTTCCGCACTTCGCCGAAGACCGAGAGCTTTCGAGCGGCTCGCAAACACTCCGCGACGCTGCGTTGGGCGCACAGACGTCTATACACAAACCCTTAGTATAACCTCTATCTCTCGCATTCTCTCTTTTACTTCGACTCCTACTCAACGATCACTACATAGATATATTTCATCTGAGAATTCATCATTGCTTCTTCCTCACTCTTCAAACCGTCTTCGTGTCACTCTACTTTTGTTCATTCAGTCTCTTTCGCTCTCTTGCACTGTAATATTTGCTCAACGGAAAAAAGAAGAATAAAAAGTCAGAAAGGGGAATAGACAAGTGCAACGTTCAGAACATTTTATTCCAGAGGACATCAGCATTTTATGCGAATGAGAGTAGAGTAGTGGGAGATCATCACATCCACTGTGAAAATCGTTTGTTATTTCAGACTGAACTAAAGAATGAGAAAATCATTGAAATGAAAATGAGAATAATATACATAATGAGAGTAATTGTACACTACGAGAGGAGTTGATATACAGACAATACATTCTTCATTCAAAAAATTAGATTAGATTAGATTAGATTAGATATCATGATATTGGTTATCACTAATTGGTTCTTAACCAATTTCGTTTATTGCAAATAAACGCACCCCACAACGCATAACTAATTGTCTGTATAATTCATCAAAATGAGAATGGAAAATATAAGAAAATTGTGATAAATTCAAATTGGACATTAGTTGCACACATTTTGCAAATGTGTAAATTTTATTTTCTCTCTATTTCCCATAACTGTATATTTCTCCGTCTCCTCTCTGCGCCGCCACCACGAAAAATGCAGTGTGTTCACTATGGTGGAACGAGAGGGAAGTTGCGCCGGGTAATTAATCCGCGGTTTTTCCTACTCTAATTAGTTGGATTTATTCTGTTGGCCCCTTTATCCAACACCTCTCTTTCTCACTCCTTTTGGCATCCTCCCTGGTATATACCAGGTTGAACGCCATGAGGAGATGACTGAGGGGGAGTTGAGAGGTTGAGAGAACCGACAGTAGAGTGCGGTGTGGTCGAGTCTGGGACTCCCAGCTCTTTCGCTCGCCCGGAGACGCAGAGCTGATGTATGGAAATATATTCGGGGGAGACGAAGCTTCACATTTTTCCAGGGATGCTGCTTTCATTTCCACCGCACCCCGTGTGGACCACCTTCCTCATTTTCCATCTCCCTGAACACATATACCTACATACCTCTCTTCATTCTCTCTCTTTTTCATCCTCGTTCTCTGTTTCTCCATCAACCCTACTTTCAGCGCGCTAGGTCATATAGGTATATATTCCATCTTACCACCGTCCGGGTGCCCTTAATGACGCGCGTCTACTCATTAAATTCGTGTCAGAGTATGGCTGTTCTCGCGGTGAAAATTTTCCTCTCTAACTGGAATCCTCGGCGCGTCACACAGCTCAAGTCTCAACACGTTGAGACGGGTGATTCTCACTTGTACGAAGTATTTTCATTGGTGTGAATGAGGTTTACGATTAATTATGCGAAGAATTTTTCAGTTTAGATTTTTCCTCAAACGCTTTATAGAATAAGTCAATCAAATTAATTCCTTGTTTTTTTCCTTGCTACAAAGGCATTATATGAAATAGAAATCAGATCGATCCGTTGAAAAATATCATATCGCTATCAATCTCGAATGAGCAATAACACTCGATTCATTAAATTCTCCACGCCTAAAAAGAATAATTGAACGTGATATAACTCCCACAATTTTCGTGCACAGTGTATTATATATTGTAACAATATTGCATTGTTGGTACTTATATGTATACATCTGGTAAATGATAAGTGTTAATTCCTATAATGGCAAAGGCATCAGAGCGGTAAGACAAAAGAATCGTGTAGGCATGTCTCAAGAGAATCTACGCAATGTCCCGCGACCATGACTACATTAAACTACTCTGTGTGTTGGGTGTTTAGAGAGATGGGCCACGACGCGACTTCCGGCAACAATGTCGTCGTTGGCAAGAGTTGTTGCTGGGTGCTTATAGACGCGAAATAAAAACCGTTATTATAGTCTCTCACACCCACTCACATACACTCTACGTATGTGAACAATTCTTGTGTCATTCACCTGTTACAATTGCTCAGTGATATATTATATGTATTATTTATTTTTCTGCTCCGATTTTTATAGAAACGAAAAGAAAGAAGATGTAATAAATAAATAAAAGATCGAGGAAAGAGATACAATGTTTCACTACATCAGATTAGAAATTCGAGACAAATAGTGCCTCATCGGCGGCGAACTTCCCCATACTGTTAACACATGCAAAGTTATGTTTATGCCATGCTAATCGTGCTCAACATTATGTTGTTCCATAATTGAAGGCACACGATGAATAAATTCAGAGAATATTTTAGTCCTACGTTTCTAATAAAATGTGACACGAAATAAATCATTTTTCAAATTCATTCAATTTTGCGTGTACCGAAAAAATCACTGCATCGTAAAATGCGTTGGAATATTATATGTATAAGAGCAGTGGCATTTCTCAAGCGCTGGCATACTAAGAAAATTATAGATGTGTCTAAAAATTAACCCAATACTGTCACAATTATGCACCCATGTATTGGGAATTCAAAAAACAGCAATTGTAGCAGTTACATCTGCGGAATTTGATTAATAAATTATTCGCAGTGACCACACACGTGGTAGGCGCGTAGTTGCTGTGGCGGTTCCATTTCCCGGTAGAGTTACGTTGCGTGGTGCACCTCAGACCAATGCTAGTTTACACTTTACAAACGTGAAACTAATGTTTATACATCTATGTACGGTACATGTAAACGATAAATATATGGAAGCAAATGAAGAGTTGTGTTAGGCGAAGAGGCAGCATTAGAAGTTAGACCGACGCGTCAGTGATGAATATATATTTACGTATAGCATATATAAGTTTATTATATATATGTGGTATAAAGTGTGCGAGTTTGAGTTTGAACGCTGGGTTCCAACGATTCCTAGTCTAGCAAAGTAGTAGGATACGTAATAGCCGGTAGGTGGCAAGGCTGCGTGACGGGGCGATTGCGGAGCCGTGACTAAAATATTTAAAAATATGTATCTTTCTGGCCGGGCTGCCGTCCAGTTTCAGTTCCCGGCTCGCTTTCTCTCTCTCTCTATTTTTCTCTGCCTACCTCTCACTCTCTTACTCCTTTTCGCGCATATATACTCTCTCTTTTTCTATGTTACCTTTACCGCGCGTCGCTATATTTATTTCGCGTTTCCTTCCTGCCTATACGACCACACGCTACATATACTACTCCGGAAGTGTCCGCTGTTATTTTCAAGAGCTGCTTCCAAGCGTTAATCGTTCCATACCCCATATATGTATACACCTACCCATGTGATTGATGAGAATATGTTTGTTATGGTCTTATCAATGTAACGTCAGCCAAAGAAAAAACGAAAATGTTACTCAAGAGAAAATTGGAAGAAAAAGGAAAAAGTGAAATAGAATAAAATGAAAAATTGTGTTTCTTATTATAGAGATTACGATCAAATGAGAGAGTGGCTGAAATATATTGTGAAACATCGAGCGCGATATTGTTGATGGATACGTCGCATTCTGTTATAACCAAGAGAATGAGAGAGAAACGCCTTCTGGCATTTCCATCGTCATTACCATTAGCACAACCCCATTAGTCGTGGAGCCCTGGAGGGCCACTGGCGCACGAACCGCAAACCAGAAACCAGACCATTGTCGATAATCCATAGCCCTTGACAGCGCGTAAACCTCGTGCTACCATCATATATACGTATATGTATATAATTCTCTATATGTACGTTTAACATATATGCTTGCTATACTTGATGTGTTGCCTCCGCTTTCCCTCTCGTTACACCCGCGCCACCGTCACCCGTCACCCGCCCCTCGATTCTCTTCCTCTCACACACGAGGTATAAACCCACTCGGCAAGACACAGCTCGCGCGACGCAACCATTGCGTTTCCCTCGGTCTGCCAGTGTACTCACCCACAGGGACACGTGACACTCGGGTCATGAATATTCATGATTTTTTGATCGGGCATCGCGGGAAAAAGGAAGTGAGTTCTGCAGGTTGTCGAGTCGTTATGTATATGGGAAGTCAACAGAATGAGAGAGAGGAAAAGGAGGAGGAGGAAGGGGCATAGGACACACACAACCCGCAGCCCCTAGGTTCTCAATGAGGCAGGGCGCATACTAATCGGTGTAAACTACTTTGGACGACTCGGCAAAATGCGTTTCGGATAGAGTCTCTCATATACGTTAGCATTCTTTTTTTGTTTTTCACAAAATCTCTTTTTTTTTTTGTTCTAGATATGTTAATGATATTCCATTAGAGTCTATATACCGGTGAAAATAACATATTTCTCATATAATTTTCACTCGTCAACTATCTTCACAAATTTCATTAAATTAAAACGAAAATACATGAGTATATACTTTTTTTTTTTTGTTAACTGGTCAACAAATCAGGGTCAATGCAATCAGGTTGCAACAATCACGTTGAGGCATCAGAATAACGATGACAAGGTAAACAAGGTATAATGTAAAATGATAAAATAAATATACGTACATACATTTATATTTATATGTGAGAGAATTCTCGTTTGGGCAGCGATATAGTAGCAAGTAGCAGTTAGCGCCAAAATGAAATAAGGAGAGCAGGATATAAAATGGAAATAAAAGTAGTGCAAAAAATGAGTTGGCCCTTATCGCGTACCTCGTCCCGTACCGTTTGGCCCATGCATATTCAAGAGACCATAGTGTTCTTTTTCTTTCCCATTCTTTCTACCTTCTTTATACTATAACGACTGCGTGCATCGGTTTCATACAACTTTCAGGCTTGACTATATTTATACTTATACAAATATCGTCTTTCACAATCTGCTAATTTCTCTGCTTCCTTCTTTAATTGCAGCGGTGATAAGACGTTAATGGGTGATGAATCTTTATTGTTAGATTATTTTTTTCTCAAGTTCATAGACATTGAGTCGAATTTAGTAAATTGGAAACTTTTTTAAAATACAGTACGCTATATTTTGATCTGGCTTTCTCGAAAAAACTTTTTCCTCTCTCATCGTTGTCTTTTGCTTGTTCATGTCGGACAATGGCTGTGCGTCGATCGCTTGTGTGGTTGGTCGTTCTTTGTTTCGGTACGCCGGTCGCATATTATTTCAAGCAGGAATAAGGTCACGCCGCAGCAACGACACTCTTCGTGACGAACGAAGCGGGATATACGCGCGCCATCATCAAAACTTATAGCGTCATAATGGCACTTCACTGCATATCACGCGTTATAAATGAATTAATAGACGAATTTGGAACACAGCCGGCAGTAGATACAGTAATTACAATATCAGCCAGCAAAAATGAAATTATTGAGCTTATGTTTGTGTATTGAAACAAATTACAACTTTGTTGGTGCAAATGAAGAGTTAACAACGCTACAGAGAATCACCTCGTTTATCAATGAAGCCCAGGTGGTCTGTTATTTATGTATATGTAATACAACGTCGCGACTAGTTGTCGAACGAAGCAGATTGGAAAGATGGGTGCGGCATGTGACATTCCGACTCGAAGAGGTCCGATGGCATTGTTCCATGGCACCTCGCTCACGCCTCCATCACGTGGCCCACAATTCATTGTACGTGACTTTGCATTAAGTTCAACCAAAGACGTATATATTTTATACGCATACCCGTGATCAGAACCATTATTTTAAATGAATTTAACGGTTAAATGAGTTATTAACCACTCAATAAAGAAAACAGAGTACCTGAGAGAATTAACTGATATAAAAAAAAAACCACGATCGTTTTTCATTTCCTTATTCTTTCGCAGACTTTTGATTATGTGTGACTCTTAGGGAAACTATATAAAAGAGTAAGAGCGCATCATCATGAGAGCGCTTTATTGGCACGAAGTGGAGTTTAACGAAGTGTGCGACGCGTGCGGTTCGACCGGCCGCACGCTCATTCGCCAGCTCACCTGCCGCTCATTAGAAGCCTTATCGCTAATTAATCCGTACGGCCGCCGCAGCGTCACGGCTCTCGTGTCGTCCGTTCTTTGGTTTCCCTCGATTGTAACATAGTCTACACACATATGTCTATATATATATATATATATACATTCGTGCACTTCTCTGACTGCGTGCATCGCGGGCCTGCACACGGCAGGAAAATATTGAGTATATAAGCCACGCTATAATCCTACTTGTACTTACGGCACTTACTCTCCATTCGCACTGTTCAGGTGTTTTACGGAGCGAAAAAGACCTCTCCCTCTCAAACCTCTCTCATCCCCGCTCGAAAAAGGGTTCAGTTACCGTGACGTTAATTATTACAACTTCAAAGTATCATGAGAAAAAAATTGCGGGCAAAAGCGAGGTGAAAAAAAAAAATATAAAATAAAGAAAATAGCTAACAAAAAAATATTCAGACCGCTTTTACGATGGAAATTCTTAATGAAAATTTATTACCAACTGAAAAGCATCTTGTTCGTGATTGATTTTACGACTCTTGAATTGAGTTATCACATGTTTCAGCATATTAGTCATTAAATGCTGTGGGAGAACACACACTGTAAATATACAGAAACATATATGTCGTAGCACGCCAATGAATTTTTTTTCTTGCTCTATCGCTCTCACCATGCTGTATATACGCTTACATATACATATATGTATTTTGATATACATATAGCCGCGGCATGCGTGCGCGAACAAGCATCGTAAAATCATGGGGAGCCCTCTCTTCATGTTTATTAATGCCCCATCGATTCTCCATTTCACTCTCGTTTGCCCCATTGCTACTTCTTCTTCATACACCACACATTGAGATAATGAAACTGACCTAGGCTAAATAAACAGCGTTAGACTTCTGCCCCTTTCTCACTATTTTTCTCAAAATACGTAATAAGTATGCATCATCATGTATGCATGTAAACACAATTGATGAGGACGATGAAAAGGGCATAAACATATGCACCGTCGTTCACACGTGTTGTAAATTAATGAGCATAAAAGTATTCGATGTAAAAATTTGATTAATATGATGCACTTTAATTTAAATAAATTATTTCCATTTCTAGACACTACTTGTGGCTCCGCAAGTAACGATAAAAGTATTTTTTGGATTGTCTGCTTGTGTAATTTTATTTCAGTGTGGGATATCTCCTAATATGTCACCATCAATTGCCAGTTTCATTCATTAACCAAAATTTATAAAAAAGTATATCGCGATCAATCGCAAACTTCAAACGGATCTTGGGTTTCTCATTCAGGTTGAAATCATCTTCTATTTATTCCAAAGTCCTACCATCGCCCCGAATTGAATTGATGAGGTGCCGTCTTCATTCTTTTTTCGCTTCCAAGTGAAGGTGAAGTCGAATCATTGTTTTTGTGAGAATACTTTCGAGCGCTACTGTATTTAAACTGTATTTAATGTATGTATATTTACGTCCATAAACGCACAGTCGGTGGCCGGCGACTCGTTAATTATTAATTATCATGTTTAATTCATAATACACCCGCGCGCGTGCTTCTGTTTGTTTCCTTGATGTAACTAAATAAGCTGCGAGAAATGTAAACGGTGAATAGACGGTATACGTTGGAGTGTATAATAATGTCTTTTCAAGGTCTTGTGTTTCTTCAATTGACTTATTTATTATGAAAGAAATGCCACGGCTTTATATGGACGGAGCAAAGGAATTTCACCGCATAGTTTATTCATTCTCCATTGGTGCATAAATCAACTGGGAAAAAGGAAAATGATTTCCTTATAGAGATTTCAAGGTCACTTGAATATCCCTTCTAACGATACTCAGTATAGCATACTTTTGTGTGCATTATTATGTAAAAGATCAGTTTAGTTTTATTTCCTTGGAATTTCTTTTACGGTAAATTTATTCCAAACGTTTTAAATATATAAATATAGATATAAACTCATTGCACAATTTCTGCGACGCTAGAGGGCATTATATTGCCGTGATGATGCCAGCACAATCATTTTCGATTTGTACACAATCGTACAAGCACGACAAAAATCAGTTTGCGAAATGATGAATGATATAGGGAGGTATCTATCATTTCGGAATTATCATTCATGGAATTCCACGCTGAATTATTTTTACACACAGAACAAAATCGAGAATAAAAAAAAATCTCAAAGACTGTTACTTATCTTCGAAGAATATTGAATTGTACTCTAACCCAAGATAATTCGTGATGGTGTTATTTAAAAATTAGCTGTATACATGAAGAAAATTGTGAAAAGAACCATCTTTCTCTGTGATCCATGAAAATTTGTGTACCTTCGCCATAATGATATAAACATATACATAAATTCTCTTCCGCTCCATTCCGTAAGTGTGCCAAGGTCGTGCACGTTTGAATTACTTGTAAGTTGATACGTAACAAATATATATACATACATATCTGTTTGGTATTTAAACTCCGTGGAGAATATATATACTGGCAGCACGTTAATTATTCTGAGAAAAAGAAGAGAAATGCAACCGATCTGGACGATACTCCCAAGAGAATGAACGTTCTGGTATATAAAGTAAAGACTTTATGTGTAGCAATGTTTATGAATGTAGTAGTTGAAATCATTGCGAAGCGGTAATAGAAGAATGTTGGTATGTATAGAGAAAAGAGAAAGAGAAAAAGAGGGAGAGTGAAAGAGAGTAAGGCAACGGTTGGCCGTGAATAATTGAATATGCTGATTGGCTGATTAGCCTGAGATTATTCTACTCGTTGTTACCGTTCAAATGGCGTGTATCTGATACAGACATCGAGCTCGCGCTGGTGGAGTGGCGCGAGCAATTCGTGCATGTACTTTTATATATATATATGAAGAATCTATACAGTCTCAAGGTAGAATAGAGAAGTTAAAGCTTATATCGGCTGTTGATCTTTCACAGCGATGGCACGCCCGATAAGATTCATTGCATGCTTCATTCGGATATAATGTAATTTAACTACTTGCTACTTATCTATATACTCTCGCACGGTATATGTACATTGTACAATGAATATAACAGAAACAATGCAGCTTATTTTCATATGCAAGGTTATTCATTTAATCAATCATATTTCAATTGTGAACAATCATATTTTTTTTCTTTTTAATGCTCACTCGCGTAATTAATATCTCATCATTGTTGAATATATTATTTTTACAACGGTGTAATTGCAGTATTACGTATATAAAAGGAGGAAGGAAGAATAATTATTGATATGGACGATGTACGATTTAGATAGGTTGATACATATAGAGCTTTGTAAATAAGAAAATGCATCATAATAATCGCGAGTCAAATTTATTTATTCATTTATTTTTATTTGGTTTGTTTGAAAAGTCAAAAGTATCAACTTGATCGCGTGGATTTAAGTTTAACTGACAATGGGAAACGGACCGGGCGTTGGAGACAAAGAGGATAACATATAAAAAAAAAACTTGAGCCGTAAAATCCAGGCAAAAGCTGGCAAAAAGCTGTCGCGAAGTATATGTATAGGTTGTATCGAAGGCGGGTAGTATTCGGGAGCGTGTGTACGGCATTTTATGTATTACCTACGTTAGGGGTGGTTGAATCGTCCCGCGCTCTCTTCTCTCGCAATAGTCGCCTGAGAGGGTGTTTATGGGTTTATTATACGATGTGTATATAGTCTATACGGGTATCCCCGTTTGCTTATATGGACAACACACAAGACTATATACTCTTGCGCACACACGCGTGTAATCCAACTGAATATACGTTTGAGTGTAAGATACCTAACATATATAAAAACACACGATATTATATTTTTCTCTTTTTTTATCTTTCTGTTTCACATATAGACGAGTGTGTGGATTGTCCTTCTGAGCGCGTCCATCCCCACGGTCCAACCATAAAAAAATATCCACGAAGTGAAAATAAATCTAACCTACTACCCCCTTAACGTGCGATAATAGAAACGAATAGTCGTGGGAGAGAAATAAAATTCAAGAAATTGAGAGAATAGAAAGGAAAAAATAAAACAAAAAATACAGTCTGAAGTATTGCATCATATTTACATATATGCCAGTATTCTGTAATATAATAGAAAATAAATAACTTTATCGCAATTTTATTTCTCTGTTGTCACTACATGACCAAGCCCAAGACATTTAGTTGTCGTCATTCACAGTGATTTCGTTTTTCGAAAACTATATTTGTATGATATTATCTCTGTTTTCTTGCTCTTCAACTATTCTAAGTGGTCCATATTTGCAAGAGACTCATCTTCTTCCATTCTTCCCATTATCTACATTTCTAATAATTCATGAATCCATTTCTTATTCTCTTGCTCATCCTAGAATTGAATGGCGAAACAAAAAAATAAATTCGTATACCACTTCAAACGTTTCATGTTGATGTAAGAAAGGAGAAAAAAATACATGCAGATATGGCATTCTCCCTCTCGTATAAAAGTCGTGCTCCCCATTTTCTTATTAACTTCCCGTCTTTATATCTGATCGAGGGGCTATACCCTCAGCGGCGGTTGAGTTTTCTTCGCGTATAACACACACGCATTTTTCCATATACATATCTGTTTGGTACGCAAGAGTATATATCTGTATGAAGAACCGTGAGATACATCAAGCTGAGTTTTTCCTACGCTTTTCTTGGAAAAGGAAAATGTTATTGAACGTTTGGGAGAGCTTGATTATACGTGCACGAATACGTATGCCCTGGAAGACATTGAAGACGAGAGAAAGGGTATCTAGAAAATGAAATGAAAAGCAAGGGATGGGCAACCACATAGTAGAGAGAGTAAAAGGAGTGAGTTTGAAAGCAGGAGAATGGATGAGGATGGAACATACCCTTACACGTGGTCTGAGTTCATTGCGCGAGTCATCAGTATCCATAAGTGATGAGTTACCCGCTCGCGCACTTCTACCCGAGGTTTCGCTCGGCCCAAAAGGCGGTCTTCTCGTATTATATATAGCTATGATGTCTGTGGTGAGAGAGATAGAGGGAGGTTGGGAGCATGAGGGTGGGTTTGGTTAGTGGTTGGGCACCTGGTTCGGTAGTTCAGCGCACTCCTTTCGTCAAGGGTTGGGTATAGGGACGCGGCGCACTAGTACCTTTGCCACAATGAGGTGAGGGATGAATGTTGGTGTAGAGGGAGTTGGTGTAAGAGTAAGAGGGAGTTATAGCTACAGCATAGACTGATTTTCTTAGGTCAACGTATAATGAAGACTTGGGAGAATGGGTGAGAGTATACTGGCTGTATCACAGAGACGAGAATAGGAGAGAGAGATATAGCGAAAGAGGAAGGCGGAAACAGAAGCCAACTTCCTTGCTTGCGCCAATCCGTTCAATTGTGGAGTAGAAAGGGGGAAGCATCACAGTGGAAACCATAAATGCCAGCAACTGTAACCATAGGGAGAATGTAGAAAAAAAATATGGTGCGAATGGATTATTAAATCAATGATGGAAAATTCCTGTGTCAAATAGTAGTTTCTTATCCTAAAAGGCTAATCAATTTTGTGATGCTATATAACTATATGCACTAAAAGGCAAAGATGTTGAGACATCAGTTCAATATGTATAGGGCTGTAATTACTTAGATCTATGAAGAATTGTACAGTTGAATTCACATTTTCATGTATTCGTTTGTCACAATGGATGTAGATTTTCGCATGACCTTCTAATTATCATTCTTGGATTCATTGAACGTACATTAATCGTGTGGATGTGCAGCAAGTAGTCGACACTCGTAGAGTGTACCCAGTCCCCAAAGACGACACTTTCTGTTTCAAAAAAAAAAGTACTATATTGAAACATGTAGTGAGATGCTACGTTCTCTATCCTTTCCAGAATATTTTCACTGTTCACTTGCCCATAGCATGGAAATGACGTGATCAATGTGGTTGAGCTTCAGTGAAGCGAGAAGATGACCGCAAGAAATAGAGAAAAAAAATTGGAGTGAGCGTGGGAAGTTAAGGAATCCACTATATATGATGATAGTAGAGCGCAAGTTAGTGAATGTGCACTACGTTATATGTGTATATACATAAAAGAGAATCGAAGCGCTCACCGAGGCAACCGGGCGAGATAGAAAAATTGCCTCGATGTAAAAACATGAGGATCGCTTCTGCCGTCCACACTCAATGAAACGACCCCTAGCTCAACTGTAGATATACTTTCATCACATGTACAATCACACACATACTGGCGTGCAAGCGAGCTCTGGAAAATAAACATATATACACTCCGCACATATAACCTTTTGCAACTTCGCTGGGTGTCTTCTTATATAGCAAAAATGTGGGGTGGAAAAAAATTCAAGTCGAGTGGTCAGCCATCGAGTGCCGCCCTCTTTCTCTATCTCACTGCTCCAACTATACTTTACTTTTCTTCCCTACACTACTGACTATCCCACACCCCCGAGGGAATGACGGCATCGACGGGCAATAATAAAAAATATACGATGGCCACCAACGGCTTCTATGGACGCGGATCGGCCGCCATCGAGAGCGCCGAATTATACGTCGAGGCTGGTTCTAAGTGATCGCATTTCCACATAGACGAGCTACCCCCCATGCTGACAAACGATATGAAAGACTGGCCGAGCTATCGAGAAAAAGAAAGAGAAAGCGTTCGGAATCGTTTCTGCCACCACGTTGGGAAGAAGCTTTTTCCAGAACAATTTTATCCCAAGAAATATATACAATATATATTCGTGAAGAATCTTTACGATTGGCTATTCCTGAAGTGGACGAGTCTCGTTTATATGTTGGAAAACACACAAAGTTATGTGTATGAAGGGGAATTGAATGAACATTTGGAAAGATGCATTTGCCACCCTTTTTTCATCGTAACTAACGTTTTTGGAGAAAATTTGCTGACGATGAGGAAAAAAGGGATGGAATAGGAGTTGCGGAGAAAATGTATCATCCATTCGTCGTATACACATATATAGCGGTATATTTAGGTATTTATGTATAGTAGAAAGAGCCAGTCATTGTTGGATATAAAGGGAAATGCTTAAACTATTCTCAGACGAACAATTACCAGAAATCTATCAAGAGGATCTCGACAAAGAGGCACACCCTAGTGCGCTTTTCACGCTTTCAATAAATATACATCTATATGAAGATTCATTGAGTCGACCTAGGAAGAAAGAATATACAGTCCATTCGTCATAATATAAAAATGCCCCTGACAGTGTTATCTGTGGACCATTTCCTGCAGTCGCTATGGCGTCGACATACGAGTCACTTGTCACTATATATACCGGAGGTATATATGATCATTACTGGAAAAAGAAGACTCATCGTCCGGTATATGAAGTTTATGAACCACACTCACCCAACAACAAAATGATAAGGAAAAAATACCGAACAAAAGATGAAGACAGAGAGGCGAAAGAGAATAGTAAATTGAAAAAGATGGAAAATAAAACAGAACATTCGAGGGGAGAAATGGTAACAAAAAAAATCCTACGGTTTGACCAAAAGGTGGAATACATTTCTGAATACACATTGGTGTGTGGTATTTATAGGGCTACTAGGACAAGATGGCGTTTCGTAGGGGCTATCCAGACTGCTTGGGTTTTATGTTGTAATAGATGGTAATTTAAAACAGTGAGAACTAACAATTTCTTTCTTTATTTCTGCTATTTCATATCTTGGTATTTTTGTTGTGTACCATTTTTGTCTGAATTAAATTGCTGCGGCTACCACAAAACTCTTAATTCGGAACGAACTTTTGGGTGTACGTCACATAATAAAGAATTGATTGATTTCTTGTCGAAATATCGAGACGACGCGGTCTATCTTTTTTTTTCATAGATGACGGGTTTTTGAGATATACTTGAAGAATGTATGAGCCACGAACTGAAGTCATACCACACCACGTAATATAAAGAGATATGTGCAGTGGAATAGCATTACCATTAGGAGATATAGTTTAACGGTGGAACCAGATGAAATGAAATACTGCTGGCTGAATCATGCATGAGGAAAGGTGCGATTCGCAAAGTGCCTACCCTCCCCATTGGATCCTCCATATTTTTCTGGCCCACAGTTTCGTGCCCAATCTCGTTGGTACGACGTATGGTCTTATAAGATCTTTCACCACTTTTGTTTCTTCCACCATTTCATCATCATCTTTTTCCCTATCTCATTCCTCTTCTCTTTCAATGTGTTCTCTTCTTCTCTTCGACTACACCGCACCATCTTGCACATGGATAAAAAAAGGGGCGAAGAGAGCTCACTCTGCGATGAGAAAAGTGAATATGCTACAATATTCAAATGGCCCGGGCGTGACACTTTATTAAACGCGTTATTTGCATCGTTCACCCGCCTATCCTCGCTTGTTCTCTCTCTCTCTCTCTCACTCTCCTTGAACTTTTTCTATATAACACGTGCGCACATCGTCTGACAGCTAGCGATGATTATATAGTTGAGTTGAAAAATAAAAGTAAGACGAGTTGTCAGAAATTGTGAGAGTGGGCGCGATCATATGCCATACGGACTGATTAAATTCTGGTATGAAATAAAATATTATGTGATAAGGTAATATTGTGACGAGGAAATGGTACTGTGAAATATCCAAACATCATTAGAGAATACGTATAATAAATAGAGAATTTTATTCGTTGTTCTATTTATTTTTCCAGTCTTCCCTTCCCAGTTCTATGGAGTTGATAGATAAAAGTGGTTATAGAGATTTCACGAGACGCTAAGATATATAGTTGCCTTATTCCTGCGCGTCCCACCATCACCCGCTACAACGGTCCATGCACGCATTATGCTAATTTGCCTTTTAATCTCGACCCCATGATCCCCCTATACGTTACTTGCGGTTGCTGGTGGCGGCTGTGACCGCGTGCTCTTTTGCTTACCAGATATTCCAACGACCTCGGCAACACTGCAAGTCGCAGTAGATAATTTTGTGTTGTATTTACGTTTTCGTGAATAAGCCGCCTACGCTTTATAAACGGTTGCGCTTATCCCAACTCCCATTCTTTCCGCTATCATTTAAATGTTAGAAAAAACATCCCGAGTTGCTGAGATGTGTGAACTCGCTGTTGATATGATTACTCATGAAACAAGGAATGTTTAAACGATATCAATGAATTTGATTCACGGTGTTGCTTTATTTGACTGAGAGTGTAGCATTTTTTTCCAATATCAATTTGAGCATATATTATTAATACCAAAAATTCAATGGATTGTATCAGATTGTATCAACAATTATCCAATTGAATGAAACTACAAGTTTAAATAATTCGAAGCTCAAAAAATCACAGTGTTTCATAATATCAAAGCAGAAAATCCATTTATAGGCAGACTCAGCCATCACGATAGCGAGTTGTGTGTAGTGGTGTCGAGAGATAGAGGAAGGGAGAGCATTTATGCATTTATGCATTCATTTTTCTGCGATCTCTACAAGCGCAGAGTAAGTGTGTACGGAAACACGACGTCGTGGCCGTGAGGACGAAGAAGAAATCGTCGTCGTCTCTGTGGCGCTCACAGGAAAAAGGGCCACTACCACCATCTACCACAACCGTCACCGCACAACGCGAGAGACGCGGAAATGGAAAAGAAGAGTATATGCTCTCGCTCACAGTAGGTGGGTGCGAAGTTGCCGTAGAATAATGATACGCGCGCGGCATTCGCTTCGGGTATATACGCTATGTGCGAATACACTACGACGCGGGAACGGGAAATAAAAAATCTGAATACATGAAACGTAATGCAGCTCTCGAGAAGTATAAGCTTTCTCGAGTTTTAACCATGCCGCAGCGTATTCTCGTGTTGCCATACCACCGAGATTTTCTTTATAAATTTCTCGCGCCAACCAAGATATATATAGCAGGCTTTGTGTGCTGCGCTTCACTAACGACATCAATGCTTTATGCTACGCAGTCTTGATATTTTTTTCAACATACACAGAAAAAATACGTTCAAAATCAACCGGAAGTAAACCAGGTTATGGGATAGGTTATCGTGAATTTAACCATTGTGCCGTGTGAACTGTCATGAAACATACATGAGACGTTGAAAACGAATGAACGTGTTATAGTGGTGAAGGAACCTGAAATAAAAATATAAAATATGAGGAAGAGGAAAAGTGTTTGACGTAAAATGTCAACTAAAGACGAGAATGAGGACACATGACATCGCTCGAGATGGTTGAGTGGAAGAGGAAGGAAGGAAGGGCGCCGTCGTCGTGGGCCAGAAGCTAGTGGCTCCGCCTATCAGAGCACCGCCGCGCAGTGGTGAATACATTTAGCCTGGTTAGTTCACAAATGAATACAGCGATTGAAGCAACTTATAATATCAATGTACCTCCACTTGTCTCACTCGCTCTCACGTCAGCGGTAGACACGCCAACCCTTACCGCGTGCCCCACGTCCGGACCCCAGCAGTGTCGTCATCTTTCTCTACTATATACTACTACTTCTTCTTCTTCTTCTTCTTCTTCTTCGTCTCTTTCTTATTCCTCTTCTTCTCTTGTTCTTTAGTCGTCTACTTCTCTCACTCGCGCTATCCCGCCTTTCTCTCCATTCACTCTCGCGCGCCCGTTCGCCCACTTCGGGCGGGGGCCCTCCATGCAGAATGGCCATATTAACTTGATAATTAGCTCGGTTATACGACTTGCAGATGAGGAAAGACTACGGGACGGACGCCGGCTACCCCTACCCAGGGTTGGCAATGTTCCTTGTCTCTACTCGCTTTCTCCTATGCTATCGCCACCGGTTTCAACACTGCTGCCGTTTCTCGGATGAATATAGAACCCCCCTTAGTTCGCATTCCTCTTCCTGCCAGCCAGGAACCCCCACGTTTCATTCACGTTTTCACATCATCGTCGTCGTCATCGTTTGTCGACGTGTCTACACGTCATAACTTGTTTGTAAACTATATACGTAAACCCACGCTGCTGCTACTGTTACTACTGCATTTGATCTACCCATATATCCAATAGTTCTTACCCAACGTTCTCCTTAATATACACCTTTGAAGACCCCGCGCGCGTCCCGGCACCACGCGGACTCATTCTTATTCTTCCTCTACTTCTTCTTCGGCGTCGCGTGCTACGGACCTTCGCTTGTGGTGACTTACCATTTTAAATTCGGACTCCATCCACCGACAGTGCTTGGTGCATTCTTGTCGAGACAGTGGCACGGTGAGGACGTGGCAACCAATATCAAAACAAATATATTCCAATAGTGTTACCAAAATCATCAAAACAATAAAAATAACAGCGACAAAAATTAGAGACACCAATATACAGGTGCAAAAAAGTATATACAGTGTGATTCTCGTGATGCAAAACAGGTGGCGCGCATTCTGGTTGAGTTCAGACCACGTGCTCGAACACCCACGTGGATACTGTTGTGGGCGCGGTGTGGGTGGGAATCGTACACAAACTATCAAGTGCCTTTTTATTTTTTCATTCGAAACCAACACTGAGATGTCCGCAGTGACAGTTTTATTGTGAAAGGTGATGCGGTGTTGCTTTCATGATAACATAATGATAATAACCACAGCAGAAAATTTTACACGACAGTTCTCAATGTAGCATTAACGATGTAGGAAGCCATTTTGTGTCGTGTGAATGAAGCGCAGCGTGACGAGTGAGAATTCTCTTCACGGTGACCGACCTCAACCACTTGGGGAAGGTTACACACATAAACTGTGATTGTGTATACGTATCCCGGCTACGGCATTGATCACGTGATACACACCTGACAATTATGGTGGCTCTCATGTCTTTTATAAAGACTTACCCAACATATCACGAGTGTTTTATTAGAATGGCGCATATGTGTGTCTGATATAGTTATTACCTGATTTTAATTCGTGGTATTAATAGTTATCAATCTCGTTGAGGGACTGGTAGGCGCTGTCAAATCCACACGGATTTTCATTTCAATACTTATTAGTGTAGAATTTTCGGCGTTATAAATCGATAACTATTGTCGCTATTTCGGATAAACGATCAGTTGAGAATGCAAAGTGATACCTTGACTTTTTGGATAATTAAGGTGTAGGTTGCGCATTCTGCTGAGATGATGAGTGGCATTGAAAACTCTACCTTGAAGCCGCGCCCGCGAACGACCAGAATACCGAAGATGGCAGCCATATTAGGCATTCTCCTTCTTTCGTGACACCGCGTGCGTCTCTTTCCAAGGTAATTTTGCCAGACTGACTTTTTTTTTTATGATACGATGGTTCTCGGTTTGCGCCTACGCGATTCAAACACTAAACAAGGGGATGTAACACCTCACACATAAACAACTGCTCGACGTAGATACAAGTCTTGGTATATATGCTCATTCAAGGATTATCTTCCTTCATTCATAAACACTCCACTCCCATTGATTTTTTCTACTATTATAATCCTGTAAAAAATTTATGTGAGATATTTCACTATTCTCTTTTTCATTTTGCCATAACCCCTATAATACATAAATTAATACACCCGCGTATTCGCCATCATGAAAATTCTGAAAAATGGTAGAATTTCTACAATTCTATCATACTCTACGTCTATCTGAGTGAAAAAAAGGTGATTCTGGCGATAACAGCAGGGCGGTGAGGTCGCGGTCTAGAGGGTTGTACCAGAGTGTATATTTTTCTATGTAGGCACCTGTCCTCTGTACACGATGATGGTGTTGCTGGTATTGGTGGTGGACGGTGTACAAGGGGGATTAGGGAGACAAACGAAAATAATGTATGCACCCTTGCTTAGTACTGAGTCGAAGTCAACGCGCGGTATATAGCCGCGAGCCACCTGAACCTGCAGGCTGCGTAAGCGATGAGGCTTTATATAAATATACCTATATCGTCGCATAACGTATACGCCGGCTGTGCGTTCATACGCACATTTGTTACAGCCGCATATAATATAATAGCGCTTTAATGGCTAATTCATTTGATCCGACGGCAGCGCATAATGCACAGTGCTCAATATGTGCCCGCGTATACACCCACTGCTAGATTGTATTCACATATAAAGTTGGTATGTCACTTACCCGACGGCAAGGCGAAACACGTTTGTTACTTTGAATGCGGTGTTGTGACAAACGGCCACGTTTACATCAGCTGCCACAAGAAACATCAGATTGTTCACGCCATGGGTGCTGCAATAAGATGTATAAAGAAAATTATGAAAATTAACTTGACATACAAATGGACATGGATGATGATTCGCGGATTTAGAAATTATTTGATGATTCTCAGCTGTATTTTCAATTATAATGACAATGTTTCCGATGCCGAAAAATATGTGTGTGAATGTGTGGATCTATGCTGGATCAACATGCCATACAATTGTGTGGATAAATCACAGACATTATTATATGTACACGCTAACGTGATTATTTTCATTACGATACATAGACTTGGCGGAGCGAGCTGATTACTATCATATCGCTTCCCACTCGCACACAAGGGTTTTATATACACACAGTTGGATTTTTTTTTCTTAATGATTCAAGCAATTAGCCACGCTGAATGCCTTAGCTATTCTCATATTCCGCAACTATTTCTATCCTTGACGACACAAATAACTCGACTGTGAACTTTTCTAGTTACTGACGCATAACCTATATAATGATATTAATAATGTACCTTGCTATTTTTATATTTTATTATATTAAAAAATATATGTCTGCATAAATATATATGATGTGTATGAATTTTGTATATCGTCAACTCTGCGCCAAACTAACACGCAAGAGGCGATCACATCAGCATATAGTATATAGAGAAACGATAAGCGACTGTATACGCCACGATGAAAAATATTGTTAATAAATTTATTCCACGTCCACCGCTGTTGCGAGAGTATAATATAAAGCTCTGATGGGAGTATGCCTTCAACGGTGCTTTACGACTGGTGCTATATATTTGCAGTAGATGTTTTATCATGTAGATATCTTCGCATGAGTCTCTCAATATCATATTATATAATACAAGAATAATTCATATTCAACACAAATATCCTGATTTTTCAGTTGAGCTCCATGTTTTCCTTCACTTCAATAACTATAAGGTTTGGAGAATTAGTACATGCGTTTCAAACTCCGCGAGATATACTATTGAATTACCCATTAACATAATTATGTGTTCAAAGTAGTTTATTCCATGAATAATCAAGTGGCTTCTGTCAAAATAGATGTAATTATGCATCGTATACCAACCACGAATAACTTTCCACAAATATCTATACACATTTATGTATCGTTGGAAAATATTGGAAGCTCTGTGACAAAAGTGGTGTCAAACTGACGTTCGTTCACTTCGTCACAGTTTCATAACATCATGAAAACATGAATTTTATCAAACCCTGAATTTTGATAATTACAATGTCACCACTGATTCTTTTCTCACCCACATACCTAAAATGAAATATATGCCCGTATGTATAACAAGTTTCGTCGAATCTTCAAAGCGGATTACAGTCAATGCACTCGCATCTTCTTACTCAAAAGTACGTCGAAGGGAAAATTCAAATAGATCTCATTCTCTGCTGATGCGTAAGCTCTGTCACATCAGCTACATTATCACAGCATAAAGTATGGAGAAGACTATATAGGTAGTGCGAGTTCACAGTGTCATGACGAGCAGCATTCGAGCGACGAATCGTTCGCGTATTTCACTACGGACCAAAAACATTATATATATGTATGTGCTGGCATATATATATATATACATACATATTCGCGACTTTACCGTGTATTCTACTCGTGCATTGTTATGTTAACGCCCTCGCTCGAAGTAACAATCGAAACCAGGCACAATGGCGGATTCCCTTTGGAGGTCGGGCGGTGCAAAGACGCACGGACTCGGAGGAACGAACTCACGTGCATGTATGTATATATGAGGATAGAGGGCGACCGGCGGGAACGGGGTGTTATCGCATTATCGTATTGCGGCGCCTCGCTGTCCGGGCTTGTGCGTTTTATTCCACACATAGGTTACGTAAAAACCGTAACGGAGCAACAAAAAATTTGCCTTCATTTTCTCCACATACATTTCATTTCTTCTACAATTAAAAAGAAGCAACAAGCTTTACATCCCTGATTACGTTATATATTTGAAGCCATGTGTCAACTTCCCATAAGTGCATTAAAGAAATTCGACTCATCGGAAACTAAAAGGAAATATACTAGCAATATATCCCCCTAGGAGCGAATATGAATAGTTGGTCAAAAGAGGAAGAGTAAAAGGAGAGACGAGCAAAAAGTTTGAAATGGATATGAAAGTGGTGACATTAATAAAAATGAAGAGAAAAAAAAAGATTGTGGCGCACAGCTTTGAAAATCGGCAATTTCATCGTCTCCCCTGAGCGCAACACAAGAGTGTTAGTTGGGGCCAACACGAAACCCAGCGTCCAACCGCCCCCGTACGCCCTTCGGCATCCCCTGCGAAGGCGCACAGTCGGCGTGCAGAGTATATATACGTATAGATATATAGAGTGTATATAGCGGCTGGTCGTGACCGAGCGCCGCGGCACAGGATGGGTGGTGAATATGCAAATGTAATTGATATTACTTTTTAAATATTCCCCATTCTCTCTCTCTCGTCTCCCTACTACCTATATACATATATACATGGGCCGTTATTCAACCACCTCGCGCGCGGTCGCTTCGTTTTTCCACTGGCGCACCAATGCGAAACACAGTGGCCGCATATACCCGCGCGTCTGTTGTTCCTTTGCATTGGCGACAGAGGGATAGAGTGAGCGAGAACCAGGGTAGTCTGCTTTATACACTCTCTTATACCCTAAGTGCCTTTTATATCCTATACCTAGTTGTCGTTGCTTTGGGGATGGTGTGCAACCGCTTCAACTACTCGATGTCTATATACATGTATTTATATAGAGAATATATAAAAAAAAACACCCCTTTGGGTTGAGTGGAGGTAATTAATAGGCTTGCGAAGACCTACAGCAAGATCTTACCGGATAAACGTGCGCGACTGTGAGTCGACTATTGCAAGTGTGGGCCCCTCTCTATTCGCTGTAACGAATTACCGTGTCCTTTAAGACTTCCACGCTGTATGTGTTACTTTTTTTATTCTTTGGCCTTATTCTAGTTTATATTTTCTGTTAGCAATATGTCTATACATATATACAGTACCAGTTCATTACATTGCGAGTTTATACACTGAGAAAAAAAAATTACTATAATTAAATGTATATAAGTATTTTTTTCCCTCAGTTTACCCTTTTTTATTTCCTTTTTTTTTCTCTAGTATATCAGTTCACATCAAGTGATGACTGGGCATATTTTACATTTAACACCAACTGAATTTGAAATGAGGAAGGAAAACTTTTTAAATAGTTCTTTATCTGTGTATAGTTATAGGAATGAAATAAATTTATACAATGTATAAGAGTCGACATGGGAACATTGCGTGTTTATCATAGCACAATCTTCGATTCTTATTCCAATTTTCCCGCGCAATACTCATAGATTCTTATTCGTTCCACTATCCTTCTTACTTTACACACATGTATAACGCAACGAAATTAATCCATGCTCGTGTGTAGATAGAATGTGCATACACTTTATACACGAAAGATACAATTTTCTCATGCAGTTTCTTTCTCTTACCGCACACTGTCTTCATCATAGCGGTACATTTCTACGAGAACGTGCGCGAGAGAAAACACTTATTATACCTGTACTACACATAGTTGTCAGTAAATACGCGCACAGGGTGTGCATTGAAAAGGATATATAATGCTCTGGTGTAAGAATAAAATAAAATGTGTAAAAGGCACACGAGAGGCGTCGGACATTAATTTCACAAAGCGTATCTTTCTTTTCGAATTCCAAGTGTTTGAGCGCTAACCAAATCGGGCCACCTCTTTTCTCTCTTCTCTTTCTTCCATAAAATATCGTCGAACGCGCGTATGCATCCAATGCACTCTTTTTTGGTGCGTCGATAAATCTCTCGGACATTATTCGCAAAGGGTGTGTATATGTATATACAAAATGTATTCGTCGTTGTCAATACATATTGTGTGTAACTATGAGTGTATTTATATCGACGCTCCCTGTTTGGATGTAGAAATAATTCGACGATAGGGACTGACATGCCGTTATGATCAGAAGATAAATAATATCAATCAAAATTAAGGATTTTAATTCAGAGTGGATCTTCCTTACATGTCGTTGGAAATAATGTGATGGAATAAAATACATCAACAGTTATTTTTGCATAGAACCATTTGAGCTTCTAAATATCGTTAGGGATATTTATAACTCTTTTTTTTTGTCGACACGTCTTCTAGAAATGTCCAAATTATAGATAAAGTGTCAAGCAATGATTGCTTTGAATTCAAGTATAGCATTCGATTCCAGTCATATCATCTGCTGACTATACACCATCTGTTTGGAAAAAAGAATGCAGATACAACTTGGAGTGGAAATTATGAATATAGATTAATCTGTAAAAAATCCTGGCCGGATCATATTATGAAATGGTATATGTTTGATCACTTGATGAAGTGCGGGTTTGTGTCTAGAAACACCTAATTAATTTTATATCGCTGCTGTAAACAAACTTCCATAATTTAACACTACAACGAGAAAATAGCGGTTGAGAGATTATGACCCGCATCTCAATAACCATCAATACAAGAACACATCTTTTCATTTTTTAGAATTACAGCATGTGGACGTAGTTATATTTATCCGACATCTCACGCGTGTTTCGACTGAAGACGTTGGCGACACATTCCCACGAGACATTACAATCTGATATGTAGGAAATAGATAAAGTTCCAACAGGTCCTACTCGATCATGCAATGATTGTAAATATCTTGAGACTCGCGTGTATAAAAATTCAGTTAAAACACGAGAGGCTAACTGGCGTATCAGTGATCTTTTGGATCTGGATTGATTCTGATCTGATGGTATCAAGATCGAGATACAGCATCAGAAGAAGATCTAGAAAGTTCTCGATTCCTCTGGTTGCAATATACTTGTGTATATATCTTGTATTTTTCATTTTTATTCATCTTCTTCCTTCGTCTCGTTTCCTTTTCGTTTCTTCGTTATACCTACATTATATAGCTCTACATTGCATGAAACCCCCATGGGTATTCGTGGCCGCAAATAAGATTTATGGTAATCCGTAACCGTGAATAATTGGGTGTATGTAGATCCAACTGGACTTTCGTCCACTAGCAGAAGGTAACGGATTGCTTCAATGTACTCTGGATTCACTCAGAAATCATGTATTATCATCAAAAATCGACGAAAATATGTCATCTATATATGTATTATTTTCCTTCTTTCATTCAAGTCGCAAAAAGATTTGTATCAATTAACGCATTACATCTAGATATGATCATCATTGTATGTAATCACGCAATATCAAATGGTTCTTGACCCGCATGTTACCTCAAAACGATATTGCCACCTCAGGTGATGGCTAAACATTATTCATTACCTCTTTTAATGATGCACCTATCGGCGATATTATAAATATTATAATCCAGTACTGTTCACACTTTATCTGGAGGATATAGTTATACCCGTATTTTGTGCAGACACCAGCTGGCTACAAGAACCAACGCTTAGTGATGAAATGTAGTTGTTGCAAACTATAAATAGAAGATTGATGGTATTAATCAAAAACTTGATAATACCAACTGAAAACAATGTCTCTAGCATGATGAAATATTATTATTGAACGTATGATATTCAAATTTCAACGACTGCAGCAATCAAAAATGCGTACACGCATGATACAAAGATGGTGAAGTGTGTTTGCGCGTATATATATTGGTGTATACGCAGTATGTGAAGTTGCGTGTCGGTAGTAATTACGAGGTTGTTCCCCGTGGTAACACAACTATATAGCAATGGCGAATCTCCCCATAGTTGCATGGGCATAGAGTAAATACATGTATACATACAGTATATATGTTCAGGGACTCAGGCATTCGGGCGACGCCAGCATAGTATGGTGTGTTCCCGTCACACCGTTGGTTTCAACGCCAATTAAACACCCGCTTGTCAAGGAGACGGCCCACGATTCCCTACGATTCGCTGTCGCACGCGATGCGTTGCCTCCGTTATTATTACGTGTCATTGCCGCCCACGGAATGGCGGTTAACGAGGATGCGTTCAGTCTCCAACCATGTCTCCTTTTTTTCTCTTTAATTGTTTTTGCTTATCCAAAATTTCTTTTAATCTTCCCTCTAATTTATTTCGAATATACACAGCCAATCATTGTATGAATGAATATGTTGCAGCAAGACATTTGAATGAATGATGAATAGAATGACGTGACTGTGTTGTTGAAAGGGAATTTGAAGTATATGAAATTGTTGCGTTATATAAAAACATTTTTCATTTGGATTAAGTGTGAGAGAAAAAGAAAAATAGTTGCAGACAGGGTTGAACAATGGTTTTTCAGGGAGATGTAATAAAAATAATAAATGAAAGTAAGAATATAAAGAGTGAGCGAGCGATCGCGCTGATCGGCCAGTAAGATCCAGAGCCATATTCGTATAGTAGTCGCCCACCACCAACCGCACGCGACTCATTTAAATCGTATACATCTACGACATAATATACAAGAAAGTTAGTTTAAGATACAATAAGGGTGGTAAAGGGGTCGTTACGTATATATGTATTCATGCCTTGGAGGAAAAATTGTTGTGCATGTAGGTCGCGCGCGGAGAAAATATAACAGTAAGCGATAGTAGAAACAAGCATGTGCGTGTTTCGATAAAAAAAAAGTGCCGTTAATGCCGCGACACAGCCGTCGCGGAAAAATCGCGATGGTTCGCGGCATATAAAACATGCGACGGGTATATAGCGTAGGTGGTGGACACATTTAGGTCGGAAATTCTTTTCCAACGCAACACCACAGTCTCTGATATGGAAGTAAACGTCATAATAATTATATTTATGTTGAGGGAAAAAAATCTCTCATTCATTCTCTCGTCGAAATTGTTTCGATTAATTATATTGAAAGAATATATACATCATTTTCGGAATTTTCCTGTGTCTGATTCTACGAAATTGTTGAGGGAAAAAGTTTGACAATGCATTGTCGACGTTATTGATATTTATGCTATGGGTGTCTCCTTCTCTCTCAGTAGTCTCGTCAAACGTCTCGGTTAACTCGGACGGAGAGACCACGAGCGTGTGAGAGTACATGATGTATATTTATATACGCCGAATAAATTACATAAATCATTATTTAATTAAGGTAGCGAGCTGGGCATGAATAATAATCGTCACACAACGATATATCGTTTTCCGACAATCACCATGTGATGTTATATTGCACCAGTATGACTTGGTGCTTTCACACATTGCAGTGTGTCTATACAAATATACCAACGCAAGTTGAGAAAAATAACACCGGTCGATAATTCTTGGATGAGTGAAAAAACAATTTTTTTCATCATTTTTTTCAATAGACTGATACTTCAGATCTCAAGAAGAATAATTATTGGCGGAGAAATTGAAATGTATGCAAGTCTCTGCGATTACAACCTGCCACTAGGTGGCCTCATGCGTTATCAAGTATATGAAATACGCGTCGTATATAAAAATAAGTATCGAGATATGTGAATGGCTATCGTTATCGAACAGGAATAGAAGCTATGTCTGTATAGCCGGTTGTCCTCGATGAATCAATGAGCCATAATGCAATCGCAGTGTCATGTAATATATTTTGCTTCAACTTTTCTTCCTCTATCGAAAGAATACATTACTGATACAGTGACGTTCAAAAATATTTCAACACCAAAATTTTCTGATTGAATTTGCTTATTAGAATTGGAATCTTTATCTTTTCCTACCTCATTAATATGTAAGTTTATTGATAGATGTAGGAATCAATTGATGAATTTGAATTGAACATATTCCACCTAGAAAAAGCAGAGTATCGTATAATTATTCTTTTTTAAATATTTCTGAACGCTGCTGTACTAAAGGACTGTGCGTTGCGCAATGCAATGGTGAATTCAGTGTGAACTATTGATAAAACACAACTATCAATCAATTCGATAATAGAAAAAAATTTCTAGGGACCACTAGATAAAGATAAAAAATAATTGGAGGACTTTGACAGAACTAGTGACAGTAATATGACATTCGCGATTATAATGACACATGGCCATCATTTTTCTGACATTATATGGCTGTTTCGATGCTATATATAAGTCTGCTTGAATATATTATATTATAGTTGTCATAGAGCTGCATATGGCAATTCAGAATTACAAAATTGTCACCAAAGATTTGTGGAAGTCATTGACATCTCAATAAATTAATTCATATATGTTTAGGGTGAGTCGCTTCGGCACATAACTCATTGACGAGTATACATGTATTGAAGAAAAAATGTGCCCCCTCTCGCGGCAATCATCTACCCCCCGTGGAGAGCGTAACATTCGCCAGTGTATAGGGCGAGGTGCCTAGTTTTAATCATGTACCAGACGCTATAGGGTCTAAAGCTCATGGGAGTATTTTATTGAAATACCCACTTTTAAGCACCTAAATGCTTTATTAGCTCAATTCGTCGTGAACTTATTTAGAATAAAATATATTGCTACGATTGCAACAATGTAAAAAAAAAGAATCCAATTACTCTGTTCTCCCTCCAACTGTGATAGAAAGAATGTTTTTTTTTTTCAAGAACGAAGATTGTCTAAGGTTGTTTCTTTAATTTTCTTCTTTTCTTTTGCTTCTACTCTTCGTTGATATGCAGTCGTAAATGCAATGTACTACCGTGTGCCACACATTTGCACTTGCAGTCGGTGCGGAAGTCATTTGCCAGTGAGTATAATAAGATTGCCTGCTTCAGGTAATTAACGCACTAACCCACCGATGCAGTGAATAGTTGCAGTCTTTAATATTTGCGCAAGTTTCATATCTTATAGATACGAAAAAGCGAAGAAAACAAAATAACATAAGACTGAAAATAATACTCATAATGAAAAATAATTGTCATAGTTCGATGACAATCACGTACTCATATTGCGTCATCGTATAAAGAATAAATTTATTCCAATTCGATGATAGACTGATTGTTATTCAAAGTGGCAGAAATAAATCTAGTAAACCAGTGAAAAATGTTTATATTCTTTCCTCTTCAACATTCTGCGATCTTGTGATCGAAAGAATTTGCTCAAATATATTGAAACAAATATGATGTATGAATTCTATTATGACAATGGCGTGAAGCTGCTTGACGACAATGAAATATTTTGAAGAATGTGGTGATAGTGTGTGAAATTCAAGGGGTGGGACAACCATCTAATAACTGTATCAACTTGACTATATGACAAGCCCTTCATTAAATCTGCCACAGCAAAATTGAACGTAATGCAACGAATGAACATATTCGTCTCAACATGTCCAAGCATTGTGTCCTCACATCTCCCGCGAGACCCTCCATCATTTTAAAGCTCACACGTCCAGGCAAAATTAGACGGACAATTTCATTCGAAGGTTAGCGCGCGCGTCGTTGCACGACATTGGGTTGAGTGATGATTCAATTTGAAACTATTTGGGGCTTTCATGCCTGGAGGGCACAGGAACACGCATACATATACACCTATAACAATCACTCATTCCACATGTCAATGATCTGCAATATGCATGAATATTTCTCAAGTTTTATTTTCGTGACAATGCAACGACGCATTGAGTTTAAAAATGCTAATCGAATGCAATTGATTAAAGCAAACGATTGATTTTATTCTGCACGATTGTTTGCCAGCTCATTGGCTTGAAATTTACGAACGCAAATGGCATCCTCTTTTTGAAACAATGGACTTCCAGGTAAATGTATACAGACATATATATATAATAGAAACATACATATAAATTGTATAGGTCAAGTTGGAAAAGAGCGAGCGTATCAGGCCGCCGGTAACGCGCGTGAGTTAACTCAGCGCGTATGTAGCCGCGCATGGAACAACCCATCTGTGGAATAATAAAACATTCCCCTGTGTATATATTTGTACGCAATATGTGTGTGTGCGTTGATACGTTCTTTGCAAATGACGCGTCGACTGCAGCTGATGTTGCGTTCCGCGATGCGGGCCCGGTGTGTCTATTGCTTTTTGTCTCTTGTTATGCCTTTTATATTATAATATAAATCTTTACTCCTCTTTTTCACTCTATTATTGCCATTTAACTATATGAATATACATATGTATCGTTTTAATATACCACGTGCGTTGGTATAGGCATGCAGCATTTTTTCTTCGCTCTTAATTTAATAATATAACTACATGCCAGTAATTCCGCACGTGAATCCAAGTGCAAATCTGCATGCGATCTCTATAATCGCTCGCGTGTCCATTATAAAACCGTTCCGTCGGATGTTAGCGCAACACTCTCACTTTCCGCTTTTAGTTACGACCAAAATTTTTTTCATTCATTATCAATCCCATAAATGTATAAATTATTCATGCTTGTAGAAACTTATTTCCAATTATTAATTATCCCAATTTCAATGATGATTCATTAACAGTAAAATAATCATCTACAGGAGTCAATAAAATCTTTTTTTATTCTTTCGATGTCATTTCTGTATTGGTAACGAATATTTAACTCCTCTAGAGGCTCCATTTTGCCTGAATGCTCAATACCTGAAATGAAATGCACGAAAAGTGAATGTGAAGACAAAAAACATAACTGGCACAGCATTGCGGCATTACTTCACGTGGTGGGCTTGTCTTATATTCTTCTTCTTCGTCGTTGTTGTCTCGTTCATTACTCCCGCGAAGAAACATCGCTTTTCCCACGCCGCGTGATATTCGTGCTCGCGTCACGAATCGCATGACAAGATTCTAACGCGCGCTCCACAATACATAGATAGATATATCTACTTATATATTACTATGTACTAGTAGGTCTCACTCACACAAATATTGTGGATCATCGACAAGACTGCAGGCGCGAGCGACGAGTTGTGGCGCGGGTATTTACGAGGCCCGGGCCACAGGCTAGACATACTATATACTATAGCCTAGATCAACCCAGCAATCATACCATAATAATCCCTGATCACGGAAGATATTGCACATTTCCCAAGCGAATCACTGCTATTCGCCAACGAAGATGCCCCATCGGGGTGGTTCGGTAGGTTTTACTGTTTGTCGACATGCAATCCGAATTCGTTCTGTCCTATCTCTCTTTCTCTTTCACTACCTTTTTTTCTTTCAACAATTTTTTATCCTCTTTATTTAAGTCTATATAAATAGACAATATACTATGTGTTTTTGTATCATTCTTTCGTGCTAAAATTCCGTTATTTCGCTTGGACTTTAGCCGATGAAATCGGTAAAAATTGTGCCGTAGATCTTAAAATAAAAATGGAGAGAATGAAAGAATGTAAGGAAATATATAAAATGAGAAGATAAGAATCGTATTTTAACGTGTAGAAATTTTTATGACCAAATGACGCGCGACATACGAACTGTTGTTGATAAATTTCCCATTCAAATATACATTTAACATATAATAATAATAAAAACGATATAGAAGAAATGATGGAAATATGATTGTGATGCGACAATATTCAATAAATTCTTGCTATTTATACCTATAATATGAATGTCGCGTTTATCCACGACATAAATAAATATTCAGTGTATTTATTTTTTATTCATGGAGAAATATAAATACATATACACAACATTGTGAGGACATGAGTGCATCTATGGATGAAACTCACAATAAAAGATGCACGAAAGGCTGAAAGAGAGTGAAGCGTGGGGTTCTTTTTGAGAGAAGATGGACAGTGGAGACAGACAGACCGACAGCCACGAGACGAGAAGGAACGCTATAAGACGGGTTCACCATCGCGAGCTTTTTTACGCGTCTACCGAACAATTCTCGTCTCTTCCTCTCTTTTCTATATACGCACGTATGTTTATATATGTATATGTATATATACATATATATATTTATTGTGATGTAGTGTGTACGTTCGCGACGACACGACGGTCCCCGAGGTGGGCCGTCGCTCTTGGCGAAGGCGGCTGGTGCGGGCCTCACTCTTTGCGAGAGCGGGAGAAACTCTCTCTCTGTGTGTTATTGTATGAGTGCGCGGCACACACACCCACTGCGGGGCCTGCCCATTAATCATCAGGATAATTCCATAGATGGCTCTTGGCTGCTTCGAGGAGTGAGCGATGCATGCCAAACTTACCTCGTGCTTTGCTTTCGAACGAGCAGGGCTCAAACAACACGTATATACTTCAATATATTTTTGAGAATGCATTATGCTAATGAGCTTCACTTCTAAAACATTTTCATATTTATGAAATTGCGATTGAAGAAAAAATATCTGCATGATAAACAAAAATAGTTGTGGAATTATATTTTAATTTATATATTTTTGAGAGATGTCGAAAGCAGATTGTTTCTGTTATTGAATATATTGATATGGTTATGGCAACGGGATCGTTAATTCGCCGCGTCTTTGATAAAGTCGTTTACATTAGAGGCGCGAGCGTTGATCGTCGGCATCTCCGAATTCGAATCGAGTGCTCATGTGGCCCATTAGTCTGCCCATGAAGACAGGTACCTCGATCGGAAGAGTTTTAAAATGCGGGCGGAGACGAACGCTGGTCGTTTGGCTTCTACTCCACTCGCGCGGGTGCTCGCGCGCGTATATAATACTCTCATCGACGAAGAGTCGGGACCGTTGTTAACCGCGCTAGTTACAACTGCGCAGGAGAATTCACATCGCATTGGTGGTCGTCGATGGATCGAGAGAGCATCAGCAACAAGAGTGTAGATATATATGTGGACAAGAGAGTAGCAAGGGCACACATCAGTAGGAGTGCAGAGAGAAACTGCGAATGGCAAAGAATGAATATATATATATAGTAACGGACAGTGGATATGTTGAGCGTTGGGACGACGCGACGACGATGAGAGCGGGATGAGAGTGAGCGAATGTCGTACGGCAAAAAATGTCGCGGACTCGTCGCCGGAGACGCGCTGGCCCACCGGCCGCTCGAACGATGTCAGCAGTTTAATCAATGCATTTAGCCGAATTCCTGTCTGGTCAAAATAAAAGGTACTCGCGCGCGATCGCGAGCAAAAAACTACTGCGTCTCTCTTCGTATACCATCATCCTTCCAACCTAACATTTATATATTTATTGTTTTCTGTTTCACTTTACTCGACTGTTCATCTCCTCCGTCAAAATATGAAGTGTTTCAATATGGAAACACTTTTCTTGTACAGAAAAGTGAAAATTATCTACATTCACATCCCCAACCTCTGTACTATCAGTTCATGTATATGAAATTAATTATTCAGAATGACAAGATCATTACTGGAGTGTGGATTCAGTAGAATTGCAATAGAGAAACAAAAATAGAGTGAAATATATATGTACATATATGAAAATGAATACGGCTTGAAGCTTAGCTGCGCATTCGTTTCACTCGCTTTCATTGAGAGTCAGCGAGTCTGCCGTGCTTCCTGCTCTTGGACTCTCTATCTGGCCGGACATCTTCAACGGCAGGCACGGAAAGTATACACATATATATGTATATATAACACATAGCCGGGTTGCCGCGCTGAAAACTTCAGCGAATAAATCTCGAGGCTGCTTCGGTCGCACACTCTCAATGTCTAGTGCGCTCTCTTTAATTCTACTTTGCTTTCCTGCCCGCGTGTTGCTTCTCGCAACCCTTCTTTTCTATCGCGCGCCGGGTTGACCGACTACATCAGCACAAGATCTAAATCGTATATCCGCAAGTTCGGAGTGTGCATACATATACTTATGTGTAGCTTTTACATGCATAAATTAAAAAAAAATTGATTGTTATCCGTAGATATTATGAGAACTTGAATTGCTACTGTGGCATTGTAGTATAATTGAAACTTTTATAAATAATGTTGTTTCTCTTTTTTTCTTTCATTTTATCTGTACTTTTTTTCGACAAGTATTACAGAGATATGATCACTCCAATGATCACTCGTGAGTATCGTGATTCATCGGAACTCTCGCGCAAACAATTGTTGACGAGCGAAAGGGCAATGTAGCGAGTCACGTGAAAAATTCGTGATGTCCTGAAGCCGAACCTCGTGCCTCGTTACGCCTGTCGGAAGTATAAATCAAGCGGCAAAACTTGCTCCGTGGGGATCGAGACTCTTGGGAGAAAGAAAGAATAAACGTAAGAAAGGAAGAGAAGGCAAAAGGGTGAACAGATATATACCTACATGTACATAGGTGTAAGAGTTAAAAAAATTATCTGAGATTGAACCTCATCACGTCTGTCAAGCAACTGATGTAAAAGAACTAATAAGCAAATATATGAATTAATTAGCATCAGTGGTTTCGTTTTGATTAATTGAATTGGAATTTTATGCAAAAATATAAAACTTGGATAAAATTCTAAATTCACAGCTTATTGTGAACTCAATGCCGTTTCACATTGTGGTTAAAGATCAACATATTATCCATCCATTTGTGGTTTCATTATAAAAATTGAACAAACGACAGAAGAAGCCTGCCCGAAAATGAAATGAAATAAAAAAAAAAAGAAAGAGGCATTCGTTTGATCATTTTATGGACAACAGAACGCTGCACCTTGACATCGAAACTTCAAACCGGATATGGTTAAAGAAGAGATGTTAAAAGAATAATACGTGAAAGGTGGTGTCCACGCCAAACCGGAAGTATGAATGGAGAAAAGAAGAAGGAAGAGGGTCAGAAAGGCCGAGTATGTATATGTAATGTGAAGATAAAATCAGCATGAAAGCGAGACAGGACGTTTATAAAAATCCTATACCATCTTTTTCTTATCTTTCGTCATGTGTCTTTTTGACTTCATTTTTTCCTTTCTTTTCCATTATTCAACTGATTGTGAGTTGTACAAAGAGCTGCAACATGGGTAATTACGTGCGGCACTGAACAATCATGAGCTTGACTATCAATTAGACAGTCTCAAAATTTGAATTTTTAAAAATAGAACAATGTATTTCACAGAAAAGCAAGAATAATAGACCGACAAACGATATTAATCCTTCAATCCACGGGTATTGACACGAATCACATGTGGCTGTAGTGAAATAAAAAATAAATGAATAAATAGCGTGATTCAAAAGATTCTCATGTTGATATAATTATATCTTCGTTTCTGTTGATGGAAAATAGATAAAAAGGGAAAGCAAAAAGGCGTGAAAATTTCTACAGAGAATTGTTAGATCGCAAGTAATTTTTTTTCTCTGTACACGTATATGTTAACCTGTTTAAACACATATATCTATATCTACACTGCGTCACGTACTGCGGCGCCCACACGAGACCGGTCACTGGTCGAGCGATCATAAAAATATGAACATAATAAAATAACGCCTCTGTATATACATACAGCCGTTATACTTGTTCGTCGAAGTTGTTCAAGCATTTGTATATGAGCCAGATATATATTCGGATATATATCTATATACGTGTATATTCTTAGTAAAAAGAAAGAAAGAAAAACTCGCAAAGTTAATGATCATCGTGCACGCTAAATCATATGAGCCTCTCCACCAAAGCGTTATAGCCTCGAACAAACATGAAGTAAAAATAACAAATAGGAAATGAGGTGAAAAAAAAGAGAAAGGGATAAAGCGACAAATGAAATTTATTGACTTGCGCTTAAGTAGACGACGACATTTGCCAGGAGAAAACTTAGAAAAGTCGTTGTGCCCGGTAAACCTGGGAATTGCCGGATAATCCAAGATGATCGTCTAATAGCTTTAGGGTGGAATCAACTGTATATGAGTGGAGTGAGACGAGAGGAAGCGCCATGCTTAATATTAGCATAAGCTCCACGAGTCACAGACTAACGAGCGGAAGCGTACGAGACCCCAAAAGTGCGTAGATGAATGGATGAAAAATAAAAGAAATGTGCAAAAATAAAGGATAATAATAATAAGTATTGTTGACAGGTCACTTTTTTCCATTCTTTTTTGTTCGTCAACATGTGTAGTTTGATGCAGTGAAAATGTACAGAAGAAATTGTACATGTGGTCTAGATTTTTTTCAAGGTAAATATATGGGGATGGAAACAGAGAGAACAAGAAATCGGTAAAATAAGAGTAATGAGAGAAAAAAATTTAAATGAAAATAAAATAGCAGGAACAAGGGTACAACCGTAGGTGGGCACACGGTAATTTCCATTTTCGCGACGCGCCCATACACCCATTGTCCGCCGCACGTCGTCAGAATCGCTCCGAATACATTAAACATGACGGCTCGACGATGACTGGATCATTTCGTTCATATAAAGTCCCGTATAGTACAAGCGACACTACGCGGGCATATGTAATTATACGTCGGCGGACCCCAAAGTATATTCGTTTATATACATATAAAACGTCTCTCATATGCTATACATACATATTACATACGTATATATTGACGATATACAAATTATTCATGTATATTAGATTTCAATATGTCTCGCTCACACTACCGGGAAACAGTAGGCGGTTGTGTTGTTAATTCTCGACTTCATCTCGAATATCAAATTTATCATCGGTTCATTTCAATTGATCAAACACCGAGCGACATGAATTAACATGTTGCACTGATAAAAATTGAAATTAGACACAAACACGCAAACGTGTTTGGAATTTTTTCACCATTCAGAATATGTTAATTTCTGAATTTACTTTGAGAATGAAAAATTGTTACCTCAACTGAATTACGTTTCATTCGCGTTTTTCTCTATTGACTACTCGTGTTGGAACATTCATAATTCAATTAACCGCATATTAGTCGTAACAGTTTTTTTATCTTTTATATAGTAAAACTCATAAAGTCAATGAATAATTTGTTCTTCAGATGAATGATTACCTGCCTCAATTGAATAATTATTATCGCGTAGCGGTGGTCCTACCTCCAAAAGTTTTCTCAAATTATTGCCTCGATTATAACTAGGATATGAACACTACAGTTCTAATTCGGAAAAATTCAGTATATGATGAAACATTTGGTTTCAGGTGATCTTATAGAGCAAACTTATCATTATATGGAATAGACATATATGTACATACGTGAGTCGGTCATGAACAGCAGTCAAATATAACGCTCGAGTTCTTTTGGACTTGTTGTTTTTTCATTCGTCTCGTTTGTTTCTCGTGTCGTCGTTGTGTGTCCCACTGGATATCGTGGGAATCGGTGACGTGACACGAGGCTCGGTGTAACTTGTTTGCTTCTTCACTTATATACATCTCACTATGTGTCCGAATTAAACGGAAACGATTCTGCAATAAAACATTTATACATCGTTAATTAATCACAAATTAACGAGAGTTTCAGTCAATAAAATTAGTAGAGAATGTTTGTTTGCATGTCTGTACTCGTTCTCAGGATCGAGAACGCTCATTAAATTCAACAAATATATAAGAACAAAACTCAATCTCATCGAATGCCGAAAATTTTGCTTTTTTCGTACATCATACAGGCAATGCATAAAAATTTATCATTTGACACGAAGCGCATAAACATACCATAAACTACTACACATAATTCTGTGGTTGGATTGAAAAAAAAAAAAAAAATAAAAAATAATTCAAATCACGTTCATAGTCGGTTACAACTTGAGACAATGACAATCACGTCCATACATACATAAATATATGTATGTGTAAACTATTCTTGTCCATACGAGTACGTATGTGCGAACGTATCGAAACGAAACTGTCATCTCACCTTCCGAAATAAATTTATTGACTGCAATATATTCGAATACCAAAGTATACAGTTACGGTTCTCAAAAATTATTCTCTATGCGACAAAAAAAAAGTCATGGGTGTGTACAAGCTTATAATATATAAATGATGTCGAAAAATTGAATAAAGGCATACATATATACATATATACAGCGAGAGGCAAAAAAAAAAATTGTTCAACCGAGTGAAGTACGACATTTAGTTTCCAACTGAAAGCCACAAGGTCGTAAATGTCCAACGCGAAACGAAGGACGTGGATCACGTAGTCGTGGATCACGTAGCCAGGGGTACAATCCGCGACGCGCGGCCGGTGCGTATCCGTACGTACATCCACGTGGGATAAGACACACGCAAGTATACATATATATATTTGTATAAGAAAGTCCCTCTTTCAAACGACAAAGAAGAAGAAGAAACGAAGTCGTTCGTGTCTGTCATGAAAGAGAGAGAATCTTGGGCCGTCGCTTGCTAACTGCTGCTGATGCTCGCGCGTATCGCATCATTGTTGTTTGCGAGAGATTTTCCCTCTTCACCTGCTCCTGTCGTCGTACGCATGTATATTCTACACATATATCTATATATTGCTGCACCTACAATCTTGAGCGACAGGACAACGACATTAAACCAACATATTCACTGATCGTTCCATTAACTCTTACGACATAACCTCATTAGCATTTTGACTCAATTATTGGATTATACTTCCTCCTTCATATCCATTCGCATTCAAAAATATTTATTCTTTTGTCTATTTTAATATGAAACCTCGTTGCATTCGTTCGCCTTCATCAGAGCAATATAATCAACCCATTTATATTAGTTACTAAAGAATTATATTCGCTGATTTGTGCACGGGTTGCATTTTGCACTTGCCGTGAACTCCCGTGGGAATTGTAGTTGTCGCACGCACTGCATACCACGCTTGAGGCTAACTTGCCATTGCTCTGTATCAACTCTATAGCTATACATTTTTCCCCTAGGTAAAATTTGCAACATTTCCAACATTCACCACTAGATAAGAATTTTTTATTCTTTCTACTATTATTTCTTGCCACTCAAAAAAAAAAAATTGATTTGTGTCCTTATTTTCTTGTGCCACATTACGTGGGCTAATAACAAAACTTGTTTGAGACAATTTTAATGGGGTGAACTGTGCGTAAATATCAATAAAATATTTGGATGCATTTATGTGTATGCGTGTGCTCATAGTCGGGGCATATCATCAACTTTGCGAGCGCACTGGTGTAATTGTAATTCAGGACTCCTCCTCGACCAGGACAATGCATAGTTTCGCGTGTCGCTTTGTTTTTTACGCGGCTCTCGAGGAGGAGTCGTGGGCGAACGTCAGGAGCCTCAACCAGAGAGAAAAGAGACGAGGGAAAGAGCGAGAGATATAGAGAAAGAGGTTCGTGTGTGTCACCGCGAGCGAACGGGTCGTTGAGAGAGCTTGGACGTTCCGTCGCGTCACGTTCGTCTTCAGGTTCGTGCGTTTTTACCTTCTTACCGGCGCACGTATTCGCTCCGTGAGGGCCTCGCCCTCCTTGCTTTGTGTCTTCTCCCCTCCCCTTCACTATTCCTATATACATGTATATATATATGTTAGTTTATGGATATATTTACGTTTCTTGTATGTGTCAACATCCCTTCGAAACCATCTTGAAAAATAAAAAAAATTCGTCATTCCAGGAAAAGTTTTGTACATTTATTTATTTTTATGTCCATTTCTTCTTTTCCTTCCAAATGATTTAATATTAATTTTATTTCATTTTAATTCGTATGTGTGAGTGTCAATTGAATTTTAAATCGCGATGAGACGAACGATTAATTAAGCCATTACCATTATACGAATAATTAAGTCCACTTACATAATTACTTGGTAATAAAATGCAAACTAATTATATTATAAAAGTATAATAAATAATCTGTAAAAAGGTTGCATAAAAATGTTGATTTTTTCTCTGTTCTGCCATTATAGAATTAGAAAAAGATTAAAGGAACAAGTTGAAGTGAGATATGTATTAAGGAAACAATTCGTTAGGTCTGTTTTTTCTTTCTTTCTTTTTAATGAACATAAGATATAGTCACAGGAAAAAAAAGAGCACGAGCAGTATCAGCTGCGCGCAGAGTCTTTGCATCAGGCGGCGATATATATAGGGTCGTTTGATGTGGTTGTATATATGTATGGGAGGTTGTATATACACCTGTCCATTTGCTATAGGGGGAGAGAAGACATGCTCGCACAGTTGCCGCAGTTATATTATCTTGGTTGGTCTATCAACGATCTATCAAATTGCCCAGTTGGATATACATATAAAGCCGTCAAGGGGTCATACCTATCCATACATATATATGTACGTACGTACGGGTGCACATACAGCAGTCAAGACTGAGAGAAAAATATGTGGAGGCGCCAAGACGATAAACCGCAAAAGTGGCCGTGACGCGATGGTATATAAGTGACCGACCCCGTGAAATAACGACAACAACCATCGCTGACGGTTATTATTGAAACTGTTTTGATGGTATTTATATAATGGGTTCCGTGTATAATACGGAGCAAAGAGGGAACGAGAGATACGGTGTTCACCCCGAAATCTCACCTGCCACTTTGGATGTATGCTCGCGGCACCGTGGAAAATACCTGTGACACTTTGAACCTGGTGCGATTGTATCGTAACAACGCCGTAATTTTTTGTTTCTCCTTATAACTTTTTTTATTACCAATCGAAAATACAACTTCCGGTTGTAAATCGTCACGCTCGTTAGAATTCAACCGTTTTACATATACAAATGGACATTTGACTTTTTCATTGTACGATTTTTTTTTAGTATTTATGGAAGGTGGGCGAGTTATAAATATACTAATTGATTTTCGTGGATGATCCAATGAAGACAGTTGGATGAATATTCAGAGGAAAACCGCAATTCAATAATTCGGAAACATCGATTATCAATTATCATTCCGGGATATTCCTCAATTATTTCACAATCATATTCGTCTAACTTTATAGAATCCTCGGAAGATGACAACTTATGTACTAAATTTTCCTCTGCTGGTTATTCTTTTTTGAAAACTCAGACTATTGCAATATTATAATACACATTGAGAATCATACTTTCCATGGGAAAATATTCCATTCGTCTTTCATTTTCACATGAATTGATCAAAAGATAGGAATCCCCCTATTAACAAGGGCTCTCATGGGACCTCTTCACTTAACTGGATGACTAACGCATTTCTCTATATCACTAATTAAAATTCCGTATAAACATTTCGGAATGAAAATCAATCTTTGTACTTATTTATAAATACATCAGCATTCAATTTACTGGAATGAACGCAATGAAATGTGAATAATAGTATTTTTTGTAGAGCTTTCAATTGTAATTTGCAGATATGATATTTTATGTGATAAACTGATAATCAGATAGCGGTGTTGAGTTCCGTTTTTTTTCACATAAAAATTACACACGTCTATATGAAACATCAGATATCTTTACATTGTACATATACTGCGTGCAGTTTATATATATTTATATATAATTCATATACAAGGTTATAATAACCATTGGAGCAGACGCGTTGACGCGAGCGACGTGGGATAATGACCATTGTATATATGTTGTATAGCGCATTTTATTATATCGCCTTGAAGTGCGCGTGTTTGTTTTTATTTTATCTACGGAAAAAAATCACGAAAGTAATTAATAACGTTCATTAGAGACACGTCTTGGCATGTAACGCTTCGTGTATGGAATAAACAAAATATAAATAATATTTTCGAGTTTGATAGACAATAATTAGCTGGCAGAAAAGTAGCTAATTGCATTAATGAAAATTAAACGTCACCTGCGCATAAGTATGCGATTGTAAACTTCTCAAAGTATTTTCTCTCAGACTCATCACTCTAAAGTAAGACTACTATTAAACGTGCTATATTTTTCAATGTATTATTTATAATAAATTTCTTTGATTTCAAGTATTTATTATCTGCACAGACGTTTGAGTATTCGCAATGCGACTGATGTGTGTAAAGTCTCAAGAGAGATTGAGAGGATGACCGCCGCGCGTCGTGTATATCCACGTTTCCGCGCATCTTTTGCAGTATAAAAATTCTGGATTCCAATAAAAATAATCGTAAGGCGCGAGAGAGGAGAAGCCTTCGATTTATTGTCACAGAATAATTTCGCAATTTTAACCGGCGAGACGCGCGCGCGGTTGCTCTCTTGCTGCCAGCGGGACGCATTGGGACAAAGAACTAGAGCCGCGCGCGCGTCTCTTCTCTTGTCCCTCATAAAGTTGCGTTCGTAATGGGACCTCTGAACGTCGTCGGCTTTATCTCATCGTATCTACCTCATAGTCTTCTCACTCTCATCTCAACATTTCTCTCTCCTACCGCTGCGTCGCTCGTCGTGCACACAATGCATATACCAACATTATACACAGCAACATCATCCTGGACATCTGCTGGTTTTGCCATGAGACTCGCGCGCGACCTTTATTTTTTCGGCAATATTCCGCCACCCGCAGTCTCTAACATATATCTACGTGTCCCACGTTCGCATAATAATCTCGTAACGCCCGCCTGATATTTTCCGTGTTTTATGTAAAAAAAAAACTGTCCTTTTACTCGTCGCATTCACCATCGGTCCTATTATATTGAATGGATATGGCTGCATGGGGAAACTAGGACATATTATGGCTGTATGTGCACCATCTTTTGGCGGTTAGTCGCATGACGTGCTTTCATAAATATGTTAGTTTAGTTCACGGCGCGTCCTTATCTTTCTGACTTACTATAATTACCCTTATAGGATGGTATTTACTGCCCTCAAAAGATTTATGCTAAGTCTCAGATTATTCGTAATAGAAAAAAATATTCAAACGCGATCAAATGTCAATTTCCAATTAAATATAAAATTCGCCACGAATTACAATAATATCGTCTTCGTCACTTATGGATGATTTTTGTTCCTTCTATATACGATGCTATGCATAGTAAAAATGAAATCGGCTGAGCATATAAATGTGAATGTGAATAAAAATGCATACATTTATGTATATATATATGTCTGTATCTGCGTGTAATTATTTCATCGCACATTAATTTAGGTGGAGATGTAACAAACTACTGCAAACATGAGTATTCATGAGAAAACAGCGAAGCTTATAAATGCCGCGCTATTAGACGATACGATTAAAATGTGCATTTCTCCAGCTCGTTTTAAAACTCGTATATAGCGCCTTTGGCTCTTGGCCCGCCTGACTGCGTGTGTGTGTGTGTGTGAATATCTATGGACATCTGAATGTGTAGAGGACGAGAACGCGTAAGTATATAAACGCGAGTGCGAAATGCTTCCATTAAAATACCTACACGTTTTTTTTTCATATTCCCTCTCTTTTTTCTTCTCACTCATCCATTCCATGTATACTTTACAGCAGCCGAAAGTTATGTACATGTATACATGTATACGTGAATAGCATCAATTATACAAAACATAAATTGCAACTCATGTTACACAGACGGTTAATTAATTTATCTAAGCGAATATTTATGATATATTATCCTTTCATTGTATGTCTCTTAAAAAATCATAATATTATATCAAATTATAACAGAAGAAGAAGAAGAAGAAGAAGAACGTTTTGTTATTTCTGAAAATATTTGATTTTTAGTACAAGCATTTTCCTGAATGATTCCAGATTAGTTCTCTTCAATTTCTTACGTAATAAAATTCGTATGAAATAATTTATTTATAACAGTAGAATAATCAAGAAGATTTTTTTCGTTAATGAGAATATGTATGGTTATTTGAAAAGGAATAAAAAAAAATTTCAACAACTTGGCTAAGCGTAACGCATAAAGAACTTCCCCGACAGAGCGTGGAATTCCAGTATTTTGCATCTCGTTGAATGTATTTTCGGTAAAGGCATAAATGTATATAGTATAAACACGCGTGTGCGCGCGCGCATATACACCACCCGTTAGAGCGTCTAACACGCGTGTCCGCCCGACTTGTTTATGCGGTTGGCACACGGTTGTATTGTACCATCTACCTATTCTATCTCTCTCAACCACTGGCTCCTCTTCTTCCCGCAGGCTACAAGAGTGCGCACGTGGCGCACACGGTTGGTTTTCTATACTCTATACACTATGTATAGTCAGTTAGCTTCCCGTATCAGGGGAACGATGAATATGTATATCTTAATTCGCGAGGGCTAATTGAATAATTTGTAAAACGCCACGGGACTTGCGGCGACGATGCTGTATACACAAAGTGAGGTAGAGAAACAACGCGAGTTTTCCTCTTTCATTATGTATATCGTTCTACACACAGATACATAGCATATAAATAAATACAGAGCTTTTTTGCATTGCGGAACTGGGACCATTGTCCACCGCCCACAACGAAAAATAAGCGGATTAAAATTTGCTCACGAATATTATTCAATGATTTGTCGTATTCATTTCATTGGCACACGGCCATTTTCAATTGCTTTTTCGTCGATGACGCACTATTATGTGTACATGCAATAACACGTACGAAATGAACGCAAAGTCAACCATGGTCATGGATATATATAGACTCATATGTCCCCGTGACAAGACGAATGACTAAACCAACGCACCAACGCACACATTATTCCGGGAATGTTAACACACGTAATCATATTCTTCGTAGTTTTATTGGTTGCGACCACGTAAAAAACGTCCAGAGGTTGGCAGTGATGCATGCCGACGGAGTCATGGATAGCATAAATATAAGATGGGACCTAGGACCCATTCATCAGTTAATAGATGGAGAGACTGGTGCAGAACTATATATTCAACTTAACTATTCCACTGCGATGCTCATCTTCCAAATCTGGTTTAAAATTTTTTTTTTCTATTCCTTTTTGTTCTTCTCGTGTTCTTTCATCTCACTGATGAGTATAATAAGAGAGCAAAAGGTGGAAGAAAGGACGAACACAAACCATCAAGGTGGACATTTGAGGCACGTGCTCACGCGACTCGCTCGTCATCGCGCGTTCACCCACCATTAATTCATTCGCACTAATTAACGCTTTGATTTATGCTTACCTCGAGAATTTGATAATCGTTTCATTTGGTGGTTGATCTCATCAAGAATCACGCATACATATATTCTCATGTGATTAATTGTGTGTGCAGACCTACTCGACGACACATAAATCAGTAGAACCATTAGATTTATTTACTTTTAATTATAATCCACGCTCCCTTGATTTTTTTCCGTTTTTTTTTTTCTCTATTTTCAGTAATGTAATTAGTCACACGACCATCTAGTGATGGCGCGTGTGCGAATACTACCCACAAATAAGGCTAGGAATGTAGAGTATTTATAGCAATATCTCAAGAACGTCTAAAATGAGAATGGTCAGTATATGAATTTGTGACTGTCAATTTCAAATTTATTCACGATGGACAGATGGTTGAAAACGATGAAACAATTATCACTCGATCAATAATTATTTAGTGCTAGGGATGAAAATATATCTGGTGTTCGCAATCAATTTATATCTGCAGTGTGTGAAATTGAGATGTAGACCCCAGTTGTATAAAAGAGGGGAGAGTTCACCAAACCATTTACCTTTAATGCTGAACATTCCTTCAGACAAAATTGAAGAGAGGAAGTTGTAAGATAAGAATTGGTGCGCTACCGCAAGAAGAGAACAACATTGTTTCATATCATCGGATGAATAAAAAGATTCTATGGAGTATATGCAGACACAAAGGGAAAGTTGGTGGTACAAGACTAAAAGGTATTTAACTACGTCAAAGTTTGGGATCATTCCACACCTACAATGCATATATATGTTTGTATATCATGAGGATCTATACGATGATGAACGTTAGAGTGTGCGCGACAATGAAGGGAACGAGATGGGAGATCCTTTGATCACAGCGACAGTCGCGTTGTTGGCAAACATCGACTCTGAAACCGTTGGGTGAAACCCAGCCACCGTGCTTTAATACCTCATGCAAATTTTGGGGAAAAGGGTGCGCATCTCTCTATATCCGCTCTATACGCTTTCTTTCTCTCTCACTTTATCTATCTCTATCTGATACCTACCATGCACTATGGCGTTTCATTGCAACGCCACCGCCCACAGGACTATATTGCTTTTAGAACAAAATCGGTATTTGAAAATATTTTTGGTCGTTCGAGAACGCTCACGCCATATATAATCATTTTTCGAGGAAATAAATAGACAGAAATAGAGATCATTACTATTTTCATTAACAATAAGAAAAATATTTCTAAACTCTTCCATTGACAATATACAAATTTTTTCACACTTATTATAAACGGATGAGCGGGCGCGTGGAGAAAGATTATCATTTCGCATATAGAAAATTAGCATAAGAAACAGTTGAAGATAGGATGAACGTCGCGCGCGCGAAACGGCGTGAACACCCCGCTGGAACGTGGCGAGGAAGCGTGTCGGCGTGCCGACATCGGTGCCGCGATCTCCAGGATACACCCGGACTTGCTCGCGCGCCCGCACCTTTTCCTTCTTTCGTTCTGTTTCTATACCATATACACATATACCTACACTTATTCCCATCGACACCCTTTCTCGTTTCGTACCTATATTTGCAACAGCTTTTCCCCCATCAGTATAAGTGAATATACATATGTGTATATGTATGCATATAAATATATATGTATCACATATATGTATGCGATAGGGCAATATGCCCCGTGCCTGCGGCGCTTTTTACATTGTTCTTACGCTTGTTCGCTTTTTTACCTTACTATTCGTTTAAACTCTGCAGGCACATCCGATATACATACAATGCGATGCAATGCGAGAGATCAAACCATCGGCGTGTCGGTAGCTCGCTTTTTACTCGTCCTCATACTCCCACTACAATACTTCTATCTACACACGTGAGTCTGTACCCACATTGTATTGTATATTTCTGCAATATTTTTTTATCATTTCCAATCATGCAATATTTGAATTTATCGAATTATTTTTTTATCGGAAAAATATAGATATGCAACTTTATTTCATTGACGTAATTTCGCTCAAATTTGATGTAACATTTTTCATTTTTGTCCTTTCTCTTTTTCTTCCATTTCACTTGCTCCATAGATATATGTACAGATATTTTATATACAATTGTGAGTGGGGAAAAAATGTTAGTTGAAATCCTGGAAGAAGATGGTCTCTCAAAAGAAACCTGCGAATAATGTGAGGGGGATAAGTGCAGAACGTCGTCTGGGTTGCACTTGGACCAGAGAGTAGAGTGTATATATACAGAGAAAAGAGAAGAGAATTGTAAAGATGAGGATGGCGAGTGAAGTGGCGAGAGGCAAAGGGAGAAAAAAGGAAACACGAAGAATTCCTCGCGGTAGAGTGATGATTTTTTTTTTCCTCTATTTGTTTTTTCTTTTCCTCTTTTTTGGCTGCAATGAGGGGGCCTCTGAGAGAGAATGTCATCCAATGAGGGTGAAGTAAAGGGAAAACAAGTAAAATAATGATAAAAGGCGGAGCCGGCGGCGTGATTCGATTGGTCGAGATATCGCGGGCGTTCGAGTCAACGCGAAAAGAAGAGAGGGGACTAGCAGCCTTCTCCTCCACTCGCCGCGCCTTTTCTCGTCGCGAGATCTTCTATATTCCCTCCACACGGTATGTGTGTGCCTTTATCTCCTCTTCTGACTCTGCTCTTCGTGTGTCTGCGGTCCACGATCGTGTCCCGACTCAGACTGAGTAAAGGATCCATGCATGCACACAATCATCGATATACATCTTCAACATTTATGTATAAATATATAAGACTTGAGTATGGGCTCGGTGGTATTTATATCACTGGTACATCATCATAGAAAAGTTATGAAACGAAGAATTAAAAATTTTCTTTCTGTCCACGTCAACCATCTTACAAACATCACATTCAAAACAATCTATAAGGATTGAACGGAAGGACGTGGGTAGTCAAAAAGAAAAAATTGATGAGGAACTAAGAAATTATTCTCATCCCACTGAATATATCCAATATCAATAATTCGGAATTTTCTTTCGTCTGAATTTTCTCTATTGTTACCGACATGTTTCTCGATATTTGTATATATAGGTATCTATAACGCCCGATTATCCGTGTACATCAAGGGTAGGTTCGTGGCAACAAAGTATATTGACTCGTGATGCACCATCTGTGTTCACCCCCTTTGCTATTGGTAAAATTAATAAGCCAGTATGTACACGGTCTGTTACTGCGTGTATATATGTATATATATAGAGAGAGAGCGGATAATTCTTGGTTAACTCTCCAGCCACACAACCCTCGTCAAAATTCTCCTCATTCTCTCCGTCTGCCCATCTCGCACTTTCATTTCCGTCAAGTCATCAATCCCCCATATTTCCTCCAACAGAGTTTTCCATCTCAATATTTATTGCCAAAAATTGATTACAACGAAGTAATTATGTGGAAAATAAGTTGATAAGTAAAAATTATTATATATACATATATATATTCATGAATGAAGTGCAGGAAAATTTCTATCTCAATCAGTTAGACCATTCACACTATTTATCTAATTCCTCAAGCATTTTACGAATTTTTCCCTTCCAGATTTTAGAAATCACAATAAAAGTGATGTTGAAACATGAAATACAAATTTCTCCGTATATTGAATCACACCCTCCAAATAATTTTTCCTTTTTTCAATAGACCACACATTAAAATCCCCAACACTGTCAGTGACTCTAATCCGTTAAATTCGCCAAGGCCCTCCACAGCATTGCACAAGGCACACGCGAGAGCATCGAGCGCCCAACGAGCGGAAGATTCTCGTCATCATCAGGGTGTGTTGTGCGTCCTCAGAGTACGGTCTGTGACGATGGCAATGGTGCTCCAGGCCCCGGAAAATTAACGCCACCGCGAATCAAGACGACAATGTGATTCATCAGTTAAATCCGCGTGCATAATCCTTTACAGTGGCGTGCGCCCCACGCCCCTTTCGTACGTGTTCAGTTGCTTCTCTCTCCCCCTCATTCTGTCACTCATTGTCGTCGCGGTTCCAATATATACATATATATGTTTGTCATACATTCATATATCCATTTACACGGATATGCAGGACGAGAAGAGAGATAACTACACAATCCCAATCACACACACACACACACATATGCACACATTTGAACATGGGACCAGGAGGGAGAGGGCGAAAGAGACTGCGCGTTAACAGGACTACGAATTATAATCACAGTTGTGGCTAGCCAAAATGCTCCAGAAAGGGAATATAGAAACGAAATATATATATATATATATATATACATATATTTGTGCATATGTATACAGAATGAGCGAGGAAGGGGCTGTAAAGGCTTTCCAGGGGTATTTACCCAGTGACGAGAGGACTGGGCGACGGGGTTAGAGATGGAAATCTGCGGCATTTGGAGGCACTGGCCAAGAAAATTGGCTGACAACATTTCGCACTGGGATACCGAATTGTTCCCTACACTACACCCCTTCACCTCGACCACGTTCTACTATACCAGTACTGATGCCAGGGTACACGTCCACACCAGAGGTTCATCATGAGATTTTCTCTACCGTGTGACAATTTATACGATGCTTTACAGTTCAGCATACATGTATTTTTTAAAGCAATAAACGTCTCGTAGAACAGAAAAAAGCATAAATGCATGAGAGGGGCATGATTAAGATGGAGTTCCATTGAATCGATCTGCAACAGGATAGATATATTGGGAAAAACTTTGTGGGAATTCTCATGTGCATTACATTTTGTTTCCACAATTATAAATCTCGTCATTCTTCCCTTGAGAATTCTTAATAATGTGATATGAGGTTGATTTTGATTATTTCTGGCGCCAGAATTGCAGACAAATAGACACAAAAGAATTCAAAAATAAATGTGTGTATTTATATAGACTAACGAGTGTCTCGTGCCAGCAGACGTCCGGTTGAATTTATAGAAATCCCTGCTTGTATACCATCTGAATGATTGCTGGAACCAGGCACACGTTTAACGTGCGTGAAATTAGCCGGATGATCGCGCGTTGATTATATGCCTCTGGGTATCGCTTCGTTTCCCTTCAAAGTGTCATTAGTGCAGTATACATGTATGAATACAACCATTCACCTAATGTACCACAGGATTAATGATGCATTGATGGAGCAGGATGGATCCACGTGCACCATGACTATGTGACGAGAGAAAAATTTGTTGAACTTTGCAGTGTCATTCATTGATCTTTCTATGATCTTTCTATGAATAGTCTCTGAATCGAATATTTCACTCATGTTTTTTTTGTTCTGCGTACTAAAATTTCCTAATTTTTTCTCGGATCATTCTGATAAAGCTATATTAATTTATTAAAAAAAAACACCCATTTGCTGTGTTGATTGAATGAAGTAAGGAATGAATGAATGAATAAAAGAAAGAAAAAGTATTCCAATAAATTGCTATAATTCGCTGGCGTCAAATAATAACAGCTGGGCCAAATCGAAATTGTCGTTTATCGAATGGCAACTGAGATTAAATTTGTGATATATCAGTCGCACTGTGTACAGTCTCGATGCAATCAGCTTTTCCGCAGTCTGGTAAACAAACCGACATTTAGGGGTTGAAGTATATAGATATACACGTGGTTATACATAAAGGCGGTAAGCATTTAACGCCACAATAACAGAAATAGTGGAAATAGGTAGGAAACATATACGAGTTGAGCCCCTAAGTTAAATCCACCCTTAACCACGGCCGCCTCCTCATTCCGGGTGACGATGGACGAGTATAGAGAAATTCTATCTTCCTGTGGTCGAGTGCGTACAAGATTTGTCTACTTCAGTGGACACTTAGTATTAGGGGAGTCGTCACTGGACATATGGGAACACCATGTGGCCACTGTGAAACCGCTTCGGAAACCCCGGACCAGCCCCTTATACACTAGTCCAACATTTATGTATATAAAGTGCAAGAGAAAGAGGGCGGTCATGACCGTGCGCGATATTCCATGGGTACAGTAGAGGGTAATGCACACCGCAATTTGTAGCAATTTGTTAAGTAGCCAGCCTGGAACATTACCTATATTGCGTTTGTGCTACTCTTCGCTAGATATTTTATATATGTATATAATTGTACATATGTGTGTAGACGGAAGTCAACGGATTTATAGCTAGTAAGGGAAAGGCGCGTGTAAAACTCACTGCTTAATCGAATCACTGCACTATATTTACAGAATAAATACTCGTCTTGTATGCAATTATTTTCTTTCACGAATAGGAAACTGAAAATAAATCGCCAACATAATGGTGAATAATTCCGTTGTTTGGGAAATCCTTCAAAGTGTAGATGAATTAAATTCAGTGACGATAAGCCAATTAATGAATCGAAAAATTAAAAAGAATTAATTTTTCTATAGAGTCAATCCAATCTGACTAGCCTTAGCAAAGTTGGATAATTTTGGTTGGCAATATATTCGCGATCGATTGCTTACTCTCATATTTTCCAATGATATGTCAAGGATGAATATAATCTCGTTTTCATTCGAAAGTATTTTTGTTTGATCTTTACACCAAGAATTCGAAGTGAAAACACGCGGTGACTTCAGTCGCTATTCTCATGCTTTTAGTCGATGAGATCAGTTCCTACCCCTTGCCCTTCATGTCATTTCCCCGTTGTCGTTTGCGTTCCGTTATATACTCCCTTGCGTTGTGTCCTCATCGTGATGTGGCTCTTTCACTTCCACTCACTTTTGTTGTGTCCTGTCTTCTTCTTCTCTTTCGCTTGTACTTTCGCGTATATATAAACTGGCCCTGCTCGAGAATTCTCATCCATATGTAACAGTCGCCCTGGTATTAATGACGAGGGTTGCGGAAGGTGGAGTTTGCGATATAGCGTGTATATACCAAGAGAGAAAAAGAGATGAAAAGAATGAAGAGAAAGGGAAAAGAGAAAAGAAGAATCAGACAATTCTTTAGGACTTCGTCGCTTGCGTTTCTCTCCACAACAACTTATACCCACAATTGTTACGGTGTCGTTGCGAGAGGCTTTATATTCCGCCTTTTCCATTATCTGATAAATATAATGGTATTGTTCAATCGTCCATTTGTCCAGATGTTATTGCTGTGTACTGTCTTCGTCAATAAATTACTCTTCACCCATCAAGAAAATATCCCCCAATCAATATGGAACAAAATACAAACAAAATAATAATTACCATAGAATAACTCCCAAACTTTTTATTTTTATACTCTTGTTTGTTTATTTATTTCCATTTTTCCTTTCTATGAAAATAGAGTTGGGTGGAGTGTATCTATACCTTTTTCGCAATTTGATAAGAGCTTCTGAAAGCCCAAACTGTCAGCCTGAATTCCATAACGTATGTGTCTTGTCCATTTTAATTCAAATATATGCAGCTTGACGAAGGTATTTCGGAATGAATTTACGTTCTTGATCTTGTGGGTTAGATTTGTGTGTATAAAAAAATATACGCGGATATTTGGTATGTGTATGTATGTACGAAAAATAATGGAAAACACATTAAGTAAACGGGGAAGACAAGAATAAGGGGGAAAAGTTCATCTATCAATCTTCTCGTGAATGTAAGAAATCCGTTTTCCTGATAATAATTGCGAGATTGAATATTTAAGCAACCATATACATGGATAATAAAAACAAGGGGCAGACTTTTCGTATTATCTATATTGATGATAAAACAAAACGTAATTTATTTATTCTGATTTCAGATGTTACGTATATGACTGAACGATATCTATATTCGAAGATTTGCATTTATGTATCTGGCAAATCAGCATATGAAGATGCGATTGTTCACGATGGTGAGTTAATAATTCGACATTACGAATTTTGTTCCCACATATTTACTTTGTGTGTTATTTACAGACTCATATAGCGTGAATAAGCGATAATCTAACACAATTGCGACCGCAAACTATATTCATTCATCGATGTGGTATGCAAAAGAGATCGAAGAGAGAAGGACAATGAAGAATAGAAAGAATAAAAAAGAAGAAGAAAGATTGAGCAAGCGCTGAGGCCACGCATTTCGCCCACGATCACAACTGGGGTAGGTCTAATATTATGCAGATAAAGATATTAAATTAGAACGAGGGGGCAATCTCGAACTGGCGTAGAAAAAAATTGCCGGTTTCCGGCCGCTGATTAATTTTCGTGGAAAGGCACGTCTGCACTTCACGGGGCTGCGCTTCTTTCCTTATTTGCCTCTTTGTCTCTCTTCTCTGTTTATTTATTCTCTGACTCTTCTCTTCATCACAAAAGTGGAGTAACGACTTCGCAGACGGTTGCACGGAACCAATTCTTCGGTCTGATAATGTATTATTTACATCGGAGAAAAAAAAAATGATTCAAATCAAATTTAATGAATTTGTTTTGAGGATGATTTGGCACATGGAGTGAAATAAAAAAATGATTGCAATAATAATTCATATGTTTGCGTTAATATAGTTTTAAATCTAACATCCAAGTTGTCTCATATTGAGAATATCCAGATTGATCTCATCGCGCTAATTATACTTATATTTTCTAGCTATGTATTCTCTTATAGATCTCTTTCAGATCTGCACTGTACACAGAACGATCACTTTGAATAAAATTTCGTCGAATAACATTCGAATACATTCATTATTTGTTGAAATATGAAGAATACGTAGTAAAAAAAATTGTTGCAGAAACAATAAAATGTGTGTATAGATTGTATACATTGGAATGGAGTATGAATAGTGTGGATATTGTTCTGGCTGGATCCTTGAGAATGAAGAGAAGAAGAAGAATATTTTTAAAAGACCATAACGAATGCGGCGACAAATGACGCCCTCCCAGAATGAACACGTCGTAAAAGGTATTCATCAACGCGATGCGGTCAGTCACCATGTTTCTCCTCTTTCTCGCCTACACCTTCAATGATACCTTTTCATTTCATGGCCACTTGCTATACGCGTTTGGTCTGCTTTTTACTTTTTCGTATTTTTTTTTTTTTTTTTCGTCACTTTTCCCGACAGTCACATGAGCTATTATTCTATACACTATACGTGCCACTGGCAAATGCCACCGTCTCCAAGATTCGTTTCGGTATTGACTCAAAAGGTTAACTGATAGGCTGCTGTTAATCAAACTAGCACACGAACATACACAGAACAAAAAATAAATGAAAAAATAAATGTATATGTTCCTATCGCTGTACTCATTGTACGCTGGCTACGACACCTCCACCTGTTTTATCTCCTTCATTTTTACACGCATTGTACTCAAATTCTGACGTATATCAAAAAGATGCCGATGGCATTCAGGCGCCTTCCTCAAAATCCTACATGAAACTTTCCTCGTATATTTCCTTTCTCTACCTTTCTCTTCATCTCAAAAAGACGACTGCGGTGACAATGAACTGAAATATTGCAGGATCTGACAATGTATTATGCACACAAGTTTGTCATTTTTTTATCCATCAACTAGAACTCTTTCATGAAACGTGAGGAAAAAACTTACGAGAATATCTACATTTCTTCCACAATTTCAAGAAATTACTTTTTCTTTCATTCACAATAAAGAAATTGCTTTCGATGATTCGGGGTGGTCTGAATATTTTTTAGTAATTCATTCCCTGTTCGACTGTCTTCCTCATTTAAAAATGGTAAAATAAGATATGAATATTGTTCTTTTTCCCTCATTGACCTGAGATCAGTTATGGCAACGCTTGACATAAGGTGCGTAGTGTTAGCAGCTAAGTAAGCGAGACCACTCGATTCGTAAGCACTGAAAATGGTCCCCGTGCGGCAGTTATCCCTTCACCAAGTGTTTTACGCTCCCTCTTTTAACTTTTTCCCTCTTTTTCGCCCCCCACTTCACCATCGTATTAATATATATATACATATAAGTACGTTCCATACCGAATGTACAAATTACGCCAACGAACCCGACGACCCGTGCAATCCCTATGACTCGCCGTCAAGTTAAACTCACACCCCGTGTGCCCGCGGGTTCCAGAGCTATACAGCTTCGCAGCCCAGATACGAACATGTGGCATCATTTGTTACCTCGGGCATTTGCAAACACAATAGAATTCTGTGACTGAACGTATACCAGCAAGTGCTACATGTATTAAGGCCATTCTTTTTATTATATAGCATACGAAATTTAAAATAATTTTCTTCACAAACGCGTATTAATCTTTTGGATACAAAATAACAACCAGAATTCTATAAATGTGAATTAAAATATATCAAGCAAATATTTTAAACTTTTACGATAAGGCCATTTTCATCTATCTCATCCTATTTTATCATTTGAAAAAAAAAGTGCTCGTCTTTCGTTTTTTATAACAGGTTCTGAAAAAAAAAAGGATAAACCAATTTGAAACATTCGAGGGCGCAGATTGTGGTATCACGTTGGTGGTAGTGTGGACATATGGTCAGCCAGAACCATCAGTAAAAGGGACACAGAGAGGAAAAAAAATTCGGTACAAAACGGCGACAGAAGTTGGGAGTGTCGGCGGGCGATATATCAAGGCTTAAACTACTGTCCTGTATCGCGGGGATATATCCCGGTCGCACTCGCGTTCACGTACGCCTTCACCATCACTGAACAGATATGTATACGTGTACGTACATACATATATAAAATGCAAGCGCGTATGGCGTCGCGTATACTACAGGGGTGGCATTTAGTTAATAGCGTCGATGGAGCGGGGACATTAATGCGACGCTGGTGCAAGCAAAAGGACTAATGTGTATACCGTATATAAATGTTTTGTACGTTCAACCGGATGTGGTTTCCAATCTGTTACGTTTTTCGACCCGATGAAGATTATCACCTCCTCGTCGTTCTTTCAATGATCATGACATTTCTTTTATATATTTTTTTCTTTTTTCACACTCTATAATACACTCAAGGGGGAATGAAAAAAAAATACCAATTGGATTTAGGGGTTGATTAGTTGTAACAATCAGAGTCTGCATAAAGACTGGATGTGAAATACACTTTTGTCGTGGTACAATTGCAAAAATGATTGCTCTGATGGTGTTTGCAATATGAACACATTTGTTGGCGCGAAAAGAAATGATATAATGATTAATCACTCTAACCAGAATTGTGAATAGAAGGACACCTTTTCATTATTCGTACATCACAATGATTCGAGAGTGAATAATAATTTTTCTTTGTAGAAAATTAGTCAATGTGCGCAAGAATCTTGCAGTCATGTGTCGCAATACGTTTTTCTCATCAGACATTCAGTGATGCTCTGAATCATCATATTGGTATGTATACGATGTCTTTTGACGGTAGAAAAGTGAGATCACGCAACGACGACGGTAACGTGCGAAAGTTTGTACAGATAAAAAACCTCAGTGATACATCAAAATGTCGAGGCGCAATGATACTCCCCTATGAAATTATTTTTAATTTTTTTTTCTCTTATCTTTCATCTTTTCGTTTGTCCATATATATACATTCGCACCTCATCTTTCGTCGACAACTATTGGTTCGCTACCAACGCAACTGGCCTCGAACATACATATATGCAAGAATAGATAGATATACATATATATATATATATAACTCGTCCTGCACTTTCTTCGTAACTCGCTTCGACGCGCAATGAATAAAAACCGTTTGAAGTATCGCTAGGTGCAAATTAACGCATAATTGTCAAACGTAACGAAGCCTTGGAGACCGGAGGCGAGTCGAGCGCTACGTGAGAGAAAGAGGGATCAAGTTTAAAGGAAAACCCTTCTCTCCTATACACATTGAAGGTGCGACCCTTCATACACTTTTCCAACGCCCCGCGTGGCCAATCCAAAGCACGAGGAAACTTTGATTATTTTTGTAATAACTTCAGGGAAGATGATGCAAGAAAGAGTATGTCACATCCATTCCGCTCTGCGTCACTCTCCCCATCAAGGTGTTTTATCTCGTTCACGATAAATGAAGTAAAAAAAAGGAACACATTTTGCAACATAAATTCGAGTGAAGTTACCAATTTATTTCTCGCAAAGAACATAACTTAAATCGATTAAATATTCTAATCTACCTAGAGTGTGATAAAATGTTCACCATTACCATATTAAAGAATGATTTCATGACAATTTGTGAAATGATATATTTAAAAAAAACAAAATAGTAGTTTAGCATAATACTTTTGATTTTTCTCAACCGGACGCTGAGATTGAATAATATAGTGATTTGGCTTTTATAAAACGTGGGGCGCTAGAGGCGTTTTTCCAGCACACGCGAGCAGAATTATAGAAGGAGAATGAAACGTGACAAGAAATATATATATATATATTTATCTCATGAGATATAATGTATATAAAGAACAAGATGAAGAATACAAGGATGAGCGAGGGGAAGCATATAAAGACGACCTTGATTACGCTAACGAAAAAAGTCGTTGCACGACGAGTCCCCAAGGAGGCGAAGAGCGTCACACGCGGATGGATTATGCCGCGATTGGTATAGGGGTACGAGACTTTCTCATAGAACCTGTTTACGATCGTGCCCAGCCACACGTCGCCGAGTTTAAACCGCGTGCGTTAATGTATATGAAAAGGAATGCTATATACTCTAGGTGATAACACAGTATATGAACCATGATTAAAACCACTTCCATTCACAAATATTTCAGTATGCTTTGAATGAGAATTAACATTTACGAATTCATTCATTCGGCTGCGAATAAGTAAACAAAATCGAACGATTGAAGATAAAGAGTCAGATGCGTTCTCATCGAATTAATTTGTGGCAGTTGAAGTTTCTACTGATAAACATGCAGTACGATTTAAACACTGATTGGAACCAGATACCAAGGATGTTTCCATGTTATCATTCCAATAATAATTCTTCTAAGTATTCATTTATTTATTTATATTCATCAGTTTGAGCTGTTCGGCGGAATCATTTCGATTGAATTTAATTAATGTGCGGCTATTCAACAGCACGCGCGAACGCCACGCGTGTTTTGGTCCAACGTGTAATTTCTTCACGTACATCCATATAAACAAAATATATACCAATCGATCAGTAGAATCTAAATTTGTTTGGCACACGCTCACTGCAATGAATCGTGCAACGTGTCGTCCCATATCGCGAGTGCACTCAGGCGTGAGCAAGGGTATTTAAACCATTTCTTTTGTCAATTGCCATTGAAGAGGGGGAAGAAGTGTAGACCATTAAAAACCCTTTCGAATTTCCACGGTGATTACACGACAAAACGTATCGGAGCTTTTGCCTTTTTACCCTTGCCCCTTCTCTCTTTTGGTTTATCTCTATCATTCTCATCGATGCTGAATCACGCAAGATCAATTAACTCGCTCTTGCGCGTATATTGCGAGTGGCCAGAGCACTGCAGGGATTCTAGAGTCGTTTTGGTAGCTGCCACGTGACCGAGACAATACGATAAAAAGAAATAGATGGATAGCGAATATATATATGGCTGTCCCCATCATCAATTGCTAGTTTTGCTTGCGCCTTCATACACATTTCTCTCACTCTCAAACTGGTGAGACCGCCTCGCGCGCGCCCCCATTCATTTATATATATATGTATATAAAATACCAAAAGCAAACACGATCGAGTCGGTATGACGAGTAAAAAAAAAAGGTATTTACACTCTCTCGCCCTACAGCATACTTGGGCGTGTCTCTCTCACGCCGTGGACACAACACACACTCTATATGCATCAATGACGTGGATATATGTATATCTATATAGATAGCTTTGTGTGTTTTATTGTGCGGAAATTAATGATCAATACGTGAGGAGGTGGAACCCACTATTATGGCTTTGATGTCCAGTAAAGATGAATGTACTCTAGATATCAATTTTTTTGTCACTTTGATTTATTTCCTGATCATTAGTTAATCGTTTTGTCAAAAGTATTGACAGACAGAGAGAACGGAATATACATACATAAATGTATAGCAAATAATTGACCACTGTATAATATACCCGAGGTCGGTTTTGATAAATTTTCACGCACAAAGTTGGACATTACTGTAAAGCAGAGCTTCTGGCTATCCGTGATGGATGAAGATTGATGCCAAGGATACTCATATATGTATGTAATACGCGAACACTTTCAACATATATCGTTATTATTATTATATCCTCCTACATCAACATCAACATTGTGGTTCGCTCCCAATATATATTTCAGTCTTCTGTTATTGTATACATTGCCATCAGCATTCTTTGTTGAGTTAATGTATTCTGCGGCACGTGTACACGATCGTGCAAGGTGTTGTTTCGCTGTAGCACATTTAATTTCTCTATATTTTCATGTAAGAGCCGTGAAAAAATATAGCAGAGAGAGAATGGAATTCTTCATTGCAAAATAATTGGCTAATTTATAGTTATTGGAAAATTCACGTTCACATTCTTCGCGGTGATTAGAATAAATGGTTTTTTGGATAATTCAAGAGACGAGAAATCTCGTTACGGTATATTTTTGGATGGTGCAGTAACAGAGATACGATTGCACCGGAATCACTCGCGCACACAATGTCAGAAGTTTCATTGGCTGTTTTATGGATGACTAAAAAAAAAGTCAAACAAAAAAATAGGGTGACAGCAAAAGAGTGAAAGAGAGAGAGAACCGTGGGAGGTCCCGCAATATAGAGACGATCCCCATATCTATTCAATCGCCTGGCATATTGATATAAAAAGCTATCCGCGATGCCCAAAGGATGGAGAAGAGGAGAAAAAAAAAAGGTGAATAAATTGCCGAACTTCCTGGTAAAGCAACGCGCGCGCATATATACACTGGAAACCGGTCGACAGGGGGTCGTGTTGGTACTCGGGGGTACCGACTCCGGCGCGTCGTAAACCGATATATCAAGAAAGTTTTTCGGGGTCGATATGGTGGTTGGGTTTTGCACAGACAATCTCGGATTGCTTTCATTCAAGCATATATACACATAATGTTCGAATATGTCGAAAGAACAACGCGCGGCACGCTGATATATCTAACGTTTCATACCCAAAAGTTTCTGGTGATTGTGTGAGGAAAAATAAACCCCATAAGGAAATAATACCGTTGAGAAGATTCTTTATTATTTCTCTATTCGTTTGTTTTTCTATATCAAATAGTTCCCATTTTTCCCTTTTGCCATTTCTCCATTTCTTCAGAGATGTAAACAAAAATATCATCGCCAATATTAATGACGATTTTCCATTCACCCACGCTAACTAAACTTAGATGTGGACAATGTATAGAGATATGTTATTATAGATCTCCAAAGTTTTGAAGCGTATTTTGTGCACAAGTATAGCGTTACAGTTTTTTCTTTGCCTGTCAACCAACAATAATTGATGGTCTGAAAGTTTGACACGAACGCACCCATCTGAATTGAGAGAAGGGACTGACCACGACGTCAAACGAAGCCACCTACGATGCTAACGCGATTATAATACCCCATAGACAGTCACCCTCTATGTAGGATATGCACCTCAATTCTGGATACAAAATGTCCCTTCATCAGCGCAGCACAATACACTTTTCATTTTTCAGTACGAGGGGTAATATTCAATCCCTCAACTTTTTTTATTCCCGTCGATTTCATATATATGTCTGTATCTTTATTTTTTTTCCAATCAATCGCTCACTATTTCCAAAGATTTTTACACACCACGAAATTTACTCTGACATCTTATAGACATGCCGCATTATATATATAGACATATTACAGATATATAGTCATCACATTGCCCGACGGCAAGAAGTAATGGCGTGTGCGGGCAACTGACAAGCCCCTCTTTACACATAATCGTCGTCATGGACATAATTTTGTCTGATGTCGCATGAAAGATACATTCAAAAATATATCACATTTGTCATTTATAGTAAATTACCTTTCAACACTCATCGTTGACAGCATTAAAAGTCATTGAGGTGGAAATAAGTTTCACCATCTTTATGAAATGATGAAGAGAAAAAGTGATGGAAACAAAAAATGGTATCGCAATCGATGATGACAAAATGGTTTTCTCTTTATCAAAATGTCTCGGAAAACCATAACATTGGTAAAGATACCGCAATAATTAAAGCAAAGAAATTCACATAAATATGATTGCATGAACCCTTTAATTTTTACCAGTACTTTGGATATCTATAAAAGCCTAATTTTCTCTACAATTCTGCAATGAGCTCCTTTGCTGTACTCTCTCTCTCTAGAGCAAACATGTGGATGATGATGACGCAAAATAGCGCACGTGTGTTTGCTAAATCAAAATCGAAATGGACTTTTGCTTCATCGCCGACCCCATGTATACAACGTTGAGATGTCACCAAGATATAGTCAAACTGTGTATCACCGATGTGGCCAACATTAGAGTTTCAATCAAATATATATGTCTATAGAGTGTATACAGTGACGCGCACAAACCAGCATATCAGCGTCCCAATGTTGGGAGACGTGATACTCGTTGCGCAAATCCTGCGAGGGGTTATGATCATACAGGAGAAAGTAGCAGAAGGGTGCATTAAAAGACAAGGGAGTGAGTGAGAGGGAAAGAGAATGCGAGATGAGAGGGGAAGACAAGAAGTAGCAGATCAACAGAGTGAAGCCACGTGGCCCACGTGTTTGCCGGGTACACACGGCTCAGTGTTTGGTACACACAGCCTACCGACGGCAAAATGCTCGATCGGTTACCAAAACAGCGACGTGACGTCGACATATAAGCGATATTTATGTCAGCATAAAGGGTATGCATAATGTATAAGGGTGAGATACTCAAGAAAAGAACAACCGCCACCCTCATTTTGTATTATATAACCAATGGACAATTTTTGAGAGGTCAAATTATTAATCATTAACGCGAATCACCATGGAATGTTCATATCTACGGAAATTCAGACAATTCAAATATTAAAAAGAACTGAAGCTTAATATCAGGCAACTATTAAGTAATAATTGACATTAATGAGACTTTTTAATATCCAATTGTTAGCAAAAATATTAAGGTAATTTATTTCAAATGAAATGATTCGAAACAAAAGTTGTAAATTGTTGTATACATATGCATGTATGTACGAATAAATAATTCTGAGAATTGTTACTTCAAAGTATTCACTTGAAAGCGGGTGCGCGCGCGCGAGCGGTAAATAAGCCACCGCGGCAGTAAAGGTCTGATCTGTGGATTTATAGAGACGTCACGAGCGTAAAGAGCAGTCTCTCGCAGTTGCATGACTCGCAAATTGTCATTTATGGGTGGTGGATGAGGGGAGATATATAAGCAGAATAGCAGTTGTAACAGTAGTAACAGTATAGTAGTGGGGTAGAGATGTAGGCAACATCACAGTTGTTATGAGTATATAGTGCAGCTATTGAGGATAGAGTTAGATCGTGAAAGATGATGGCAACGCGGATTAGACAGGCTGTGTCGGCTCCCACGGAGATCGGCCACCAGGAAGCGCGTCCCCACAAGCATTACACGACTGCTCGAGCAATCTAAACTATCAGATTTGTTGCTCATACATTTGAAGAATATTTGCGATCTATTGCAAAATTGGCGATTCGGTAATTCTTTTCAAACAGATATGAATCATCAGCCAGAATTTGGGAATATTGTGATATTCCGATTAGTTATTCTATTTTCTCCTGAAAGATGAAAATAGTACAGATGAATGATTGGTATATGTTACAGAATTGTTATTCACTCTGAGACGATATTCGATGTCTCCTGATGGCACAACACCGTGCTAAATTTGTTATTCATTGAAGCTGAGCCAGTTTGCCTTTCTAAAAGTGCGACAGTAACGCATCAGTGACAGTTGAATTAGCCACACACGAAGAAATCGAATACAATAGATCCCCATACAGTTTTTCATACATCAAAAACACAACCCCATTCGGATGATTCGAGCACCCTTCGGATGCATCACTGATACCCAATGTACATGTAAACATTCCATACGAATATATTCGAAGTCATCACACTTCTGTTTATTATTTCCTGTATATTATGCCATGAGTAGGCTCCAAAAAGAAAAAATTGTGGATGGCGCTGCATTTTTTCAGAATTATGTAGATGAATTATATGTTTGAGACGATGCGAGAGAAAACTACGGTAATGAATGCTGCATGGAAAAGAAAAAAAGAGAAGAAAGGAATGGTACTGTGAAATTCTCGCATCTCCTAAAGTAGAAAAGTTTTAAGAATCGTCGCCAACATCGTCTTCATCAGAGTCTCTCAGATTCCTTTAAACTCTCAATGTCTGCTTACGCTCCTCCTATTCGTTCCTCTTCGTTGATTTTAAATGTGATGCGCGCAACGCGCGTGACAAAAGCCGAATGTTCAGAGCAGCGAGCCACATTTCAATGCAAGTCCTGATTTAATAACGTGTTAAAATAACTAAGAAAATCGTTCAACTGATAAATACAAATCATATCAATCTATGATGATACTTAATATATTTATTCATTCGCGAGGGGGATCATGAAAAATATCATTAAACAATTCAATGAATTTTATGATTAATGAGAATAAAAAACGAATTATTCATCGTTTAATCAATTATGCATTTATATATACTTGTGAAGATTGGAGTTTTATCTCTGGTTTTAGTTGCCGACACACCATTATGATATCGCCTGAAGGATTCAGCTCTGAAAATAATTAATAATTGAGTACCTCGGCGCGCGCCCCCATCAACGATGCGCCATAAATATACATGTGTATAGGTATAACACTAAGTTGTAGGAAGAGGGAGAAACAAAAACGAATGGAATGATCTTCCCTCTCTCGTCCTCGATAAATACCACCACCTATATACGCAAGTTCTGAGCGTAATGGCAATTTACGCGTCCCGCGAGACCAGATAACTTCATATCTTCGTGGTAATCATTTATTCTCTCAATGGGGGGGTTGATATTGCCAAATTGAATTAGATAACTGGCGTGCAATGCATCTTGCTGGCTACATAATCGTATTCTACTTTAGAAAACTTAGACAACTTAGGAAAAAAAAGGAAAAGTTTTGAAGAGTCTGAGACACATTTCATAGAAAAAAAATGCATTTCTTCTCGAGTATACTTTTTTTCTAGAAATAGGTGGAACCAATCACGAGAATTCATAGAACCAACCAAAACTTCTCTATATTGCCAAGTAATTATTTTTTAATTATATTGCAAAGGAAAAGTGATCATGACCTTCGCCATTGTGATGTTCGGTCGCCCTCGTCTCTGGATATCGAAATGAAAGGCAACATATATACATATATATATGAAAAGAAATAGCAACCATGTTGACGACTTGACCCAAGGGACATCCGTATGACTGACTGTGCGCGTTTCGGTTGACTAGAAATCACACCCCGATAAATTGACCCTCTGTTGCTAAATACCCTTTGACACTTCAATATAAAGAGTGAGTTAGAGGATACATCAGAGATATAATACGACTATAAGAATTGGTTTTATATAAGTACGGTATATATTCTCTGAATTCTATATGCAGAGGGAAAACAAAATAGAATATAAGTATAGAAAATGTGTATGTATATATATAAGTAGAATAGAATGGAGACGAATCTCTCAATAGTTGGAAAAACTCATTGATCTTATTCGTCATGAAGCCACGCGTTGTGTATCGTCATTGGTGTCGATTTATCGTTGATTGACGATCTGGAAATCCGTCATGGCACACATAGGGTTAGTGACTCTCCTCCACCCGCGCTCTTTGTAACGAATCGATCATATGCTCAACGAACAATTGAGAGTTTGCTGATCCTGACCTTCTATGAATTGTATATATTTATTTCGCTAATGATTGAACGATCATATATTTTCCAATTGATGTCAATTGATGAAGTTCTCTCACCAGATGAAAGGCAGGGAAAAATTCTCAAACGTCAGTATTATCTGCAACTGCAGAATGATATCGAGAAATATATATGAAATTGAAATGATATAACAATAATCTCTATTGATCGCAAAAAGAAAGCATTAACGAGGAATCCAATATTTTTTTATCTTTTTTTGATTGTACTCAAATATTTGAAAAGATAGGCAATGTGAAGTCGATCATCATGCACACGCGCTCAATACACTGTGTAGGACAATACAAGAGGCGAACTGTATTTTGTTATGAGCTCACGATCCTCGACACGTGGCTGAGATTAATGTGTTTTGATTTTTAGACTTCACATCATATCCGCGCCCTATAAGCTTTAGCCCCGGGGTTTATTGTGTGTGTTTTTCAATGGCGATGGTGTGGTGCGTACGCATATGTGTGTGTATAAAACCTAAAATACAACACGGTGGATAGATCACATCATCCTTTTTGCCCATCACCATCGACTGCTTCTCATCATAATATTCACGTTAATTGAATATCAATACACTCATTGTTTCGATATCGAAATTACCAAAGTATATACTTCTTCCCATTCGGATATTCCATTCAAGCATATTTCTCTTCTGTTCGAGCAGTCGAAGAAGAAAAGAAAAAACAGTCAATACGTGGACGAAAAAATTTACATTACAAACACAAATTCTACTGCGCACTTATTGAGTAATGAAGAGAACGCACAGAAACGCGTTGTCCTCTGAGCTGAAGACGAGAAATCGCAATTAGTTGTGAATTACGTCTTGGAATTACGCAAAAAATTGACAAATAACCGTGAAATACTCGAGTGTACGAGATGAAAAAGAGAGAATGAGGTAGAGATGATTATAAGAGAAAACAAGAAAAAAAAAGAAAATACATAAGAGAATAAGAGAGAAAGAAATATAAAGAACGAATAAGAGGGAGGATGCTTTAATTGACGAAACGAACGAGCATACTCTCGTCGTGTTGGAGCCATTAATTTCTCGAGCGCGGTGACGCGCGGTCTTCTCTCGAGCCCGAGATAACAAACCTCTATATATCTCTTTCTTCCTTCCCCTAACTCTTCTTTCTCCTCACCACCGTCCTAACGGATGGCAGCACACTCGCAACACAGTTGAGATGATACAGGAGCGATAAAATCACAGTAGTACGAGAGGTTTCTCTGACGACAATGACGATATAGGTATATTATATATACAAAGACGCGGGGAGAAAGTGGAGGTGAAGAGGTACTCAGCACCCCCTCATTTCATGATTTCTCTCGTCCAAGGTACAACTATGCCGCCACCCTCACATGAACGAGATGTTGTGAAAGGAGGGAAACGAGTGATACAAAACTGGTGTGGAATGGTTGGAGGAATAGCAATTAAAAGTATCTGCCACAATCTTCGTTAAACTTCTTCGGTCGCTTTGGTGATAGAAAGAGAGCGCGGTGGCATTATTAAAACGTGCTCTCGACCAATCTCCTTTACTCTCCTCATTTTCTTTGTCATCCTTTTTGCTATATATAACGACCGCCTTCTGCTTTTCCTTTCCACAACGCCAGTTGTGGTTCCTGTGCGCCTATGTACTCGTAACTCTTTTGCATAAAAAATACACCAACGAAATCAAGAGTAAGAATAAATCTTTGGCGACATTTCGTACGTTCTATTGCAAAAAATAGTATGAATCAAAATCACGTAAATTCAGTTGAAAATGGTCGAGAAGTTTACATTAACACCAAAACCAAAAATTTTCAATTGCTCGTTCTGTTCATATTTAAACGTATAATTTATCATGAGGAAACGCGTACGTAGGTTCATCAGAATGAATTTTTGGTATGTATACATGTATATATAAATGTATAGGTAGAATGAGAAAATGGAGTGAGAAGAGGGACTAAAAGCAAAAGCGAGAAAATACCTCGCAAGTTCTCGGGGACTCTCAAAGTAATCCCAGTAGGACGTGAAAGCAGGGGAATAAGATGAAAATACCTGGAGAATTAGAGAGGTCTTACTCGTGAGAGAGGTTTCACCCTTCCAATTCCCACTGTCGTTCAGTCTCTGTGCTTTCATCATGTATATATCTTTCTGCACTTGGTATTTTCCAGACTATGGCAAATGAGACAACGAGTCTTTATATACAATTCCACCAACTAATACTCATTCTTGGTTTAAAACTTATGCGAATTGGCGGGTGAAGCTTACGACCAATGAAAATACAGACAAACTGATCTTGCATGTTGAAAATCATGAAAATTATACTTTACATTTGCATGGAGACTCATTCATTTAAATTCATATTAATTTCATATAACATATTTAATAATAACATATTTAAGTTCATATTATTGATAACTTCATTGTGAAAATCATGAGAACATCACAAGAACATCGATGAATACATCTATGACTCATAATCCAATCTCATGAAGAAAAAATATCTTCCACCTTTCACACTTTTCCAACATCATCTACTATAGTAAAAATGATATAAACTACTTTTCTTGACATCTCCACCATACTCCCCATTTAATTCCGAATTCCTTTGGCACGAAACAGCTGCAGCAATGTACTAAGGAATCAAAAGAGGGACAGTCATTTTCGATTGAAGAGACACTATATCCACCCACGCAATAAAAGCCTCTTCGAAGGACGGCGGTTCTTTTCTATACTGAAAAAAGGGTAGAATCGAAGTGAGAAAATAAAAGAGAGGAAAAATGAAAGCAAAAAAGGGAAAACGTCTGGGTCGTTGCAAAAAAAAAAGAGAAGGAAGGTGGTTACGCGATGTTCGAGGAGGACAAAAACGACGAAAGGAAAGAGAATATCGTCCGATTCCCGTCTCTACATTTGCTTTGTCCCCTAACGGCTTTGATTTCTTCTCTTCTCTGATGGTATATACTAGTAAGAGGAAAGAAAGGCTGTTGAAAAGAGATGAAACAACAAAATCACGGATAGAACTGTGCTGTGGAGAAAACGAGAAAGATGGAGATATACAGAAGCCGAGCAGAGAGTGAGCGATATTTACATGCGATTTGCATACTAGTTGATCCCTATTGCTTCCATCTCCAACAATCCAGGTGGGGTGTTTCTCCCTCAGATCCTACTACTATCCTCACTGCTCTCTGCTCTCACCCGTTGGCGCTCACTTCAGCTTCAAAATACAAACATATATATGCACTTCTCATACACACACGCAAAAATATGTATTGTATGTATGTTTGCTGCAATAGACACCGCTACGACAATGATCCCCTTAACGCTAAAACGAATTCGAGTCAAGTGGAGTTGGATCATCCCTTAAGTCGCATCGTACTCGTTACCCCAACGTGCAGTTTACGAGTGTACAATATGAAGATTTATATTATTATTAATAAAGAAAGAAAAATTTGTAGTGGTCTGGTTCACAAGATTTGTTTTCATTTCCTTCGCTCGTTATTAGCTAAAAATTTACGACAAATTTTATTCCTCTCACTCAAATCTTACAGACTTGATATCGAGCTTTATTTCGTCATTCTTTCTTTTCTTTTTTTCGTTGCAATATGCTGAGTACTTGATTAGAAATATCGGGAAATCCATTCTCATTGTATTCGTCGTTGTTTTTTCTTCCTATTTCAATGAGATAAGAACTAAGCAGATTCTTTTTCTAAGTGAGATTATATTCATGGATTTAAATAAAAAAGGCAAGAACATTCGAATTTTCACAATTAGTAATGGTGAAAGCACGAGGTAATTAGGTCGTACCGGAATTTGGTAGAGCGAATGGAACAAGAAGCACATTGAAGCGATTGTTATTGGAGGGTTGGCAAATTGAGCGTTCTGTGATGAACTGAGAGTAAGAATTGAGCAAATCTCCCATGCCCACTAAGATATCCTATCTACAATTGATATCAGAAACGAAATCAACCTCGTTCAATTAACATTTGGACACAGTTCTCTACAATGCTTTGAGTGATCCGGTTCTTCAAGTATGGCAAAAGAAGCTGGAGAATAAATATTAAGTAGTGAATACCACTCAAGAGCTATACGTCGTATTATACAGTCATAGTCGAGTACTCATTTCCTATAGAACATTTCCAAAAAGAGAGAAGAAATAAAAATGTTATTCGAACAAAGTCATGCGTAAAAGGTGAACGGGATGCGAAGTAAGGACTCTTGTTCAGACGATCGTCAGGGTGGCTAAGGTCATTTGGTCCGGAAAACTAAGGGTGAATAATAAGTGAATCCTCCTTAGTGATATGCCAATATATCCTGTATGTATGTGAAGGGGGACGTGGGATATATAAGTTGAGAAAATAAAATATATCAAGGCAGTGTCCTATATTATTAATGTAACTGCCGATCCTCGGAATATATTTCCCCAAAGAAAACATTTGTGACCCTGACGAAAATGAAAAAGCAAAGAAAAAATAAATAAATTAACATTTCAACAACTTATCAATTTTCTCTCAATTGAAGAACAACATTCATTGATATTTTCGTACTTTTTTCATTTCAGATGTTTACGAAAGAATTCTGATGTGGTTGAAACGATATTCGCATGGACCCACCAAGGGGCGCGTCTCCAGGAGCCAACTCCAACCTACACAAACGGCCCTCAACGTATATCCGATTGATATCTGGAGCTCGTGCCACGTGAGTCTTCTTGCAAAGCACGGCGTCTAATTAACTCCGTGACTGGACGACCCCGTGAGACCCCAGTGGCAAAATACGTTCTTTGCCATGGCGAATGCATGCATGTGTGACAAAGACAGAAACATGGATGGCGCCTACGTGAAGAACCACTTCATGCGCCTATATATATATGGATGAGACGCAGAGCCGTTGGGGCAACACGAAGTCGCCAGTTTGCCAATGGATAAAGCCATCATCGTGCCACTGACTCCGAAGGTTACAGTCTACCACAAGAGGTCACACCGCGTACACAGGAGCACTTATCAGCTATATAACCTAAAGATTTTTATTTCCAATATCGTAAATTGAATCGATCAACACACAAAATTAAAATAATGTCTTATTAATTAAATTTCTCCATTAAATTGATGGTATTTCTTTTTATAAATGTGTAAAAAGGCAATATGCAAATAGATAATAAATATGAAAGATGATGGAGGTTATTAAATATACCAGTGGTGTTTATCCCATAGTTGAATATGACATTACATCCAGGTGAACATGAGCATATAAATAGATGGAAGAAAAATGACTACGCCGATGTAAAATAAATGCAAACAAATAAAGTTTGAAGGTAAATAGTCGAAGCGTAATAATTGTCACGTATCCTCTCGCGATCGCACGATATACGACGGATCGTGCCGATGACCGGACACACTGCGAACACCCGATGCAGCTCCCGCGGTGTTTCGTTAATTAAAACGAACGAACGTACGGGTTAATTTTATGCGGGTGCAGGCGCGCGCGCGAACGACCATGGAGCGTGCATGGCTTTCCCATTACAGTCGACGTCGCCTCTCCTTCCACTTCACCATCCCGCCTCTATCCATCAGAGCGCGGGTCGGTGCAACAAACGATGATGATACTGCGCTTCCCCCCTGTCCCTCATCCTTTCTTCAGCCCTTCTTTATCTTACAGTACAATGTCCACTCAGTGCCCACACTGTGCAACTCAACTTGCTCATCGATTTTTCTTTCACATTCATAACTTTATCATTTTTATTCCTTCATTAATGACTAATATGAGTAAGATTCAATAAATATATCGTTGTCGATGGCCGAAGCTAACAACGATTGGAATCATATTAATCGACAAGTACTTAAATACATCTTGGAAATATGATGAGTAGAAAAAAAAAACTATTATGTCCAGAATCCCGGAAACATTCTGTATAAATCGTAATAACGAAGAGATATATAGTGCACAACCCATTGCAACAACTACCAATGTATAAAGATTTTTTTTCTCCTGGAGAACTTTATGAGACGGGCGATTTAAAGCAATGACAACATCTACACAACGACATAGTATAGCGGAAGATGCCCCCCAGCGCACGTTAATGGTTATTAATTTGACTTTTTATCGTGGTTTAGTAGTGGTAGTGGTGGAAGTAGCAGTAGAGGGTGCGTTGTTAAACGCTACGATGCGGATATATTCCTCTCTCGCAAAGGTTTAAACGGGCGAAAACCATTTAATGTCCGTTGAGGAACAGAGTGATACACTGTTTATTGCCAACAACGTCCATTGAATTTTGAATAGAACCACGCGCGTCCATTTTATACCTATCCCGTGCACGTTATATTTTAGCCGCATTATTTGCGATAAGAAAATGGAGAGACATAAAAAATTGAAATTAATTTGTGAGTATTTCGCACCTTCACAAGAATTGCAAAAAGTAATGATATTAAATGTCATTATGAATATACAGATAGATTGGTCCAGTGGTGTTTATTATATTTATTCAAACCGGCAGGATGGAAAAGTGCTTTTAACTTTTAATTTTGAAGTTAAAGAAGAATGAAAGGTGAAGGAGGAAATACACTACGGTATATATGTATCTGTATAGAGAAAACCCTTCGTCAAAAACTGAATTAATGATATTCCTCTTCTCCTTTTTTTTTCGCAAGTATAGACCTGTCGTGGGCATTAAGGGGCACATTGAAATGCCTTCAACATTATTATCATAATTCCCGTTCGTCCCAGTTAACGGAATACACTTTTGGTCTCAACTAATGACGCGAGAGGGGGCATTCTTCGATGTCGTTGTCGGGCATTTGTTCCCCTTACTTCCAAGTTGTTCAACGTCCTTTCGCTCTTTTCACCCAAACAATTTTACGAATCGTACGTGGAATAATAATATTTCGCGCAGCATCGCTTCGATAGAATGACATCCAAATTTGGCCATTCAATTTTCACTCTTTGTAACGTATAGAATATGTATACATCCAATATATATATATATATATATATACCATGGTATTGATTATATTATCGATGTAAATAATTATGCATGGATTAATGAATTCGTGGGAACATGAGTCGATCATGAAAAATGAAATTCTTCACATTGCATATGAACAAAAGTTGGGAAAGAGAGTAGAGACAGACGGATATATAAAGGGCGGGTGCGTTGCATACAAATATATTTGTGTACGAATGTATATATAACTACGTATGGAGGTAAATATATTGGAGGCCATAGCCCGCGTGAGAGCAGCTTCACCTGAAACAACACACCGTTTGCAGATCGCTGATCCCATAAGCGGCGAGCGCATTTCATCCCCTCTATTGTTCTCTGCGTTGGATTTGCCACGTTCCATCAATACATACTCGTTATTCGCGTGATGTAATACACAGTTTTCTCTAGATTATAAATAGAAATTTTCCACCACCGACAATTGAAGTTGGGAGAACAAATATAAACACATATTTTTTTTGTCATGGGCAAAATATTCGTAAAAACGCATATATGTATATGGCGCATGTAGAAATCAGCGGAAACATGAGAATAGTGGAGAAGCATCTTCTTGCACTGCTCTCATTCAATGTTTTCGCAGCATTAAACTTATTGGTGTGTTCATTTCGTCAAGACGCTGTCTGGATTTCTTGGGAAGAATGCGATCCAATGCCAAATTGGGATTGGCCGAAAGCGAGTTCATACGCAAACACAAAATGTGCGGACCACACATTGTGAAATGACTGGATGAGATGCTGCCAAACTCCAACAGAGTGGCTTTATATTTATGGTGCGACTGTGTTCTTTTTCAAAGATGTGGGTCCCTACATTTCTTTATTTATTTCACTTTGTTCCATGTTATTATTTTCCTTATTTTTTTTTTGCATCCCGTTTGCAAGCTGCTAAACGGATTATTCTAGAGTGACTGATAAGTGAACTTTAAACCAACAGAATTAACGCCAAATAATCGTTTAATAAATACAGAGAAGAAAAATAAAAGAAGTAAATGTCAGTGAGAGAGAAAAAAAAAATAAAATTGATAGAATAATAAAGTAAACGAACAAAAAAAAATCAAAGAATGGTGGACACGTTCCTAACGTGAATGAGATATTGTGTGTGCAGTAATATGCAAAGTGGATCACACAGAGCACCAATCAAAAAAAAATGAAGGGAAAGAGACAGTGGCGATAACGGGAGAGAGAGAGCGAAAACAAACGCGTGAAAATAACTGGATGTAGAGGGTACATGTGGATGAGAGCATCAGGGTTGGATCGCTAAAGGGGTGGCATGTGTGTGTGCCCGCTTGTGAACGTGCGAGGAGGGATAAAATGAGACCCAAGGGGTGATTAGCGGGACAAAAGCCTGAGCCGCTACAAGTGGAACCAAATTGGTAGAAAATTGATAATCAACCGCCAATATCAACCTACCATAACCAACCACACGTCGCGCGGTATGTATACGTATATGTTGGGATGGAAAATATTGCATTGGAAGGGCGAACATGATAACAGCTGACATGCCAGTTTAATAATGACATGTCTATCAATACCACCCTCGCCAAATAATTATTGGTGCATTCATCATTATAAAAATAAATAAATGAAGAAAGAATAAAAGATGAATACAAAAGAATAAAAAAGAAACTCGAGCTTATTTGTCGTCAAATTTCGAATTCTATGATAGTTTCAAACTACGAAAATAGTTTTGAAACAAAGAATACTGCCGAAACTACTTTTTCTCTAATTCTCATTATACCATACAGTTCACAGGTCCATAACTATAACGCATGAATTTATTGTATCACTCATCTATACGCATATTCCAATCATTCTTGCATAACTTCCTTTTATATACGTATGTATAATGTATGAATACGATATAGATTGATAAAGTGCATGCATACCTAAGAGCGCAAGGAAAGTGAGGACGCACCCAACAAGCCAAAGATCCAAAGAGCAACTTATTAAAATGTAAATACAAATCGACAAGTTGGTACCTCATATAGCGAGCACGTACGCTCACCATACACATACCTCCTACTTCACGAGCATATATGCGTCTATGTGTTTTCCATTCCGGTGCCATATGCCACCGCATTCTATTTAAAGTTGATTTGCACAAAGGGAAATTTGACATTTTTTTTCCATTCATTTCACATTAGTGCAATAATAAAAGCGGTCGATTGGATCATGTACCTACACCGCAACAACGAATGAGAATTTCGTGTGTGAATACGATGAGAGTACATATACATCCCTTGGGGGCCAATAATGTCAACCAAAAAATCCAAACATATATATGTTATAGATCGTTTCACATGGCCATGGACGATGTTGCCCCGCGGGCCCCCATGTTATCGCGTCGAGTCAATTCGTGCCCGTGTGGTCGTGCTCTGCGTGTACACATTAATTGTTTCCTCATTCACGGCAATATTCATCCGTATTGAATATTAAATTTGCCACAACCCGCGTGTGCGTTCACTCACATTTATATTTTCCCATGAAAATAATTCATGCATATTTCGGAAAACGTTACATGAGATTCTCTCTCTCCGGTTGAATATAAAACGGACGTAAAACTGAATCTAAAATTGAGTTTAAAAAATCGTTGATTGTCCTAGTGAATACTTTCAAATGTTATTCCAATTTCTCATTTTATTAGAAAACAAAAAAATGAGAAATTATACAAAATTATTTCACCCAAGGACTTACAGTTCCTTTTTGTTCTTTCAAAATTATTTTACTCTATGTGTCCTCGAGTTTTCTTATATGACGGAACCATAAATCTATACCGTCGAAGCCTCTCTACGCCCCCGAGACGTTGGCATTTTTCCTTCTTGCACTCAACCCCAACCAAACCAACATCAGATTTATGGACTCATAGATTCTTCCATGTTCCTGATGTCGACTATGCGCTCGCACCATATCCACTCTTTCCCTGTCGTCTATATACATACAGTATACGTCTGCGTTTTCATTTTCTTTTATCTGTTTTTGTTTCGCGATATCCCAGCGCGTCTTGTGGGTCTTCTTGAGCCAACACACTCGACCTTGCTTTCGCATATAGCGCGCAAAGGTTCATACTACCTCTATCTCTTTCTCATATGGTACAGCAGTGGTCGCTTCTAGTTTTCACTAATATAAATTATACGCAGGAAACAGTCGCTAGCCAACATAAATTTGTCACAAGTGTCTTTTCCACCCACTGTCCATGTACGTATACATGTGCAACGAAATCCGTTTGGGGGAAAAAAAGGATAAGAAGAGTCTAACCAAGAAAACGCGTCGTAAGTCTACGTCTGGATGCATCTTCTCGCGCGAGAGTGAGCATAAAATTCTCTCAACATTATTAAAGTACCCATAGTGAATGTAAATATTTATAGGAACCCGTACATATACGTCAGAAAACATTACGCACGCTGAACAAATTCCATTTTTTAATATATTAAAGAGAACTAAATAAATTTTTCCTTTTTAATGTAGAGAATAAATTGCTGTCGTTCGGAAAGAAAGAAAAGAAAAAAGAAATTCGAAATCTGTTTGTACTTGCTCGCGAACATGAAGAGTCAGTCGAATTCCCAATGGATGTCAAAGCCGCACAAAGGTCTCCCCTGTACCCGCCCCTATATATATATATATATATATATATATCCCAGTTTAGATTGAAGCAAGTCGATCGCGCGTCTCGTCCACCATCACAACTCTTTCTCTACTCCTCCTACACCCTAAAGCCAAAGTGAGCTTCCTCTTGGGCAACCCCCGGACGATCACCTCCATCCTATACCTATACTGCTTTCATTTCTCTTTCCTCCTGTGTATATACCCTCTTCCCCTATTCCTCTTTCTCTCTCTGTTCCAGCTCTCTCCCTGAGCGATGGGCTTATAAATATTCAATAGTCACGCGGCCAAGATAAACTAATTAAAACTTAGATCTCGGTAGTCACTTTAGATTTTTACTTACACAAGAAGCATTTCAGGGGAACCGGGCGCGGCCGTCGGAGACGATGAAAAAATAAATAAATAAATAATCTACAAGTCAGTTTACGTGCAGACCTACCGGTTATATGGGTATATATAGATATATATATATACCTATATGTATTTATATATGTAGTACGATAGCAAGCGCACCTTCTTCATTGCATGCACTCTTTATGAACAACGTAACTTGTCACCGCGATTAATGTGCTATACATTTCAAAGGAAGCTTTATTCTGTACTCTCATTAAGGCAACCATGTGTACTCAATTATTTTTTGCTAACTCACCGCACGCCATATCCTCACTACACCACTGCAGCCGGTTAATTCTTGTAATGGAAAATTGCCAATTTATGTCATTGGAAAACCATCTGCATCATCTGAAAATTAAAACAAAAAATTAACAATCTTTTTCATTAATTAATCATACAATTTTTTCTTCTTTATCATTCTTCATAAAAAAAAGAACTAAATGTATTACTACGCGAGGATATTGGTACCAATGCATTTGCCATTCTGAGTTTATACGAATTTCATTCTGTATTTTAATCCGTTGTTTGTGTTGTTCATTTTTTTAAATCTCTTTCACCCACCTTCAGTCTACAACAAAGCATCTGTGTTCTTTTTTTTTCCCTTTTATTATTCGTCTCTACCAAGGTTTACTTAAGATATTAAAACGCCCATTGTTTCCTTTTCTTTTCACCATCTTTCAATATATATATGCTTATATACTTAGAGTTTCTTTCCTTTCGTTTACCACCGCTGCGCAAGTAAAAGACTCGTGACGTTCGTTGTTTTACTAAAATGGGCTTCATTTAATTTGTAAAGCGGATTTTTGCACTAATCAACGGATTTGTGAGGAAAAGAAATGGCGACAGAGAGTGAAATATATGAGACGTTGATGTGCACAAAGCCCATCAGACTTGTGGAATTTTCACGACTGGAACAATGATCAAATGAAGTGACTCTTGCAGTGTGAAAGACATTACTAGAGGGGAATAAAAAGAATGAAGCAAAGCAATGCGAGAATTAAGAGGGAGAGTTTGACAGAGAGAGAGAAAGAGAGAGAGATTGGTAAGAACTAAAGAGGAGAGAAATAGATAGTCATTTGAATTTATTTTAATTATACTAACGAACAGCCACAACCACTACGAATATGGAGTGACAGCTAGAGCCTAACGAATTATTTGCACGAATATGATTGCAAGCATCTAATGAACAATTGACTGCTTATTCCTGCTCTGCACGTGGCGAGAAAATTTATATTCTGTAACAAACATAACTAGACTAAATTTTCAACTACAAGAAATGAAAAAGTCCGAAAGCGATGCAATTCATTCATGTGAACTTTGGTAACCCAGCTTGCTTTTCATCAAAAAAATGTCTATATTCAGACAGTGAATGCAAACGGGAATGCTCTTGATGACACTGTGAATGAGTAGCGTGACAAATGGATGCGATTCGATACGATTCGATTCGAGTTCTCGCCTCAAGCGAAGAACAAGAGCTTGCTCATTCCAGCATGTGCGGTTTCGATTCGAGGCCCAGAGGGGTTGCTTCTGCATCACAGCATTCTCTTTCTCCTTCATACTCTCACTCACTCTCCTCCATGCTCTCTGAACTCTACTCTTCCGATCCGTGTGACTCACCAACGTGGCTGTGGCCCAAACACACCCCTTCAGCGCGTCCAGAGGTAGGCGGGGTGGTTTCTATTTGCAATGCAAATTATAACATACCGTGTCACACGTACGTGCGAACCGAGAGAGACAGTACACACACGCACATCCACGTTTAAATATATAGTTCAATCCAGAGACGCATATACATATATATCATTTACACAACCAACCGCCCACCCACCCAGTCTCTCACACACACACACACACACGCACGCACGTTTGAACCAATACAACCCAAGAAAATTGGTCCTGCTATTTATGCACCAATGACTATGATTTCGAGATTTCCGACTCGTATGATTTTCTCTGACCAGACTTGATAATCATCATTTAATACTTTTTTTTTTTTCGTTTTTTCGAATATATGCGGACTGAACGGAGAAAAGAAAAAATCCAATTATACATCAAGATATTCCTAGTCATCCAAATATAAGTGTTATAATACACACGCAAACATAAGTTCTATAACAACTCTTTGATCAAAATTGAAAATATGAGAGAGAAAAATTGGAATAAAATATTACAATTGATAAGCATCTATTTGGAGCTCATTTCTTTTACGCTCCATCCGTATCAGGACCCTTATTACTAATAGCGAATGGCAGTATAGAGCGAGACGGAATGCCGTAACCGTGGCACACGGAATATCCGTTTTAGCAATGAGTTGTTTCCAGTTGAAGCCACTATTTTAAGCATGTATATATATATACAGATATAAACATACTTTTACTCGCACCGCCCATCACGCAGAGCTTTTCATATACCCAACACGCAAATACAACCCTTATACTTCCACACACCCCCGGGACATATACTGGTCGACCATATACATGCACTTCTCGGTAACAATGTTGGTCGCGCGATGGAGGCCGGTAATTAATCATTTAGAGATCGCGAGAAAGGGTCGATGAGAATTAAAAGGCCAAGAGGTAAAACGAGGAAACGCGAAATGGCCAACAATGGCTGAGATTGGCCTAGAACACACCGTTCCGGCTTATATACTTCAAACACGTTGGTATGTTATTATATTGAAGAGGGATGAAGAAAGGGGTAGCGTTTTACACTACACGCACATATATACAAACTTGCATCAAGTGGTAAATGTAACAGTGTATACAGCCTTGTTAGGCACGCTTCGTGAAGGGTATACATGTGTGATATAGCTCCCTATCGCTCTCCCAAGAAGCCCTATCATCAACCACTCTCCTTCTCACGTGACTCCCATCCTATATATATATATATATATATATATTTATAAGCTATATTTAATGACTAGATTTTACATTGAATGCACACAGTGTCTCTCAATTGGCACCTCGACAATGCTTTGGATTTGAGCTCAACAATAGTCTTCCGCGCTATTAACAGGCTTCGAAGCAAACTTCTGTATCAATTCTTTGCTGAGATCAGTGAGAATGTGATATTGACTGCCCCCGTGACTTTTTAATTATTGGATTATACGAAAGTAGCTGAAAATGACAGGCCACAGTCGCCTAAGAGAAATTGAATGTGGTTAAAATGCATGAATTTCCAAACCACCGTGTATATACATGAAATTGTACAACTCATAGCCGAAGGTGTACTTTACATGTTTAATATATACATATACACCTGGCACGCTGATAGCCGACTCACGTATGTTTCTGTGACGCTATCACAATCTCAAGAACTATATTCGCTCAATGTAATAGTCACCCTGTGATGGCAATATCGTTCGCTGTCACGCGAGATCATGATCACCAAGCCGACTGTAACCTCCTTCTGAGTTCTAGGAGGATGTGAAAGACATATTTCTCGTCTTATGTTCATAATTTGAGTTGTCAGGCTGTAGGTTACGGTGAATAAAGTGTATTTATATTATATTTTTCATTAGGAGACACATTAAAGTCATACGTTAGAATTGATGTCATTTATTTCATATTAATTTGACTTTGCCCATCTTATCCTGAAATGTTTTACGGGTCTGGAGGAAAATTTCGAATATTTTCAGCATCGAATTCTCAGACATTTGTAGTAGATTATGGAGAAATTGTCGAAAGTATCAGGATGATCTAATGATGATGTATAGAGGAGGAGAATAAGATGAAATGAATAGAATCATAGGAGGAGCTGAGAACGAGAAACATAAGTTGTCGATCTGGGTGAAGTTAGGAGGTGCTAACGAGTGTTTCGAGGACTGTTCTCGCCTCTCTATGTTAAATTTAGACAGGAATGAAGGCGAACCCTCGACCCGATCATTTCACCGTAGGAACGTTGTCCCGTGGGGCAGCCATTACCACTTGCAACACTCCGCCATTATCCGATGGCAAACCAAGAGCCACCCCCGTTGTCGTTGAATCGAATCCCTTCTAGTTACATAACCCACCATATCTATATATACAACAGTTATACTGTCTGCTCCTTGATAGCGTCATGTGGTGGTGGCTCAGCCTCATCGATATACCAATAACATATATTTCCCAATTCATATGTTCATCGATACAATCAATTAATGTCAGTATGAAATTGAATACGAAATTAAAAAACTCTTTTCGAAAAAAATTAAATATTAAATTACAAATAACAGGGTGCAGTATAGAGTTGGAGAAAATATTCTCACGTGTAGTACGAAGCGGAACCCAAAGACCACCCCTGAAACGTCAAAGTGATAAAATATATCACACAACATCTACTTGCATTTGTTATGCATGTGTAAATGCGCGTGCGGGCGAAACTCATGATGCGTGACGATTTGCGTTGAGTGTGGCAAATAAATATTCGATAAACGGTTTCAGACTTCATCGTCCGTGTCCTTGCTAAATGAATCTGATATTTTTTCATATTCATCCGGCGTGATAATAATTTATCTCGATTACGAATGTAATATTTCAAAGGATCTCAGATGATACTGAGTGTGCTAGAGTGGGATTTCCCCTGTGTGTTCAGGAAATAAAATAGAAGAACAATAATGATGAAAATACATTAGGATGTAGTAATGTATTGGCATCGGTATTAAATCACTCTCAATCGAATGAAACCAGCAGGTTGAACAATAAATCTCTCTTTGGTTTGGTTGAGAGTACATAGAAGGAGATCGAACTGCTGAATTAGTAAATTGCCTACTTAAAAAATCGCAATGATGTTAATCCAAGCCACAATGTGCGCGCCCCCACACCATGAACTTTGTATATATCTGTCAGAATAAGAAATAAAACCAAGGCACCAGAGGGTGGTGGAGGGTGTAGACTGAAAAGCAGAATAAAATCAACGTAACTCAATCGCGTTTATATACATCTACTCACATATCTTTCTCGCTCACTTTGCTCCCACAAATTTTTTTCTCTGCAAACTCTCTATATACAAAATATATTCACGTGATAGATGAAATACGGCATACTTATGCATACGAATCTGTTACAAATTACACAGACCATCAGGAAAAAATGAAAAGGAGATTATTTACGAATAATAATTTACATCGTTTATGCATAACATCCGTTTCCCTTAACAAATTCGGAAACGCATTGTAGGCTTACTTATATATATATCCGAAATCAGAAAACATTCAAATTATTTTCAACGTACATGAAAGAATCTGTTTGAATATATGAAAGAAAAATCAATGTTTAAACACGCAAATATTTATCATAGAAACAAAATAATTGAATATTCGATTGAGTAATAAAATGGAAGCATTTCTCACCCATGACGAATAATATTTCCATATCTCCATTTGTTGCTCCCCATATTTCAATGACCCAACTTTCTTTAGAAAAATTCCTTCTTTATTCATACCCCTGACAAATAATAATAGTCAGGTATTCATAAATTCGCATAAACTGTGACAAAGCTCCAATTATCACCGTACATCCAAGGATAATCATCAGTCTAACTCATCTGCCTGGTTGATGACGCGTCATTATCAGAGAGAATATCACGCGACGTCACAGCAAATAATCTCTCGGTACATACAACATATATATCTATCACAGTAGTTGACTAACGATCACGATTAATTATCGCGACAATAGATAGAAATAGGAAGGACGCGCGAGCATATATAATCCATAGAGAATCCTTGCCAAGCTCAACAAATTTCACCAATACAATTGTACAGATTCACTGCTCTGCTTCCTCTAATGTGGATTTGGCCAAGCTTGACTGAATTCTAACTGATGAGAGCAACTCTATATGTGTCTGCCTCTCACTCTTTGTACTCTATGCATCCGTGACGCACCACGATATGTATGCGCACGGGAATATAGTACTACAAACTCTGCGATTATAATGAAAACGACAATATAACAAACCACTCTAGATGATGATGATGACAAGATTCAGAATAATATAGAGGTAGAGGAGAGGGAGGCGGCAGGTTACACCGGATGATGGCCAGAATGCGATTGATCGTTGACGGATGACGGTGATGCAAACCAAACCGACAAGCAGACGTTACGCCTCGTTGCATTAATTGACTAATTAATTATGTAATCTAATGGTAATTAATCTTGTAATCCGGTCCACGACGCTGTAAAATATGTGTCCGATTCCGTGGTCCATGCGCCGATGGCGTGAGTAAGTTCACCATACATATATGTATATATGTGAGTACAATGGTCAGATGAATATGATATTTAGTTGCTAATGCACGTTTGTAAATTCTCCGGTTTATCAATTGGATGCAATTAAAATCGCCCCAATTGCAATTGTGTGTGAATGGTATTGACAATAGTCTGAAACAATATATTCGTCCGGTATTTATACTGCATTAATTTTTTTTCCCTTCATTTATGTTGCATCTAATTATAGATACCACTTATATCGTGTACATGTACCAATTGAATATCCTTATCGAGGTACATCGTTTATATCCGATTCATAAATATAAGATATATCTGAATATATATAATAATGACGACAAGGTTGGAAAATCAATGGAGATATTTATGAGGAAACATTGTGTACGGTGAGAGGGCACCTGCCGTGCCGCTGGCCATTCTAAACTCATATACTTATGTATGTATACACTATCACCGGGCACACGGTGCATTAACTGTATATGTGTTTCATTCTGTGGTATTTCTTATAGTTGGGGTGCGTGCGAGAACAGTGCCACGGTTATTACACGCGTCACGCAGCACTGCGGTCACGCACCCTCCGCTATTCCTTTTTTTTTTCCCTCATGAAGAGAGACCCTTATCATCGCCCTTCATCTTGTCAACTGAGCGCTGCACCATTATGCCACTTACAGCACAACTTCCTTCATGTAACTAACTATAACTTCACACAAATACATCATGTATTTATGAACTCTCTTTGCTCATACTTGCATGTCTATAAATCGCCCATCATCTTTGGCGTTTTGCTCGTACAATATCAAGATTCCCTTACATCTTCGCAGCCATTTATTGGCCCCTTTTTTATCCCTTCTTCCTTCCTTGTTTCAAAAGTATTATACAATTACAGATTCTTCGGAATTACCAACAATACACCTGCTGCTATTATTATTTTATTTGTTATTATATGTTTCGTTCTGAGAAAAAATGGAAATTACTAGTCGGGTGAAAGCATCATTTAATCACCTGCTGATAATATAATTATCAGTGTTAGGAAGTTTCAGTTGAAAAATCATGTATATATATATATATATATATATATATACATACTGTTTTAATGTAGAGAACATTAATGATGAAAAAAAGAGTATATGATCTTCTCCTCCATTCGATTTTTTTAAATCGTGAATATTGTTTTCCCTTTTCACATCCAACTCTAACTATTAATATCGAGTTTTTTTTCCATGTTTACATCAATCATCAATCCTAAAATTAAACTAAGAGAAACGAATGCTGAACATATTCAAGTGAGACTTCAGAAAGCTGCAGAAATTTGAGCGAGCCTTTCTTTTAAATCTCAAAGCTTTATCGTCAATATCCGGATCCAGCTGGAAAATCTAGGGATCTAGTAGATGTAGCCAAGCAGAAGCATCGCAAAGTCCATGAGGCAGTTTGCCTTCCTATCTCTCTTCCATCGTCCGCCCCGGTCATAGTAGTTCCTAGGGGGTGGCTAGATTCGCCGAAGCGTCTTAAGGAGGCGGAGAACGTAAAGCAGCATCGTTATCACGACGAGCGTTGGTTGGTCAAACGTCAGTAACGGCACAACCAATAGCACTCTGGTCTCAGGTTTTCTCGATTCGACCCCGCGTGCGCCACAACGGGGGTCGAGGGGGTTGTGGAACGCGCGTGGCTTCCAGCGTCACAGAGGGTATATAGCGAAACGGTGGCTGGTCCGAGACATATATCACAAGCAAACGCCACTGCCCACCAACGACGCTCGACCAAACGATCACCACACGTATTTTCTCATATATATATATAACAGAGCACCACAGCCGCACCCACATATACCCTCCATGGCCCTTTATATAGCCACCCTGTTATGCCCTTCTGTCCTCCGCGCTTTCCCTACTTTGCCACTAAACCAGAAAGACATTTCTTCCCATCTCTTTCAGCGCGTCCTACTGTCGCCAATAAGGATAATAGAAAATACACTGGCCTCGCATGCTGCTCCGGAAGGATACTTTTTTCCTCCCCTCCGCTTCTAGAATCCATGATGATTTAGGACCTTATATTGCCACAAGTATATAGTGGGCAAAAAGAGCTTTTGCAATAGGATTTACTGATGTTTTTTCTCTCGAACGGAGAAATATATATGGAGAAATTTCGGACGAAGGGCGCGGCACACTGCACTAGTCGGAAATTTATTGAATGAGGCCACACACTTACTGTCAGAATTGGAACAGCACGAAAGAAGAAGAGGAATCAAAATTAATTCATGTCACTTGAATATATCTTTTGTCTGATTTTTTAAATCAAGCAACAGAAAGAAAAATGTACAACGATATTGGTAAAAAGTAAACAGGTATATGAAAAAGCTATATGACGAGAAGCGTAGTCTATATATGTAAGACGAGAGAGCAAGAAAAGCAAGCGTCTCTGGCGACAACGACTACGACAACGAACAGACGATGACGACGACGACACATATAAATGGAACATTATCGTTGCAGCGCGTGAACATCGAATGCCGCCAAAAGACTCTCTCTCTGCTCTTCCATTCCACCGATGGAAGTGTCCAGTCGAGCGTGTGATGTATACCATCTTATCTCATCGGGACGATCGCACACCGTCGTGTGATGTTTGACGCGATATATGCGAACGAAAAGTATATAGTTTGAACTAACTCAAGTGCTTTGCAAGTAGTGAGAATTTTATACAGTCAGAAAATACATGATAAAAAAACTGCACATTGAGTGGATAGAATAATTTTTAAGGACGGAAAAAAATGACACGGCAAAGGATATGCTCTTTGCTACAGATTGCATAACTTTTCCGTCACACCGGTGAGAAATATGCGTTGCCTGCTACTGACATTGGTGCTACTGCTACTATTGCACCGAGGATGTATCTAAAAATGTTCTTTTAGTCCTCATTTATTCTTACTCATCGCTCGATATGAAGAAAAACAGAATCACATTACTCTATGAACGATTCCCTATGAGAGAAATGACAAATCAAGACCTGATGGTAACTAACACAAAGTATCATATTGACAAACATTATCATAAAAAAATAGCGTTAAACGAGAAAGATCGTAGGGTTTTGGCATAAATGTATATTCGCACGGCAGCGGATGCAAGTGGACCGAGAGAGAGAGAGAGAGCACCGACCAAAACGACTCTATAAATGCGTTTACTTTGTGCCGTAAAAGCAGCGTGCTTCAGTTGGCGTGCCGTTAAAGTATATATCTGAAGCTTTTGCCATGTATATATATATTCGTTGCTGCTATACCCGCCATGGCAAAGCACCGCTTTACCGTAAAAGCCCTCTTTGAGGGATCCGTTTATTGGTTGCTAAACATCAATATATTGCTTTCGTAGAATAGCACACGGGTGATGCAAAAAACTTGGCAAAATATGTATGTATATATATATACATATTACTATATATAATGTTCGTATACACACAAATATATATTCTGTGTACAATATATTGATAGGTATTTTTCTGAGCTTTTAAAAGCACCCGGCTGGTGTATACTCATAGCATAGACGCCACGGACAAGAAAAATTTATTCCCTCTACAATTTTATTGATGTTAAAAATTCCATACGGAATTTATTAGAATTTCTAGAATGATGAAGAAAATCATATATCTCGTATATGTGATGTAAGAAAATATATTTTACACAATATAATGTTTAATTAAATTTAATTATAGCGATGCATGCGCATGTTCCATGAAATGGATATGACCTCAAAGGCCTTTGACAATGTAAATCCTTAGATTTTATTTCTTATACGAGAGTGGCACCTGCTCTTGAGTGCTTTAGCGAAACCTTGGTAAAGACACTTTATGCCGAGAGGAGTTTAGATATAGCTAAGGCTCGAGGACAGCTTCGTTTAATGGACTTCAAATATATACATATAAGAACGACGCTCTTACGACGTGATATACACGTGGAATATATAGTGCCAATTCCATTACGATGATGCCAAGGAGTCCGTTAGAATTCAATGATTCGAACAACACCGGATGGCTGAAAAGTTTACGACACGTCACAAATTGTTAGAGTCTATACTTCAAAGCTCGATATAATTTATTTTTCCCGTCTCGAACATATACTTCGATCGAATAGAATGAGTACCATGATCATTAAAAAGACATAGTAATTTTTCATGTGATACAACATTGCATTAGCTATTATATAAAAGAATCTCTCAAGTATTCTGTTGACGTAATAACGATGCTCGTTCTCTTTCGCCAATATATGATATGGACACGTTTGAAGATACATGTGTATATATATACGTAATAGACGTTCGCAACATTATTCTCTTTCATTTCACAACGCTAACACGTCGCGTGTGAGTCATGATGAATCGATCGTCGATCCCCCGGGATAACAGGTCGCATCAAGCAAGGATCAACAGACACCTCGCGCGCTCACCAAACAACCCCCGTGAGCAACTACGTCTCACCCTTCTTCTCATATCATATCATATGAACTGCTATGGTACCACAATGGCCTCTCACCCATCACCCATTTTTCCTGTCACTTAAATATCGTACCTCATCCACAAGACATTTTATACACTTGTATAGAATATTTTTAGCATCGAATCCCCAGGATTGCAAGCAATAATAAACCGATTATCTTCTCTCTATTGACATGTTGATGAAAAACAAGAGAAAAAAATAATTCAAATCACGAAATGTCTTATAGTAAAAGAATATATTCCAAGCGATGTCTGAAGTTAATTCATTTTCTAGTCACCATTCTCGTTATCTACGCATGGTATATACATATATACAATCTCCAATTCCTTTGACACTCTCTTTCCTCCTTGTGACCCTCAAACCAATACATAACACATCGAGACCAATATCGAGATTAATCCAATAGAAAACGTGTACAAGTGGTGATGCAGTGATTGCTGGGGCGACATGGCGAATATCTCTCGTATCCGGATTGGATGCGATGCGTCGTGACGCAATAAGTTCACTCGTGGAATTCTCCCGACCGTCATATATATATATTTATGTATGCATGAGTGAATATATACATCGATCAGATATAATATCTTCCTGGCATATAAAAAAATCTGCCGCGTGACCCGCAATGCGCACGAGGATTATTTCGGATTTAGGTTTAAGCATTTGATGAGAATATGATCCAAACAGAAAAAAAAGTTATAGGTGTTGCATGGATGTCATTTATATATTAACTTCAGTTGTAGGCTGTGGTCATTCGTTGCCTTCGAATTCATAGGAGATTTGTGACGTCTGACGCAATCGCCAGGAGTTATATTGACGGACAAAATAAGCCGCACATATGATAGAAATACTAAAAAAAAAAGGAGATAAGGGGAGTAAATCGCGTTATAACCCCACTTATACATCTCTTTTCGCCATTTATATGACATCAATAAAAAGCAACGCTCCTCATAAATGTATGTGTGTAAACAGAATAAGCTATATCATCATATTTATGCAGTATCTCCTGAAAATGAAATATACAAAATAGAAATATTACTGCACACACATTACAGTAATATTTCTTTATGCTCTCACGATTTAGCATATTACTCATAAAAGATGAATATCAATTTTGGCTACTCTCGTATCTTTCAAAGCTTATCATTCTCTCTTTTGGTATTTTACCAAGCGAGTGAATTTTTTTTCATCACACACCTATTTCTATGCGTTTAATGGCTACACCCTCGATTTTCGCATCATTGACTTTGAAAGGTTGAAATCGAAACTAATGAATGCATGTTGCTGGTGCTTTACCCGTTACTCTGTTGCTCGTCAACGTGGAATAGTTATTTCACCGTCGACTAATTATTGTCCAGTATATGTGACGTAGCGTCAAACGTTACCGAGTCAACATCAAAAGCTTCCATCTCACTATACCAACGATCACTGTATATGTATCTATCTATATCCAATATATAAAATCGAACCCGACACCATGCGCCCATGCACTCTTTCCTTTCCATTGGTAGTCTCATCAACGTTGCTGGATCCCACAATGGATATGCTGCACTACAGGGTGAAAGAGCTCGGGCAATGCCGAGCGTGTTTCGTGTTCGAACACTCCCGTCCGTACGATGAGAGAATAAGAGAGACAGAGTGAAAAACATTTTCCATTCATTTTACTACATACTTTATATATATGCATATATACTGTCACACAATCACGCCCCTCAAAAATTTGCATGAAATTGCTTATTAAATTAAACTAAATCATTTGCGATGGTTTAACGATATTGTACAACTATTTATCTTTCGCTTCTTAACTTCTGGATAGAGCCACAATTAAACAAGTTTTTCACCGCTATTACCATTAATTAAAGTGCATACCATTGTAAGACATGTATCGTTATCGTAATTTTTTTTTTAATTGCTGCTAACTTTCGATTCATTCACGCGACGAATTATTGATCATTTGATGAATATATTCTCTTAGAGGTGAATATTTATCACAAAATTCACGTCATAATTTAATAAAATGTAGATGGGTGAGGCACAGCATCTAAGCGACGATTTCCATGGAAAATATACAATACTAATAAAGGCTCGACGCCCATCATGTTGTATATATTGAATATGTTGGACCGTCACTCACGTCTGTGGCCGCGTCGCGCGGTCTGTTTCCGGGTAAAATCAAACCGCGCGACAGCCGACGGCATGTGCTGTTTGACGCGCACAATCTGGCAATGACATTTCGCAAATGTTATCCCTCTCTGACTTGTTATATGAATCATTTGTATCTCACTATATTTCTCTAATCAATCCAAGAAAATTCTGCACAATCTGTCCAACAATTTTAATTCACATGAATATGTTATAATGAGGTAATATCAACAATTAGATCTGTACGTTTTTTCAAACGTGAAAGAAATAAATACCTGATCTATTCGAAACACACTTCATGAATAAAAATTCATATGAATATATTCTTGTGCCTCACGTTACCAAAAGTACGACATACAAAACAAGAAGCAAAGAGCAAACTTTATTCTTCCCTTTTATTTTCGCAAATCCGTACAGAAAGAAGACATCATGCGTCGGCAAGAACGTTAAAAAGGGTTTCACCTCCGGTTACCAGTTTTCAACTAAGCCGATATGCATTCATTACAATGAGAAATAAAAGGTCTGAGGAACAAGTGAAAAGTTTCCACACGCGCAGCACCGGCTTATCAACTTGCTCTTGAATTTTCTATTATTTAAGAGAATGCTCGTTCCTCTTCTTTTTAACTCTCACTTCTGATCTTTTATATACTATATTCTTGGACTTTCACTCTTCCTCTCCCTCGCCCTTACATATACATATATATCTGTTCCTATATACGATATTCCTAGTCGTGCAACGCGTTTCTCCCTTCAGACCACCTGAGCCAAGGAAAAGTTAACCAAACTTCGTTCTTCTGCTCAACGCAAAAGCGAAGATGCATGGCATTTGAAGTTTGTTAAATGTCATTAGCATATTTATTTGTCGTCGAAAGTAGTTTGCGCATTTCTCTGTCTCTCTCGTTCTCTCCATCTCTTTCCCGCACCTTTTTTTCTCTCACACTCATTGACTAGTCGATAAATACATTTTAGATTTATCCTCTCATATACTTTCTTATTTTTTACTTCAACCGATTTATTCATTTATTATTTCTATTTACATACTTTTTTTCCCAATAATGATTTCGTGACTTGCCCAGACTTCTTTCAGGACATTTAATAAAGTGCATACTCGTCTCACATTTAGCGATCTTCTTCCGAATATCAAAGTTGAAAGTGAAAAAAAAACCAATCATAAATAATTTGTGATCGTCTCATGAAGCAAAGAAAGTTCGATATGACTTTGTGCATTAAACTTTTATGTGTATGTATTGCTGTTCCACAACAATATATATCAGTGTGGGTAAACATTTAGTATATGCTAATGATCTGCACGACGATGTGATATAGCGCGAATGATGCATAAATATTCTTGCGTATATACATACCTATATATATTATATATAAATATATGGAACACAAGAGTATATGTATAACAATGCCACAAACCCAGTGGTGCATGCAACGTGTCGCGATGCCACGGTATTAAGGGTCGCGTTCATTTATTTTTACACTTATATTTTACTTTATTTTGTTCCCCATTTCACTTCTACTCTCCTTCTGTTATCGCACGTTGTTACATAGCGTGGAATATAATATGTAACACAAAAGTCACCTGTCATTATGTTCTCTCACCCGCCACGACAACCAATAAAATTTATAGATTACATTTGAATTCCCTTGATAAACAACATGAAGTAAAGATTAGAAATCCATCTATCTTGGCGTTGATGTGTTAAATTTTTCATTCTCGTATTTGTTAATGATTTTTCTCTTAGATTGATTTTGTACAGTCTAAATACCAAAATGTGTTGGGTAGATTGATTTTAGCATATCAACAAAATAACATGTATTATATAACGAAAGAGAAATGAATTTTGCAACACGACACGTGTATATTTATATGTATATGTATATATATATATTCTCTTCACGAATATTTTTCTTATGGGTTCGTTGATTTCGCGTTGAAACCGCGAGCAACGCGTATTGTATACCTATATAAGCCCCCGGCGTTGAAATTCAGTATTTTTGCAATTCCGCATCGATGGACGCAACAGGCGGCTCTTCCCATATACACAACGGTCGCGAGAGAGTACAGTGAAATTGCCAAACCGCTATACTGATATACACACACCAACACATTCACTTGCCCCAATACTACACCAATACACTTACATTGGTTTGGTTAATATATATACACATTGGTGAAGATACAGTACCTATACAAATACTTCAACGCCTAACAGCTTTACACACATTTGATTCCACTGATACATATCAATATATACATATACTTTGCAGTTACACGTGTGTGTTTTGCGTGAATGCCATCTTCACCCTCGGGCGCAGATCAACATAAGCATTCTGTTTCGTTGCCCACCCATTGAAAACAAATGGTAGATTGCCTTGCCAAAGCAACGTTTTTCACAAGCAACAAAGCAAAAAGTTATTTTTCTTTCTATATCGAAGAAAAAAAAATATGCTAACTTTTTTTATGTTTTCATTTCATACAGATGAATGGGTTATGTAGTGCGTTGTATAATTTGCTATTTTTATATTTCATTATAATGAATTGTTTAACTCGTCGAGGCAGTCACAGGTTGTTGAAAAAGAAGGACTCTATACTAATTTAGCATCAAAACTTATTGTGTATTCCGAATCAATATTCATATACTTGAATAGAATCAACAATTTGTAACTTTGATCACAATGAATTGCATCTGTAGATCGTGCGAAATTTACCTTGGTTTAAATTCATGAGAAATAATTTCCATTCTTTTTTTCCTACGTGTAACAACATCGTCATGACACACACATAAATGGCAAAATGAAAATGTAAAATTTCTGAGAATATTTCCTGAAGACCTTCCTCCAAATTCGAATCCAATTGAACTTCATTGCTCCTGATAATGACGACACAACTCTGATATATTTTCTTCAGTTCGAAGACTAATCTTCGAAATTATGCTATAGGGGATATGCGAATGTTATCCTAGGGACTTTATACTTCACATGTTCGTCGCTCTGTGCAGCTCTGTTCTAGAGTTTTGGCATCGATGCGTATGACAACAAATGTGTTTCGTTTACTTCTGATTGAAAGCAAAAATGTTACATATCTCAATCAATCTGAATTGTGTTTAGAAAGTAGTGGAAGAATAATTAGTTCCAATTTTAATTCATGACAGTATTCATGATTGGCTTCTGAATTTGAAATTCTCAAGAGGTAAATACATAAAATATCGTGTATAACCTCAACACATTTATGTTGACGATACTTCATAATGCATTTTCTTTTCTGGATTGATTTTCTAATATTTTCGTTGCTATTCTGTCTATTCTATTTCAGGACGTATAAATAAATTGGATTGAAAAATAAATTATGGCTGACACAAAATCTACGGAGACTCAGGAATGGATACATCCAGATCAAATGATGCAAATGCATCGATTGAAAATGAAGAAACGTGCACTACAAGCACGAATGAATCGAACAACAGTAGGATTGCCGAAACCATCATTAGATATAACAGTCCAAGTTTCACCGAATAAATCAAACACATCGCAATCTCAGAAACGTAAGAATCCATTCCTCAAAAATGATGCGAGCAAAAAATTAAAAGACAATAGTATCACATCTGGACTGGATGCCAGCGCAGATTCAACTCTATTTGAATTGATAAAATATCAAATATCATCGAAAAAAACGGAACAGAGTACGGCAACTATAAATTCGCAAGACAATTCGAATTTATCATTCACCAGTAAATTATCAAACTTAGAAAATTATGAGCAAGCATCTTCAGAGCCTGAACCAATGAAAGGTGAAACTTATATACCAATTGACTGGACTCTGAATAGTAAAATGAGATTCATGTCAGTGAAACCGTTCGCATGGAATGGTAAATTGAAAACTAGTGAACAAGCATCAGGTACCACAGGTTTTGTTAGGTGTTTGAATACAGGAGAACAAGAAACAACACTAGACACCAGTCCCAATGCACGGTAGGTTCCATTGAGTCTCTGATAGCACAAAAAAAATGCAACCCTCCCAATATTCATTAATTAATCGGATAAATATTCATTCTAGATTTCATCAGTGCTGTCTTATCTGGCAACACCCATCTCTACCATGGATTGAACTCTTTCCACGATCAGCTGGAAGAGTGAGTTCATCACTTGCGAGTAATTCCGCCATAACAAATAATCAATTCATCAAAGACGCATTATTCTCCGAATGGACTGAGAGTTTTCGATCACTCTTTCATCTGCTACGTGCACGACAATGTCCTTATTTTTATGTTTGCGCCAATACATTCACTGCATTATTCCGTGCTGCGGGTATTTGTGGTGTATCAGAAGTGCATGTTCTTCTAACGCCGACAACTCGAGGTTTTCGACAATCATTAAAGCAAGAGGAAATTGAATACACAATGCCATTGAGAGACAATGGTAAACGGCGATCAGACATTACAGATTCTGGATATGATACATTAGATTCGAATACTTCGAATACAGTTGACCGTGCTGATCATTTCAACAATATCAATGATGAAGATAATGAAGATGAAGATGATGACAATTTATTGCAAAGTTTGGGGATTGATGATTCAGAAATACGTAAAATAAATAAATGTCAGAAAAGAATTGCTATGGAGAGAGAGACTGAAATTGATGCGTTGAAGCAATCACTTGTATTTGTGAAAGGTATCGAAGCTCAGGCGTTGTTCAATTTTCTGATCAATTGCAAATCCGCGGTGGCTGCTACAGGCGCATTAGCTGGAATACCTCCCACACTTTTGGCACCAGTAGCCTTTCACAGTGCAACATTGAAACCATTGAAAGTACGCGAGAGCGTTGTACGAATTGATAGTGATAAATACTATTCGCTCGAGGTAAAAGGACCAATTTTACCTCACGTATTGCCGTCACTCTGCAGCCTCATTAAATCTAGTCAATTGGAACAATTCTCTGTTAGCTGCGCACAATTGTCTTCAACAAAATCATTTACACATGCCAAGCATGGATCAGGTGTGTATTATTTCTATTCTCACAATACTCGCTTTACGAATTCTGCATACAGCTCATCAAACTAATTCATTGAATTATTGTGTTATAGACTTGCGAGTAGATGAAAATGGAATAGAGAAAAAACCAGAAAGTGTCTTTGGTCAAGAGAATCTTAGTGATTGTGGTTTCAATAGTGAATTATTGTCGCATTTTTGTAATCCAGACTCTTCACGGATCAGTGTTGTGGAAAGTCTAAAGTACTCTAACGACGGATACTTCTGGTCCTGATTGAAACAGTTTTCGGAAAACACAAAAATATGCGGACCTGCTTCATATACATTTTCATCAATACAAGTAGGCATTCATAAAAAATCCCAATAGCCCGCCATTCAGAAGCGCTGCCTTCGAAATGGTTAAAAAGCATGGTACTAAATGTACGACCTACTCTCAGGAAGTGATAAATTTCTACTGCATCGACCGTAAGTCACATATTGTTTGTTCTGTGAATAACGACCAATGGCTATTTACTTTCGAGTGGTATAGTCACGGTTTACTTTGATAGTATTCATCTAAGTAGATAATTTATATATTTTTTCCGCTTGTATGGAACTTAGCTCGAATATGCATCCACGGTTTCATGCGATTGAGGCGGGAACTTCGATCAAGAACCAAGATTTGTTTCAAAGTATCAATATGACTCTCACGTTGACACAGATCCAATTTAGCAAAGGAATCGCATTTATAATGATCATCTCAAACTTTACCATTTAATTACCTATCATTATCTCCATATCATTAATTACCTATCATTCTCCATATTCTCTCATCATCACACCCATCCTCCTGAGCATCCATTCACATCGGCCAATAATCTAGTCAACGTAGAGAAGAAAAAAATCATTGAGCTCCACACATGGCAACGTAAGATACAAAGAAAAATTGTTTTAAGCATTATCTGAAGTTGATGTTAGAATAAAATTTATTTTTTTGTATCAATTCTAGAATAGAACTAAATTTTTTTGCCTTTTTTTCTCTCCCATTTACTTCCTTCGTCTTCTTTCGTACCCTAATCTTCTAACAATTTCTTTTCATGACTCTTTCTTAATCAGCCATCAGATAAGTGAAAATTGGATCCAGAACGAGACAAATTAACTTGCAAGTGCGTCACATACTCGATGATGATATCGAATTTTCCATAGCTGAACCCGGACCATTCTTGGTGGGGGGGCTTTAGCTCCAGCAATTCATGGGCTATCCCTAAAAATAACGAATCGATAGCCCCGCCGAATCCGTCGACAAAAGTACCCGCCAGATAGGACAATTAATCGATCGAACCAACAAAATACTGTGTAACGATGTTATCTAAAAATACGTTGTTGTTCACCATTTTTTAATAAAGAAAAATTTATTTAACAAATTTAAAAATCATTTCTCTCAACATTTGATCCGTTTTGATCATGGTCCAACAGTCACTACTAACAATTAAAAATTGCAAATGAAGCTGCATAATGCCACTATACATATCCTTTACTTGGAAATTTGCCAAGCGTCTCTCACACAATTCAATTACAACGAAAAGATGTGGAGAAAAATACCTTGATGCTAAATTCAAGTGATACAAAAATGAAACATGCCTCACTACATAAAAAATTAAATACCCCACGTATGATTAAGCCAGAACGTATGTCATTCATAGTCACCCTCTTGCACAACCAGGAGAATGATTTCGGCACGGGGTATAATGTGTGAGAATGCTATGGATCAGACCCAAACAAATATTACAGCAGAAAAGAAATGAAATAATAAAAGGAAAGAACAGCGATGAAAAAGTGGATAGTAGATCGATGCGAGCGAGTGTCCGGGACCCACGCATAGTGTAGATTCACACTGGAGTAAAAGAGCCCCTCGCCCTCTCGCATGTTTGCGTGGCCAGGAGGGGCCAGGGCGAGTGAATTACCGGGGGTTGCTCGGGCTGTTCTGTTGCCGCGGTGGGCATTGGATAAAGAAGAAGAGTAAATGTACAAGTGTAAGGGAGATAGAATGAGGGTTGATACCAACGACTCCTCGCTGCCGTCGTCGTCGTCGTCGTCGTCGTCGTCGTCGCTGAGCAATAGGGAAACCGACGGGGTGCGCGAAAAAGGGGAAGAAGACCACAGGGAGAAAGGAAGACGTCGGGGGAGAATATACATACAAGTGCGTGTACAACACACACAAGGTATATAGATAACAGGGTGAATGTGAGTAAAAGGGAAAATGTATTGGGCGCTGAGAGACAGAGTGAGAGAGACACGAGAGAAAAAACGACAAAGAAAAAAGACGCGAAATTTTACGAAGGGAGCAGCGGAATAACACACGCGGCAAGTGCGTGCAGGCTGTCGTCAGCCAGCCTTCGATTTTTGTTCACCGCCAAAACCCACCCCTCCAACTTTATCATTGTTACATTTTTAATAATTCACTCTACTCATGAAAAAAAGGCAATGCAATTAGTCGAAAAATTTTAATCGGATTATATCCGTCATCCCCATTATTGATTTATATTACGATGTTCCCCAAGGCAAATTAATATCAGCTTGTGAGGTTAATAAAATAAGAAATATGCGAAATGAAGAATTAATATGCAGTCAATTGATTTCCTGCTGTGCCATGAAATAAGAATGAAGTAAAAAAACGAAGTCAAAGTGCGTGCTTGGTTAAAAGCCGGACATGTCGGTAGATACCTTCGATGCGTTCATCGTACATATACATATCTTTGATAGTGGTCGTCATCGTTGTCGCCATCGACGTTGTCGTCGTTTGTTCCCTACATTAACTTTATAACTACTCCCATGGCCTTCCCGTAATATACAACGTTGAATATATATTCAACGTCAGCGGTAAAGAAAGAGCTCAACATACGAGAAGCTTGCAGGGTTCGAAAACACCGAGGCAGCGACACAGAGCTACATATCTCTCCCTTTCTCACTCACTCATTTGCTCTCGAGCTCTCTGAGCTTGTTGTATGTGTGTTGCTCGGGCAGAAACCGTGGCTCTGATGTAGCGGCGGCGTGGGGGGGTGCCGCCCCCCCGTGGGGCTCGGCTCGTTGCCGCTCGTCGGCCCCCGACAGTCCCTAGTCGTCGTCCCCCTATAGACTATGATATCAGTCGCGACTCGGCGAGGGAGCCACAACGTGTGCCCCACTCGCTCTTAACATTAAATCATTTTACCAAACGCGTTCCGGAATAACTACACAAAACTATTGCATAAACAAATATATAGAGATTTTTAACTAGACGGATGGACCTCGTGCCCTGAAGAGTCGCGTTGCATTTGTTAGTGTACCCTCAATTCTTTCTTCACACCTCGGTTTACGTCATCACATTTGTCTCAACTTCCGCCAGGTAAGCTCTAATTAAGGATATATACATACATACATATGCAATAACATGTAATATGGACGCTTGAGAGCCTCTTCAATGTCAAATGTTGAATACGACTTGAAGAAAAATACATATACTGTATATATGTTATCCAGGAAGTATAAGAAACATGTTTATAGCTTGGAGAACTGAGATGAAGTTACTACTGTCAGAGGGTGGCGAACGATTGGCATGTGTACGAATGTGAATCATAGACGATATTGGCCGTGGATTAAAATAAGAGTTTTTCTTACTATTTCCACATTGTTCTCAATGTACAGGTGAGATAGGGGATACAATGAAATCTATGCATAGACTTCGGATTCTGATCGCAACGCACAAGTTGCGGTTGTATATCTGTATAGGCATAAACGCGCGGTAGCGCATCAGTTGTGTCGCGAACGTGTGCCAACCGCGGTATTAATAGACAGCTAAGCTAACTTCTCTTGGTTGGTGCCACGGGTTTTGTGTGTATGTGAGGACGAATGGGGGGATCTGAGAGACGCGCAGATATACAGAGGGAGAGAGGATGAGAGGCTTTTAGCTCAACGCCAATAATGTATGAAATGTATGTATGTTAATGGGAAATATTTTTCACGTGTTATTGCATATTGCACTGGTTGGGATTTATTGCCAAGAATCATGCCTTTAACTGCGCATATCCGGATGAACAAATGAATGAGAATACACAATAATACGGTGTTGAGTTATATGATGTGTAGAAAACGAGAACAGATATGGCGCGGGCCTCAGGGCCCTGAGCACTATGTGTGACAACATATACCCATGAGCGCTCTCTGATAACAACACGGTATGGAGAAAAAGGAGAAAAAAGTTGCTTGGCTCAGCACAGTTTATGTACATAGTGAACAAGCGACAAAGTGTATCATGAATTACTTCGGAATGTCAACGATAGCCAGCAGTTATATACGCACTGGATGGTTCGGCAGTAGTGCATGCATCACTGCGGCTAATTATAGACAGGATACCCAATCCAACTGTAATTTTCAAGTTGCCAGTTGCATTGCAATCACAGTCGCATTACCTTCGAATGTAATCCATCGATGTAATTATGTTTATCTACTAATTGCTATTGTCAAATGTAATTGTCTCATTGATTCGTCGCTTCCATATGTTTGTTTTTTTTTTCTTTTTCATATTTTTATTTTTGATACGATCTTTACACTTTGCTCTATCTGACCAAGTTTTAATTGTCTTTGATATCGTGGAAGACCCCGCCCATCATTTTTTATCTGGAGTTTTACATTCATCGCATTATTACTCAAACCTTCTCGATTTCTCGACTAATTGATATTTCAGAACTTGATATTTGTTCTAAAATTATTAGTAGATAATAAAAAAGTATGAAAACGATGAATAAAATGGAGACGGAGGGAAAAATAAAAATAGGGCGCATTGAAAAGCCTTCAGGCAGCAGGACAGACAAAAGTCGCGCTGAGGGCAACAACAAAATTATGGATCGAGTCGTACAGCACCTTCCTTTTGCGCATGATCGCATGGTCCTCGGTTTTCTCTCCCTGGTATATACATTCACCCATAGCCCCTTTCAACCATCACTCTCTCATTCTCGCTGCCCGCATCCCCCTCGTATTGCCGCCCACGAAGTCGAGTTTACAAACAGACTCTGGCGCAATGTTCATGGAATATTTCCACACGCACGACCGTGTCGATGGTGTATGTGTGGATTAGGCGCTAGTAACATAACACGTTAGCGCCATTAATTGCTACCTATGAATGGAATTAGTGCGCACTATCAAGTAATATAAATTACATGTATACATTGTGTATAAACACATAAGAAATAATATTTCTGTGGACAATTATTAAAAATAAACTAATCTTCAATTTCTAGATCTTTATAATCGTCTGAAATGGGTGATAAAACATTTAATTTAACGTGGAATAATCACTTGGCGAATCTCTCGGGACTCTTTGAAGCCCTTTACAAAAGTGGATCCTTGACTGACACAACGTTAGCCTGCCAAGGCGGTTTATTGCGTGCACATAGGCTGGTATTGGCCGCTTGCAGCCCCTATTTCGAGAGAGTCTTCAAGGAGCATTATGGCGAGCAGCCCATTCTCATTCTCAAAGGTAATTAAATTATTATCTCATACATACGGGCTAAATAACGGTAAGAAATTTGTCAATTTCACATGACTGATTGATAAATCATTGAACCATAGGTGTAGCAGTTGAGGAAATGGAATGTTTATTAGATTTCATGTATCGAGGATCAATCAATGTGGCAGAAGAACATTTGCCATCATTAATAAAAACCGCTACCGATTTAGAAATTCGTGGACTGTCGGGCAATCATAGAAATGATAGTGATATGTATTCCCGAGTAGAAACGAGGGTCCAGAGTTGCCATATTGAGACGAGATTTCGTCCAATGGATTATAGAAAACCTCAATCTGTTCCATTTTTATCAAAAGGAAATTGTAGCGGTTCCATTGAGGATGTTGATAGTATTAAAATGGAGGAAATTGAGGTTGAAGATGATCCGATGGTGATAGAAGGACATGAAGATAGCTCTGAGGACCCAATGCCTCTGGCCAGCGAGCATATTGTAATTTAATTTTTTGTCCAATTAATTGACAATCAATACTTCTCATCAATTACTTCACTGACTTCTTTCTGTTTGTTTCGTTTTCAATAGAGACATGTACCACCTCCAATGTTCAAACGTCACAGCACAAGGTCTGAAGGCCAGAAACGCATTGCAATCGGTCGGAATGCCAGAGATAATGAAAATACTTCACAACGTCAGCGTCAAGATAATGACGAATCACCAAGAAATTCAAATCACGATGAAACTTTCGATAACGCTTTGTCAGCCGACGGTATTAAATGTGAAGCAACTTTTAATTCTACTTCAGATCCAACAGTTCCAGCTATTCAGATGAATGATGACTCAACTGATCATGGGCGATTAATTATGGTACGAAATATTATATAAATTCTATCCCTATATGAAGAAATAATAAAATTAATAAATGAATCATTTTTAGGGTTCATCGAGTACTGAAAATTTAGATGAGCCTATGACAAAAACTGTAGAGAAAAATGGTAACGCAGATCCTGATAAGAAGACTATCAACAATATCAGTAATACAGCGAAGGAGCGTAAAGTAGCTCCGCAGCGAAGTAAAGCACAATATAAACCATTCCCCTGTGATCTTTGTACTCTTGCATTCACTCGGGCATCACATCTCGCACGACATCGACGAGTTCATACCGGCGAACGTCCATTCTCGTGCAGCCTCTGTCCCCGTATGTTTGCTCGGCAAGACAAATTGAAACAGCATATGGACTCACATTTGCAATGGCCAAAACGCAAAGCACTAGCCGGACTCGATGGAGGCATTATTGGTGGTGATGCTCAACAGCATCAAGCTACAGCAAGTTTGGCGACCAAAGGCAAACGTGGCAGACCGAGAAAGGTGAACACGACACCATCTATAATACGCGAACAGCCGACAGGACGTGACAATTGAAAATAATAAAATTAAAAAAATACCCGTGCTGGGACGTGTCAAATCGTGACTGCGACTGGTAACAATCGGGAAATAATATAAAACATTCAGAGAATCATATGGTTGATGAACAATTATTGATGATGATGAATAATTCGATTTTTTTTGTTTTTTTTGTTGTTGAAGGTTTCAATGGAGCAGTCAGCATTGCTGGAAATTTTGAAATTTGGTGAGTTTAGTTCGATGTTGAATAAAACGCATTCAATGTGTGCGAGAAGTAATCGCGACGCACATGATCACTTAACGAATGAAGGGGCAGATGGAATAGATCAAAAGTGCAATGACGATTAGAATGACGTAAAATCTTGGTTTTTTCGATAGTTAAAAATCTATTGAAAAATTTGATGGAACATAATTGAAGAAATTACGCCAATATATTACAATATATATGATTACTCCATCATATGCACGTGTGATGACAGTTTTCGTCTTTCAAAGTAATGGAGAAAATATTTGTGTGTGTATGTAAGTGAGTTGTACGAAAATGTTCCGAAAATATGTATACATACATATATATTCGCATATATATACATATATATATATATAAAGGTACCTGAATCAGTCCCAGGATATTGCAGAAATATTCATGATTTAATCTGAATTAATTGATCCGAATTAATTATTGCTTGAAAATCTAATATAGAACCGTACATTGGGAGCACAGACTCCATAATGGCGGAAATGAAAAAATTTCAAACAATTATCAATATTTGCGACAAAACATTTACCTAAGATTTAAAAATGTGACCAAAGAAAAATCCTTTTTACCCAAATTGGTTTTTACTAAACGAAAACAAAAAACCAAAGAATAGTTTGAAATATTTTTCCATACGCCACATTATTATCCACATACATCGAGTACAAATGCCCAAATATTTCAAACAATACATGTATACATTTATATATCTATATATATATATAGATATATAATTGGATAGGATAAAAGTGATTTGCAGAGTGAATGTTGAAACCTGGTATCAATATTATCATGCAGGTGTGTATGTGTGAAGACTTACTTCTATCCATATTTCAATTGCAACAAAAATCGTTGATCTAGAAGCTCTTCCTTTGAAGAACAGTGAACAGATTTATAATTTCTTTCTTTTTGTTCTCATGGAACACTATATTTTACAACATCTTTTGATGTTTTGTTGATGTTATGCACAAATTTTTTTTGTTATTCGATTATTATTATTATTATGGCTATGATTGTTGTTGTAGAAACTTGATTGGTTGATTATAAATCTAATGTGCAATTCAATTACTTGATAATACTGATGTTTCCTGAATCTTTGTGTTCTAGAATAAGTCATTCGTCTTCACCAACTTTTTATTATTGATAATAATATAGTATAATAATTTATGTGCAATTGTAAATCACTAGCCAATGTGCAAGAACGATTTTCATATCTCATTACATAACGCGTAATCAATGTGTAAATAAATGGTAAAAATTGGACACGAATACAATACTTTATAGTTGCTATCAATTTTCCATGAGTGTTTATGATCTTTCTCAAAATTCCAATATACCCGTTCTATGAATGGGAAAAACTACCTGAATGAAAAGGCGCATTTGGGGAAATTGGAAGACATGCAGGAGCACTGCAACTCACCAAACACAATGTCAAGACCACGATAGGTGAGTATATTTCATATTTGGGATGAAATGTTCTCACTCCAATATTGTAATACCTAACTGGACTTTTTCAATCATGAGTTTAAATTTCAGCTTCCACTTTTGATATTACACTACAACCCAAATGATACTGCTATTGTCGAAGAATTCAAGGGATTGAATCAAGTTATCCAGGCTGTATATTCATACTAATTGACTCCATCTTAGGGAACGTGAATTTTTCTGTGGCTAATGGCTTAGAATCCACTGATGGCATTGAAAAGCACGAAAAGGAAGAATCAGATTCGCCCTTGGGAGCGATTGAAAGTACCAATAACATATATCTATTTCCTTATGAAATTGATATGACTTTCCCTGCAAAATTGGGGAAGTTTTTGCACGAGTTTGATGTTGGAAAGCTACAATACATAGCACATACAGGAGTTAGATGGACACGATTAGTATCATAGTGCGAAAATCCAAGAGAGCGTAGGGATTATGTGGACTAAATCGTGGTTATAATTTATATAAGATTGTTCTTGTTATCAATATCGGTATATTGATACAGACATATCGATCGCAATAATGACGATTTAATATTAACAAAATAACGTACCTGAATTTTTGATTGGGCTGCGGGAAACGGTTGGAATCTTTTCAACACTCGTACCACAAAATGACTGAGTTTTATATTAATAAAGGAACATTTTATCAAACTATACTATCACACATTATTGATGTGGTTTAAAGTTCTTAATAATCGAATCTAAATTTATGATTGCAGTGCGATTTTGAATTACTCCACGATATAAATTTCTTATTGCACCACCGAATGAATCACTGAAAAGTGGCGTCGAAAATGGCGCTGGCCAAAATGGCGCGGATTTGAAAATTTAAAATTTTTCGGCACAGTTGGTAAAATAGTCGCATGTGAATACTCTGTCGGTAACTTGATTGTTGGAACGATTAGATCTGCCAAACTTGTTTATTTTCATTTTTCTCTCGTTTTGTGAAGTGTAAAGTAGAATATTTTACACTCGAAATTATGGAAAACATTGTGGTGAATATCTAAAATGGATATGTTACCTAAAAAAGAATTTGAATTTCTGGAAAAAAATTGGAATTTCATGTTACACAATATTGCATTCATATCTGCAATCACCTCTGGAACAATATTTCCTCAAAACGCCATAACCTGAATGTCGAATGTGCGAGGAATCATGGGCATTCCGCAATGCTTGGCAATATTACTATTATTTTGTACAGCAATGTATGTAGGTCAACACATGCACTGACAAACCAATTTTTTTCATTGCTGTATGGGTGTTTGACATGGCTATGAATACGGGATCAAATATTCCCGAAGAAACACCATCAGCTCGACGAATGTTTAGTCAGATGATGTGAACGTTGACAATTGTACTGATCTAGAATTTTTCGTTCTTCGAAATTTTCATCAGTCTCCCTCTGAATTTCAAGGAACCCATACGAAAATGCAATTGATCTAGTGGATCAGTTATACTTACTGAGAAAAATATATTCGCGTTATAGTTGGACCCGCTTGTCTACTTTCGTGAGATGGAAATTGCTATTGACATCATTTGAAGCGATGAGAAAAATTAGAGCAAGTCTCCAAAAATGCTGTTCAGGAATGAAGAGAACAAATTGTATTTTGATTTGCACAATTCTGCATCATTTTGTGAAATCGATCGTGCTACAGTATTCTTTGTATGGCCTAACTTGAAACGCCATAATGTATACAATGTTATGAATATGTCGCAATATTGCGCAATAATTGTGTTCGTCAGGCTGGTATATAAGCAAACGAACACGTGCGCTATGGGATAGTCTCTCTAGCACCCTCACGGGTGTTTGACTTGTCTGTTGACAGTTTGTAAATAACTTTAATTGACATATCATTACCTCATAAAATGTCTAGTCAAAAGGTACGGTAGTTCATATTATATCAAATATAAATTCTCTATTGATTATGTTTTCAATGTTTATATTTATTCATTCTTCAATTCGTTTCAAGGGATCTCTACAGTCGTGTGGTGGAGGTAGTGGAGCAGTAAACCTCACTGGAAAAAATATTGATGTAACAATAGGTGAGAAAAATGATTGAAATCGATAATTTGAACAGTGTTTTATACAAGCTGGTGTTGTTGGCGGTACAATATATATTCCAAGGTTTAATATCATGCTTATTGGTGATTTTAGCGACGAATGAATCAGTATTCATCATGTTTTATGACAGCAAGTGTTGGACGCAACGTAATATTTTACACTGTCAAGAATTCGATGAGGTGGCAGATTTAGTAAAAAAAGCGTTTCCACGTAGAAGAAAAATAGTTATGGCAAAAGTAGATCGTTATGATGCAAGTAAGTTGATTCTGCAGTCTCCTTTCGGCTGAATAGTTTACTCTTCAAATGAAATATATGATTATTATTATTTTGATTCTTTTCAGAATCGAGGTCATTGGTAATTGGATCGTATTCTTATGCATGGATGGCGGTATTTAGAAATGGACAACGGATAAATGCAAATTACTCAACCCCATCACTGAAAGATTATGTTTTCAACGAATTGGAAGATCCCATTAAAATAGTTCATGATCATGAAGAATTACGAAATGCGGATACAAAAAAACATTTGATTATTGGTTACTTTGATGAAGAGGATATGCCTGAGTATGACATTTTCCGCCGAGTTGCCCACAATGTGAAAGAAAATTGCCAGTTCTATGTGAGATACGGGTAAGCAACTAAAGTGTTGACACATGAAATTTATACATATGAATAATATAATTTGATTCGGATGGAATCCATTTAACTGTAGTTGTGTTTACATCGTGCAGATATTCATATGATCACGAAAAAAGTCCAAATATGCGCCCACCAAATCAACCAACCATAGTCTTCAAACCCGCCGGAACACACCCGAACGATCATCGTGAAACGTTCAAAGGGTGTGTGAAAAATTATGACGACCTCAACCTTTGGGTACATAAAAAATGTATAGTACGAGAAATGACACTTGATAATTTCGAAGAATTTAAGAAGCAGAATTTTCCGATGCTCATATTATTCTATAATCCATTGAATCAAACGTGTGTCAAAGACTTTTGCAATGTTATCGGAAGGACACTGATGGATCAAAAACGTAACACAATTTCTATAAATCGAAATACTGATAAATCGAGTTGCTTTGAATTAATTATTTTTCATTGGTTTTTCAGACCATCTGAATTTTGTTATAGCTGATGGCATAAAGTTTGGTCCTTATCTCCGTGAAATGGAGAAAAAAAAGAAAGACCTTCCAATCATCATGAAAGAAGATGGCGTATTTCAGGATTTCAAGGAGATTTTTACTCCAGGCAAGCTAAGAACATTTGCTGTGAATTATCATTACAGGCGATGTGATGTATCATTAGAAAAATATGTGAAATCAATGCGGAAAAAAAAGAAATCTACATCACCCGAATGTTAACACCGATGTTCTATTTTTGATGACAAATTAAAAAGCAAGAAACTCGATTCGCCCGTTGTAACAACTATTTTATTCATCATGTAACATAAAGTTAATATTTCATCCTATTCGACCCAAAGAATTGTCTTATAATGCACCTATATATAATTTGATCGCAGAATCCCGCCAAAACACTTAAATGTTTCAAATGATCACACATGGTTCGTAAAAATGTTACGGGTCAAATCGAGAAGTATTACAGGTGGCGTGCACGACTGAACTACAATCCAATCATTCATCTCAAAACTATTGCAAGAAAACTAAAGCATTCACATCATTTGTGTTCCACAATCACTTCAATTATGTTGGTGTCCCAGAAGAAATATCAACGATTATCGACTTGTTAATTTCATGGTATGATATTTGTGACAAATGAGATGAAATTTCAATTTTAGTGCGTGAATTGACTAAATTTATAGTGGAAAAGTAAAAGTACCAAAAATCAGAAGGTGAAGTTTATATAATATCCACATCGACGTTAAAAGCGCTGTGAACAAACGTTTCTAGTGATATCGAGCATCTCATTGGTCACACCCGACGGCCGACACTGACGTCCATTATCCATCGGGAACTTTCGAGAAGCGGTGGTAATATATTTGACGTGCGTTCTTTGGTTTACATACATTCGACAAAGCAAACGTACCAAGTAACACGGCTACAACTTTTTTTTTTTTTCGTCACTAATTAGTCTGGGCCTCGTGTGACAGACGAAGGTTTTGTGATATATTTAATCAATAATATTTCATCGAATTTTCATTAGGTAAGCATTTTACATAAATTCTAATGGATTCTCTTGAACAAATTTTTCTCTGATAATAAAATGTGGCGAATATTTTCCACCGTGACCAACCCAACGTAATCGATAGGGCTCCCCAACAATTTTCCAACGGGCTATGAGACAACATTGTATCGGCTCATCGTTTATCGCATGATAATTGTCCACACTTGATGCATGTCTCGTCCATGAACTATGTCGCAATGGTTGCTGTTACGGAAAAAAAAAACCTCTATACGAAGGTTGCCAAGCATCCATAGATTTTACACCCACGCGATGCAATGAAATTCAATAGATTATTTACTAGACTGATTCAAAGTATATAATTGCGTTTCAAAATTCAACTATTGGTATTCTTTCCATCAATTACGTAGCTTACGTATTAGTATTATTCAAGTTTCAACGGAAAAATTTCTTCCATTTGCTTTGTGTCAGAATATATTCTATAGAAATATTTCAACGCGTGGTCATAAGTCCTGAATTTTGCTTCGAGAATAGGTCATTAGTGGTTAAAACGTGCTCGTCTTCAAGACATGAAGCTTGTCAAGAACATGCATTGTCACGCAGAGGATAATCACATTTTTCGCATTTTTTTCCCTTTATGTTTCCAGTGGAAATTTTGATTCGTGGTTAATTTTAATATACCATTGTTATTCATCCAATACGGCTCTATAGCAAATTATACTTGTGTAGTCTTATGAAAGTTGTACATCGGGGCATTTTACTTTTCCGATCGTCCTATAACGATGAAGCGCACCAGAGAGGCGATGTCGAATCACGACGCGCAGTCCGCCATTTTTGTATACTAGAATTATAATTGTACTCGTTCACCTTTATCTCACAGCGTTCATTTTCCAGGGTAGAACAGTAAAGTTCATCATCGAATGATATCTACCGACTGATTTTGCCATTCGGAATTTTATTCCGCAATATATCATGGTTTTTTTAACAATTTCATGAGAAAGTATTGACTTGGATATGCAAAATGCAATCACATATGATTTCAATATTCGACAGTATGGATAAATTGTTCATCATCATTTATTGTGTTACTAAGTCATGAAAATTAATAGTCAATTATTTTATTCGTAATCTGTAGAAAGAAGTCTATGTGTACAATGTAATGTGAATAATACGAGATTGTATTTGAGGTGTCTAAAAAATACATCATATAGTCATGCATAATATGCAAACTGCTCAAAATTTAATACATGTGATTACTGTTATGATATCCACTTACATACTTTTATTTAATCAGATTTTTATGTATCAAAATGTGCATATGAATAATTTTGTTTGTTCCTTGCATACAGCAACGGATCTTAGTCATATTGAGAAGTGATCTGATTTTGGTACAAATCTGACACGAAAATGGTGAAGGAAACAACTTTCTATGACATCTTGGGCGTAAAGCCGGGCTGTACGCAAGACGACTTGAAAAAGGCATATCGCAAGCTCGCGCTCAAGTATCATCCCGATAAAAATCCCAATGAGGGCGAACGGGTCAGTAAATAGAAATAATTACTATCCAAATGTATAATGAGTAGCATTATGAATGATAATATGGAAATATATCATTTACGTTGCAATTTTACATTTATTGATTCATTTTTTCTTCAGTTCAAACAAATTTCGCAAGCATATGAGGTATTATCTAATCCTGAGAAAAAACGTATCTATGATCACGGTGGTGAGCAAGCACTGAAAGAGGGTGGAATGAACAGTCATGCTTCATCGCCGACAGACATTTTTGACTTATTCTTTGGTGGTGGTGGTGGACCACGCCGTCGTGCGAGAAAAGGCCAGGATGTTGTACATCAGTTATCTGTATCACTTGAAGAATTGTACAAAGGTACAACAAGAAAATTAGCGTTGCAGAAAGATGTCATATGTGATAAATGTGAAGGTGAGTCTTGAGACTAAACGAAAATTGAAATTATTCAAATAAAAAGAGTATAGGGACTGCGAACACCATAATTTTTTTTTTTTCGGTTTTTAAACTAGGCCATGGCGGCAAAAAGGGTGCATCGGAGCGATGTGGCAACTGTCAAGGTACCGGAACAATTTTACAAATCCAACAATTGGGACCAGGAATTGTCCAACAAATTCAGGGAAAATGTGGGGCTTGTAAAGGACAGGGTGAACGCTTCAGCCAACGAGATCGCTGCAAGAATTGTAATGGAAAGAAAACAATTAGGGACAGAAAGATATTGGAAGTGCATGTTGATCAGGGTATGACCGATGGTCAGAAAATCTTTTTCAATGGTGAGGGTGATCAAGAACCGGAACTCGAACCTGGTGATATCATCATCGTTCTTGATGAAAAAGAACATCCCATATACAAGTGAGATATCAATGAGATATTTATTCATTTACTCGTACATTATTCCAACTGATCAATGAATTTTATATTTAATGACTGTAATATTTTAACAGGCGTGCTGGTAGCAACCTCATATTGACGATGACTTTGTCACTCACTGAATCGTTGTGTGGATTCCAAAAAATCGTGCGAACTCTTGATGATAGGGATCTTCTAATAACTTGCCCAGCGGGAACACTTATCAAGCACGGTGATATCAAATGTATACCGGGTGAAGGTATGCCAGTTTATCGTGATCCATTCACAAAAGGAAAATTGACCATACAGTTTACTGTGGACTTTCCGAAAACGGTTGACCCTGCGATTGCGTTGAAACTGGAACAATTATTACCACCACGTGATCACGTGATGATTCCTGATGGTGCTGAGGAAGTTCTACTTGAAGATTTCGATCCTGCTCGTGAGGCAGAACAGCGTGCAAGGGACGAGATGTACGATGAAGACAAAGGACAGTCACGCGTCCAATGTGCTACGCATTAATTTATGAAATTAAACAAAAATTGATAATGCACTTATTTCCTAAATACGCGCGAGAACCGAGACCACTTTTATTGTCCCCCCGCAAAATAAGAGCAGAGAGAGTAAAATACCACACACTCATATCTGGCGTATTGATCACCACATTTGTAATTGCGCCCTCATCTAGGTTCGTCATTCTAGATTAGAATTTATTGATTGAAGAGAAAAAAAAAATTATTTCGTACCTAATGTAATTATGACAATTTTTCTTCGTAAAGAACGATAATGATGGACATTTTTGCGATCAATGAAATTGCGATTGTAGATGTATAGAAGTGAACAATCAAAACGGAAGAATTTGAAAACGCTTCACCACTATGGACTTAGGTTGAATCTTGGCATAATGTAATTCTTTCAAATTGAATACTATGAAGAAAAAAAAAAAGAAAAACGAAAAAGAACGCATTGTACTTGTAGCCCAATACGCTCTTTAGGATGATTATATTTAATGGAACCAACAAAACGACCCTAATTTAATTGAATAAAAATGAAAGTGGTTGAAGATCGATTGATTGCATATTCTGTCTGGAATCCACAACACTCGTCCTGACTTCGTTCGAAGTCATCTCCTTTTGACAATTGTCGCGCCAATAAAAAGAATAAGGAAAGTGAATGAGTAAAAGTAGACAGCCACGGTACAATGGAGTAAGTCGAATCGTCCTATTTATAAAGTATGTAATAGAAAATGAAATGGTTATTGAGGCTCGGTATTAACTTCCCGTATCTAACTATTGTTTTTTTCTTGATAATAGACTTAAAAGATCAAGAAAAACTAAACGATCAGTTTCATGTTCTCTCACTCTTCATTAGTCACCTAACAAACTCTTTTTCCGAGATGGCTTACCTTTCCACAAGATAGTGGATACAATATTCCATTTGAGTTAGATTGAGTTAGAATTTAATCTTCACCAATTATTTTTAATTAGGTTTTCGCAAAATGATTTGTCGTAGAAATCGCTAATTGATTATTTTCCTTATCAGCCTGTAGTATGGATTTCCAGGATTGAAATGATCATGATTGTATCGTCCAATTATAAACATAATTATTGAGAAACAACTATACTTTATATGTGTCAAATAGATGAAACATGAAATTATCATTTTCAATCTTGGTATAGTAATCTATCTAATCTGAAGAAAAGAGAAAATCTGATTCACGTGAAAGCAATACATTATTTCATTCTGTCAATAAGTCAACGTGAACATATGTAATGAAAAAAGTATAATCAGTGATGGCTGTAAAATATTTTTACGGTGTAAATTATAATTTTTATATTGGAATAATTGTTGCTTCAAATATTATCAGTTTCATCCACTATAGAAATAATTTTATTTCCTATCTGTATTGTATTGCTTAATATTTTCATTTAGATGGAAATTTGTATTTTATTGACAATACCATACATTATCACTGGCATACAATTTTCGTCAAAGAAAAAAAAAAAGGAAAATGGTGCAAATATAGAATTATTAGTTTATTTTCCATAGGTGAATTGCGAATTGTTTATCTCTGCAATGAAGCAAGTAAAAGTAATGACAAAAAGATAGAAATTTCTCAGAAATTATTCAACCACAACCTAATTCTCTCAACATCAAAAAACTATTACACAATTACATAATAAAGCTATCCAAATCGAATTAAAAATTCCCGCGCATGGTAATCCACCATTTTGAATAATGTTTTCGTACCGCGTTTGCTCACGAGCGGCGCTGCATCTGCACTGTATTTCGAGTCGAATGTTTTCACAATGGCGAATATAATATTCATGGGTTTATGAGAGGGGCCATAGCTCTCTGTGGAGATGCCGCAAAGGTCTCTGGGTATGCAGAGGGAGCCATATTTTTCCAATATCAGTTACGCGAAAACAGCGCACGTATAGCATCCGCGGGGATGGGATTTTTATCGGCTCGTAGCAGCGATAGTCGGTAGAACGCGTGTAACAGCGAGAGGCCTGTAGTGGCCTTGACGCGATTTAAGGTGACGTGAATACACAACCCAGTGTATGTGGTTGCAAACGAAATTATAATTCTTCTATAAATTCCACAATATCAACACAAAAAAAAGTGAGCACTCATATATTGAGTAGGAAGAAGCAAAATAAAAATAGGAATTTTTAAAATTAAACAAAACGTGAAAGAAAGAGAAGAAAAAAGATTAGAATTAAAAAAGAGGAAAGGGAAAGAAAAAAAGTTGAATACTGTTGGCCCACGCAGGTGTTCAACAGAGAACGAGAGAGGGTTATACAGTTGACTTATACTCGAGTTCGGCGCCCGGCGGCTTTATAGAGCTTGTAGATGGTGTGGTAAAAAGTAGAGAGATGGTGTAGTGACGATGGAGATGGTAGTGACACAGACGTCATAACACCACGACAATTCGTCCTGTTCGTGTGTCGTTTTATAACGCTTTATAACTATAAACACGTTAATCTCCACATATTTATCTTTCAATTTCATCATACATTTCTGTATAATCAAGAGGAAAAACAAAAAAAGAATAGCAATCAAAAAATTATATACACATATATCTTTCAATTTATTTCCAATTTGATTCTCTACATTTTCTTCATCACTCATTCAATTGACGCCGAATAATTATCACACAATGTGCTTTACACCCAGTGGATTACATTCATTTGATAATCATTTTATTTTATCTTGATATTCAAATCAAACAAATATTTATTATCATCATTTTTTTATTCCGCCGAACGAATTTTGCTTATTGATATTTCATGATTAAAACATCGTCGTTTGTCCCCTCGTGATATGAGTGTGACGCGCGTGTGCCATAATAATCATTTTTTTCCGAATGACTTATACTAGTGTATGTGTGTGTGAGTGTGTACATGTGCATGTGTATGTTTTCGTTGTCGTGCTCAGTTGCGTCCTTGAGTGAGCATCAAAAATCGATTTACTCCACGTCGCAGTTTCGTTTATTTACTACGTCGTTGTGTTATTATTACGTTTTATTATTTTCCATTTTTTTTTTCTCTACATCAATTTTATATGGAGAAGCAATGGAATAACACAGTGTTAGTATAACTGCTTTACTGTTGAATTATCCCGACAATTTGTGACAATTGATGTGTATTTTAGAGAAGTGAAGTGAAAATAATATAAAATAAATCGATGATCAGATTGAAAATAAGACGAAAAAGAGGAAGAAGATAAATAGAAAAAGTGCAACAATAAAACACAGAGAACAGTCACACACAACAAACATATTTTCGGATTAATCACTCGTGTGTGTGATGTCAACGGGATTCACTGAACACGACTCAGTTCGTACATATGCATCCAATGCACGGTACAAGCTGTTACGCCATAGGTAATTCGTTCATTTCTCAGTGATTCGTATCGTGTTACACACACACACGCACACAAGTATACACATTTGTTTGCTTTACCATTGTGTATATGGGCATGTTTACATGCGTGTGTGCCTCACTCTGTTGGTTATCTTTACGATTTTGCTCTCACGTTTGATGTGACAACTCGGTTAAACGTAACCTTGCTCTCAATGTATCGCTACGGCGTAATATTACGATAATAATAAGAATAATATTACCAATAACAACAATCGACCAACTCCTCAAAGGGATAATGATACCAATTTTATGCGACATTTTGATTTACTCTTAATATTAATGAAGTTTCAATCAATTTAAATTATATTCATTAATAAATTGTTGTTTGGTTACGTCATGTAGAATATTCGGTTCGAAAGTCCGTGTGACATCAATTAGAAATTGACAGATGAGGCACGATATGAGAGCGACAATGGAAAATAAAATAAATATAATGATACATTATAATGTAATCGAAAATGTGTGTTCAGTGTATTTGTTTAATTATTTATTCATTAACGTAAATTTGTTTGACGGTTTAGAGGATGCCGCAAGGGCTAGTGGAGCGTCGGAGGCGTGCGCTGTGTGTTCCAGTGATGTCGGTGACGCGGCGCCTTGCACTGCTGGACCTGGACCATGGCCGGCAAGCCTGAGCAGCCCATCTCTCACCCTGCTTCCCAAAATCACATTCATCAACAGCAGCAACAACAACATTATCAACAGCAGCAGCAACATTCATTGCATCTTCAACAGCACCACCATCATCATCATCATCATCATCAAATTAATCGTCGAAATAATCAATCAAACCAACAACACATATCTCAACAGCAAGAGACACAGGGTATACAACAGAACAGCGTGTTAGTCTATGTTCCTGGCGATAACTTCGCTTATACCACAGCAATAGGTCACAATAATGCTGACGGATCAACAGGAGGGTATCAAACTTCACCTCAACACCAACAGCAGCAACACCAAACACCATATCAGGGTGTGCTGCCCCAAGTGGCGGCATCACAGCCAACATTTCCCGCCAAAACAAATTACGATGTTATAACAACACAAAATGTTATCGGTGAGGTAGATAATGAGATTGAACCCGGGGCCAATTGTTGTCTTGGTAAATCAATTGAATTAACCAGTTGCAATGTCGTTACGCCGAATAAGCAACAGCAACAAAAACATCAACAACAGCAGCAACAACAACAAAAGGATGATGATGAATATAATTCAACGAATTATCGAACATCGGGTTTGATTAATGGTAGGGCGACTGGTTCGCCCAGTAACTTAAATAAAATTGATCTTGGTGCATTAACATCAAGCGGTGTACAAATTAATAATAACAATATTGCAAGTGCCGTTAGAAGTCCGGGACAAAGTGATGCGGACAGTTTGAGCGGTACAAGTGATTCGGGGGTTGTTGCAACTGCATCAGCGGCAACAAGATCAGCATTGCCAAGCAATGCAGTGATAATCGGTGGTGAAAATAATAATCATCATCAGCATCATCACGATAATAAAACATTTTCACAATCGCATTACGAGGCGATTGTATCGTGCGGCGGTGGTAGCGAAGGCAGTGGCAATTCAGGATATTCAATTTCACGATTGCCAGATAATTATCCAACAAATGGTGGTAATGCATCGTTGGGTAGTGTCAATGAAAATAATTTGATCGCCAATAATATTGAAGACAATTCGCGTTTGAGTTACGTGAGGCATAATGGCGGTGTGCAAGTTTCAACGGGAATTTATTCACTTGAAATTGATTCACAATCGCAATCGCAGCAGCATGAAATAATTGGCAATAAAACGCGTGTAATTCATCAAGATTCGTTGGATTTGAATAACCGTGGTTGTTATAATAATAATTCTAGTAACAATAAAAGTACTAATAACAATTGTAATCAAGTGAGGGGGATTGAAGTTGGTTGTGAATCAGTGCGTTCGGATACTAGAGAATCAGTTTATAGTAGCAGCAGTTTGGGTAGTCCTGAGTGTCAGAGTTTACAACAATCTGTGGGTGTGGATCAACGGGTTGGTGTTAATAGTAATAATAATAGTGTTGGTGTTGTGTGTGCGCAGCAGGCTGCGCATTTGGTGTCACAGATTAATGTGCAACACAGCAACAATGTTGCGTTGACTATGAACGGTAGTGTAGTGACCCATCATCAACAAAAACAACAACAGCAACAGCAGCAGCAACAGCAGCAACAGGCCATTGCTGCACCTTGCGGATGGAAGAGGATATGTACAAACGGCGTCATCATTTATATCAGGTAAGATTTTTTTCTTCGCATTTTATATTCCTATTTGCAATATAATGTTTCTCGAAGGTATATTTATTTCCCATCGAATCGGACGTCTGGATTCTCTGTGGTATAGTCCCTTTTCAGTTTGGCTTTATAGATTAATTGATTGGAAAAAATAGTGGAACACTTTGTAGATCCCAAAATTGTCACTGTTCAATGAAAACCATTATTCCCATGTTGAACGTTCATCATGGTTGAGTTAATGGGAGAAAAATTATGAGAATTTCATGTTTTCTCAGAAAGATCAGTGTATATAAGGGTAGCAATTTACTTTCCCGTGGTTAATTCAGTCGGACCCTTCTCTCATACCTAAGGAATTACGACCCTTCGTGATAAAATAACTTCAATATTTGATAGGAGTGATGGATAGATTATAATTAAATTGGGAACGTGAAAATTAATTGTATTCATTAATTGTTGTATTTGTGGCGGAAATATTTCGGAAACGTGCAGCCAAGCGATTTGTTGAGGTCTCTTTTTGGCTACTGTTTCTCCCCTTTTTCACCCACTGATGGGAACGAAAGAGAGAAGTTTACTCGAGCACACACGCGGCAGGCAAGAGAGCCAAAAGTTCAAGGGTGTATGTATGTGTTACAGTCGGGCATGGTTGGGTTGTTGCGATGAGCGCGGCACGGCGTTTCGGGGTCATGCCAAATTCGTAACTAAAAGGTTTCGTGTCCTCTCTCTGTGTTTTTCGCCCTCCCCTCCTGGCAGTGTATGTACTCTCTTGTGCAGGGTATATATTGCCAAGCATCGTTTGGTTCAAGTTATACCTTATATACCAAAGCAACTTCGTGTCGGGCCGGAACTCACTGGCAGGTTGTGCCTGAGAGACAATGGATATATTCCCATGAGAAGGGAACACGTCCCTTTCGTTGTCTTTTTATATCTTTTTTTTTTCTTTTTTTAGTGAACCTCTCATCGCTTTGTGTTGTATAAAATTGCCGCCCATAATGTGTATCTTTGCTTTCTTTTCCACACCCATTGAACAACAGAAGAAAAGGAAAGATTTGTCAGTTTTTATTCATTTCTATTTTTCATTTATTAAATCTCTTCTTTGTCATAAATTTACCACAGAATTTTACATATTTTTTATGACGTATGTGAAGTACCTCCTTGAACGTCATATTGTTTGGAAAAAATATGAAGAAAAAAATCGCGTTACAGCGTCATCAGTGTATGCAGAATCCATTGCTCATTCCATTTTATTTTCTTTTTATTTTTTGTAAAACTATTAAACACTCTTAACTCTCACCAGAAAATGAATATTTCACAAAGAGTTTTGTAATATATTTACGCATGCATATATGAGACGCGACAGATTTACATACTCTCATATATACTCATATGATGATGATGATCTATTTATCCTGCTACTAGCAGTGTCGTTGCTGCTGCTGCTGCTGCATATCTTATTGAGAATAGATCAACCGTTTTGAGTACAAGGGCACATCTCCCATAGATAGACGTTACAAGTTTACAAGCCGATCCCCAACATTTGACGGTAACAGGATGTATGAAAGGAGAATATACATTTATATATATATATATATATATATATATATATGTATGTGTATATACATCTACCTCAAGCGCCCCTTGGGAACGTGCTCGAAACATTTTACGTGTGACCCAACAACCCCACTGTATTGCCTACTGATTTACTAAAACATACTCTACTAAAGTATCATAGTTTTGTAATAAATTACCATCATAAAAATTTTATACGTACTAAAATGAATGAAAAAAAAGATCGCACGCCATGACATGATGAAAATTCGTGTGTCTTCATATTCCTTTTTGCTTTGGGCTTTTTTTTCCAATCTCTTTTTCGTGTTCCTTTCTTCTCATTGCTGATTTGCCTTCTTATATGGATGAGACAATGTATAATTGAAGTGAGCGTGCGCGCGTGTGAGCGAATCTCCGATTTACGTAACTCGATCCCGGACGGATAATGCTGGATCAGCTGGTGGCGTAGGACAGTTTCTTTTGTGTATGAACGACAGGAGGTATATTTCCGAGTCCCCTAATAAAGCGTAAAGGGCAACGGCACGTTGTGGCATCTCTTGGTCTGTACGCATAACCGTTGGCACTGATTGTATACATATATATTTCTACCTTTCATTCTCTTTTTCTACTGTGGAGCATTGAAATAAGAAGTTTGACCTGGTCTGTCTAAGCTTCGTTAAAACGATCCTTTCCGCTTGAACGAGGAAACGGCGGGTGGCCAGAAAGAGTCATGGTTTAAATGGCGTTTAAAGAGCCATAGTCAAACAATACACATGAAAGATTTACGAAGGAAAGAGTCGAACTTTGCCGCGTCATTTTGTATATATATATTAGCTACAAATATATTTGCAGCTAAAACAGTCTCTTGGCGATTTTTTTTTTCGTCAATATATCATTGGCACATGTTTTATGCTTTATCTTCATTTTTTTCCCTCGTTTTTGTGTCTATCAAATCACCTGATTATCACACGAGAGCGTTCTCATACATGTGTGGATGATGCCCAAACTTACAGAAAGCGGAAATGGGGTTAGCATCTACTAAAACAGGGCTTCAAGACAATCGAGATTGGAATTTCGTCCAACCAGGCGCGTGGTACTGTCCATGCATCATTGATTTATGATGGTGCGTCGTAAATACCAACGGTGATGTACGACCATGACCGCAGCGCCAGCTTCCTCCCTCACTATATCTCGCTCTCTTCCTCTCAACATTGCTCTATTCTTTTTTTTTTCTTCTTTCTCGTCCTCATGAATCGTTCCTTGATTTATAATACCCATACGTGTAGACGATCCTCTGTGTTGCGTGTGTAGTGTGTATCTGCTTTTTTTCTATTTTTTTTTCTTCTGTATCATTCTCCCTCTTTGTAACACTCTTGCGTCACCATTTCGCGCACACATTGTCAATCTCATGTGTCTTTTCTCCTCACTCTTCGCCGTGTGTATCTAACCCAACCATATATACATATTTTTTTATCCTCTTTCTTCTTTATTATTCTTCTTTTTTTTATTGCAACCATTGACTCTCTGGTCGTATTATTTTTTATTTACCAAGGGGGCTTGGGAGTCGTCACTCGTAAACATATATATATATATTTACCGGACGTTGCCCCACAAGTTGGTACAAACCGTTACGACAAATTCTTTCTCATTCACAAAATGAAGAAAAAAAAGAGAAAATAAGATAAATTAATTGAATTGAATTTCGATGATACATGAAGTTTCTCTCAATTCATATTAGAATTTTTTTTTTCTGTTGCAACATCAATATGATATTTCATTCAACATCAGAAATATTTATGATAATTGAATATTCATAAATATCAAATGTGGAGAGTCACACTTGGGTAATTTTGGGAAGGATACACACACATCAATGACTCTCTTTGTCTCTGACTATCTCTAGCTTTTACACTCTCGTTGACTAGTCCTCTCGAGGGCATAACCCATTGAGGGGGAAAACCCAAGCGAATATTGTTATGCAATGAGTGTATACGTATGACTACTACTGCATCAATGTTGAGAGTACGCGCGCGCAACGATTACGCAAACGCGATAATTAATTGCTTGTGTTCTCTGTTTAATGACTCGTCGGGTCGTTTACTAAACACGCCAAATCACCGGGACGTCACGAAAATCGCTACAGGTGCATCGTTGCGTGACCAAGCTGTTAATTTTCCATAGTTGCGCAATATCGTGTGTCAATCCTTTTTGCTCAAACTCAACAATGCTGAAGACGAATACGACAATGATAAAATGATCATATATGTTTGCACGATGTCGCTTGCGTGCGCATCATCGTCGTATTAGATATGACCTTGTCTCGTAAGACATATATAGACCCTTGGAATTATTTCTCTAAGCATTATTCTTTAATATGATTCGTGCGCGTAGTTTACAGACTTTTTGATTGACATGATATGATGTATGAGTTCACATATACATAAATGAATTGAGGGTGACGGGTTATGTATATTGTCTCTCGTTAAATTAAATGATAGATTTGCTCATAAATGTATAGTGTCCTTGACCAATATCACATCATTCATGTTTAAAAATAAGTAAATGAGAAAAAAGTTGAGAGTCATTTTGATGCAAATTTATTCACTAATGTAATAATCCAGACGAACTCACACACACATATATTTGTGTCAAACTGACATTGTTGTAAAATATAGGTATTGGATGTCTTGCTAGCTGGTGGTGTGGCTTCGTGCTGTACATCTTATGCTTGCGATCAGGGTTCGAACCCCTGTGCATTCAAAACCGAATTTTTTCGAAAGTTCAATTATGTTTTAAATTCCATATTTCATCGTCAAATTGTAGAATGCCCGATGATGATCATTTAGATTGTAAGTCAGAGTCAATCTCACGGTAGAGGGACATACAAATACAGAGTACGAAATTTAATGTTACTCAAATCTGTCTCGGGAAGGTCTGAGATAAAGTCAATTCACATCTTTGGATGGTTGAATAATACTCTAGAAGGGTAAATTCTATGATAGGATTGCGGTAATACCAGAAACAGCGTGGCAATGGTGATGTTATTGTTGATTCAATGATTTACCTGGGAAGCTTTCAATGTTGTGTAAACATTGTTAACGGAGGTTGCCATTGCTACGATGAAATATTCCGTGACTCGCTCAATAGCTCAATCCGTGAGACGCATTTAGATGATTCGTATGCGTAACTCAATTCAGACTAATCTGACTCTGACACATCTATAATCCCTGAGGGCACTTTTTTAAACTCTAAAATTTTAATATTGGAATTGCATTCAACATTTCTTTTAATTTAATTGAGTGTTTCGATACATTCACCATTTATATATTCCTTACAGTGTCAAAAATAATATTTTATTATATATTAATTACTTTCCTCAACTTTTTCATTTATATTCGACTTTATTTAAAATTGAGTTATTTTTCACAAATATATGTGGCAGATATTACTCACTCGATTCAAGACTCCGAACTCTTTTCCCTCATATATATTTAACAATTTAAATTGGATTGCAATCTTATATGGTGGTTGGTGGTTGTCATCCGTTGTCGTACATATATAAATGAAGTTGGGCCCATTGTTCGTCGAAGTAATTGACTGTAAACCTTCGAACGGAAAACGCGCGGCAACGGCGTTGGTTGCTTTATCGCTGTATCTATTCGTATCCGGTCGTTACGTTTCAATTACCGTCGAATCAGAAACAGTTTCGAGGGAGTATATAGAGTACCATATGTATACATACATATACATATATGATATGATGTGTAAGCTCTCTCTTCTTAGTACTCAGCATCGTCAGTTGTGTTCCCAATTTGCTCGTCAGTGGGCGCACACACACTTCTTTATAATGACGATATATATTTTCGGTACACACTCGTCCTTGAGTTACTTTCCCTGCGCATTCCCTATTGAGTAATGGGCTAATTTTACTTTATACTCTCTTATATTTTGGTTCATACATCTACAAATAGTCCGAACTGATATTCAGTTATGTTGGGTAATTGATTCTCATAATGGCATTCGATAAATTGCTTTCGATTTGTTCTTAGAAATTCCACATATGAACTCTCAGAAAAAGAGTTAAATGCAGTTTAACCTCCTATGTGGAAAAGCTCTTTTATTCTTTTAATCTCAGTCTCGCGCTATACTTAGGTAATAACGTAATCGTAATTTCCGATTTCACGATTATATTTCATATGTATTTGTGTATATACACATATTTATGGACCGCTAGAATAGCGTGCTATATATGATAGTAATCATGTTAGACATGTGTATGTACATAAAACCACCTGGGATATATTTGCGACACGAATATTCACTCTTGATGCATTTGATTAAATAATAACGCACACAATACATTGCAATAAATAATATAGACTGACTGTTGTCAACGTCGTTTAATAGTGAAATTTACTGCTCTCATACTTTATGAATATATATACATGCATTTCTACATGTAACACGTTCAAACTTTATCAAAATGGAAATTATTCATTGTTCAGTGGTTTGTATACTGGCAGCAGAAACAGTACCGAACATTAAACCCCAATCTATAATAATAGTATATGAAGTGATAATGGCTTTCATCATGGAAGTTATTCGCAACAATTGTGATGTTGCGTTGTTGTTCGTTGAATCATTTGAGAGATGACAAAATTGTGAACGATATATATATATATATATATGTATATACATTGGCCGTTTTTTTTTTCAATCTGATAAATTTTATTATATTCTCGTTAGGTCATCAATTTCAACATCATTGCCCACAAATTCGATTATACGCGAGACTGGAATAAAAAAATACTCGTATATGGTGTATATGAGAATGTGTATGTATGTGCGCGCGCAGTGTATATGTATATGTATATATGTGTATGAGTGTGCACGAGTGTACATTTAGACCACGATGATTTAACTTTGTCAGCTGAATAAATGGACGTTAAGTGGAAAAATACAAAATTGCGAGAGTGCGGCGATCGATCCATACACACAACATGACGGCCAAACGACGCATCCAGACTCGCGTCGACTCTATACATATTTGTATGTATATGTGCATGTACTCTCCCCGGGCCTCCGGGGCTATATATGTTATTATTGCACAGTCAGCGGTGGGACTAAATTAAACGCGTAGGAGCGAAGGTAATTTGTGCTGATAACGAGCTACCCACGTAAACACAGTCTACCAGTGATCAAAACGAACGAGAGTTATATAGTTCTCGTACTACGAGATCGTTTCTCGTTTCCTTTTTCTACTTTTTTTCCTCTTTTTTTTTTACTATTTTAGTCTGGCCTCTTGACTACATTAAGACCAATACATACGTATTCATTATTGTATTTGTCTCTTCTCGTTCAATCTCATAATTCTATTTATTTTTCTTATTTCATTGAATTTTTTTTCATTCAGCTTTTAATTTTCTTCAACTCGCATTGCAATTCATGACCACAATTCCCATTACTTTGCGCTGTGACATATCTCATTGTACATTCTATATAAAAGCAAAAGAGTTAATAGCAGAGAGATCAAAAGCGATGTCGGTCTCCACCAGTCTCTATTTTTATATGTACATGTTCATTTCTTTTGTTGATGGCAGATATTCACTGAGACTTTATATATCAATTCAACGTTCAATTTATTATATTGTTGGTGGTATCTTCAAACGGCTGTTTCATTAATCGAAAAGCGCTTCTTCTACCACCTCATAACACATACCACAACGATCATATATCAGAACCTTCGATTTTATTTATAATGCCGTCGAACATACCGCGGTATAGTTATAAACAGATTTCTTCAACTGACTCATCCACCGTTGCCAAGATGTTTTTCCTCTTCACTGACACTATATTTATCCATAAATAACTCATAACTTCAAATTTTGCCGCAAACTATACATACATATCTATACACACAGATACAGACAAAAGCGGTAGCATAAGAGACAGATAAAAATCTTTTTCTGATGAAATGATTTTTAGTTCAAAGCATACCTAAAAATATGAATATATTTTATTTTTAATTTTTATTCTTTAATCGTTTCTTTTTTCCTCTTGTTTTCATATTCTTCGTTTTCTCATCCACTTAAATTCAAATTATCGTATCTAAATAACAAAGTTAACATGTCATACAGGTGTTTGTCAAATCAGAAATGATTTCAGGCAATTTGTATTACTTCACACACTTAGAGGGAAGTTGGGTGTCAAGTGCGTGAAAGAGAAAGAGAGATATTCACTGCGGGTGGCCGAGGGTGATTTACCCAGACAATTGTAGCTCTCTCATTATCCCCTGTAAAGAGAATCAAACCGATACACCTATTTGGAGAGAAAAAAAAATAATGAATACATATATAGGTATATATTTATTTCCATAAGAGGTATATGAATTTTTCAACGCCCCTTGCAGTAAATTCTCAAATTATCGCCTTTACCGTCGTCATTTTCCACCATTATACCTTCCATTACGCGGCCGTTGCGCACACGACGCTTCGAACCAAGCACACTATGTGAGCCCAAACGTGTTAAGATCATGCAACATATAGCCACTCAATGTTATATAGTGTTCCCTTCTTCAATAGTCAATCTCAGTATATATATATATATATATATATAATGTATATGTAAGAGATAAGATTTTGCTCATCGTTCCTATATATACCTATATCTAAAACCATTTATCGCCATGAAAGATATTTTAGTCGTTTCACGTTCCAACAGCGTAATCATCGAGCGCTTGTGAAACTATTTCTCCTCTTCTTCTTCTGTGCTAATTTTATATATACCGCCCTGAGAATCGAATACCTCTGCGTTAAATTGACCAATTCATGTTGTCATTTTTATTTTTCCATTTATTATTTAATTTTTTTCTTCTTTTTTTGCTACAACTTTTTTTCTTCTCTTTATTACATTGGTAAATTACTTTTACCCCTCGGGATATTATACATAGCACTCACGTGCATTGAGTATACGAGATGGGCGTTTTTCGTCTTGTCGTGGCGACGAGATAAGGCTCTCTTTTTCTTTTTTTTTTTTCTTCATTTTGAGCGCATGCATGTGTGCATTCCTCTCTCTCTCTCTCACTGGCGTTTGTCGTCACCGTCATCATCGTCGTCGTCGTCGTCGTCGTCGCGGATGCATAAAACCTTGAAGACCTGTGTCCACGGTACTCGCCCCGTGTGGCTTTGAAGGACATCAGTAAAATAACCTTGAACGCGAATAAACCTGTTCTGATTTAGCGACAGTTTCGCCTTCAAGTGTATATACATATATGTATTATTATACAGCGAGAACCCCACAGGTATTTTCAATATTATTCGCGGTCGTTTTGGCATGACGATGTGGCGCTTTTTGTTTATTCTTGTCATATTCACATCAATCAAATGTCTCAAACGTGGAATGAAAATGATTTAGATGAAACGATTAATCACCTGTGTGTACGTGCCACATACTCGTTTACACGCGCGCGTTCTGTGCATTTTATTTCTTCACATTCGTTGATTGTATTGAATTGTAGGAGAGGGATGGAAAAAATAAATTGAAAAAATTGTGCACGTATATAGCAGTTGCTATAGGGAAAAGGAAAAAAAACGCGAACGTGGGGTGGCATTTTGTTCCGGTTTGGAGTCGCACGTATGACCCCCGCGGGGACAGCAATTTTGCGGCTCGTCGGCGCCCACTTCTTGTAGCCATATCCCGCACACAGAAAACTTTGTCGTCCCTTGTTCCCTTTATCGAATGTGTATGTGCGTGCACGGTATGCTCGAGGGAATCAGCCTCGGGTCACGTTATTTAATAACCCGAAATAACGATGCAAAACTTTCACACTCTCAAACTCTCTTTTTGAAACTGGCAACCTTTTTTTTTCTTCTTATTTTCATTCTTTTATGCTCAATTGTTTGTTTTTTTTTTTTTCTTTTCTTCTTGCTTATGCTCACGTTCTCATGATAATTTATCTCTACACTTTAGTAATATAACATTCGTTCACTTTATAAAGTGTGTTTGTGGTGAGCAGAGAAAAGAAAACCATTTTGCAAATATTGCCATGAGTCTCCCGCAAGAGTATGCAATTATTTTAAATTATTTCCACTTCATTGAAGCGGGTGAAAGTCATCGACTCACATTCATTTTATATATGCCACACGAGTAGTTAGTTGACAGTCGTAAATGAAACTTGTGTAACGAGCGATCCAGAAAATTGTGTAGTTCAATTTCTCTTACGTGAAAGGTCTTCTGAGATATTGATATATTGGCGAGTCATCAGAGGAAAAAGTAGAAAAAAAAAAATAAAAAGGATGAATCGAGTAAATAAATAAATGAAGCAAAATAAATGAAAGGGAATCATAACTCGTCACGTTGGTTCATCCGGGATGTGACACTTATAAGATTGAAGGAAACGAAAAAAAAAGTAAGAGAAAAAAAAGTAGCAGGTAGCAAGACGAGCGATGGAAAGTGCGCGATAGGTGAAAGTTACATTGATGGTAAATCAAATGGTGGTGAAATTCATCTTCGGTTTGATGAATTCAAATGTAATATTGAAGGTATATTAGCACAGTTATATGATGGTTAAACAATCGGGATACAATATGTATGTGCATATTTTAAATATTTACATAATGAATTATAGTGTATGGATGAGCATGTGTGAGTTTGTATATGAATATACATAGATAATATTTGTATATTCGTGTTTGTATCAGTAAAATATTTTACCCATGACCTTGGTGATGAATAAATTATCTTGACGATGACATAAATAACTTTCAAAAACAGCCACGTGTAGTCGTTATATGCGCAGTATGGTTTTTCATTGGTCGCTCGCTCGTCGATGAGATCGAACGTATTTATTCAAATATGAATTATAACCTCCTAAATATGAATGTGCCGAGTGTATATATATTCAAATTTGTATATTTATTACTGACATAATACTGTAGGATTGTGTACACACTCATGGTGTTTTGATAGTAATAAAAAAAAAAAAAAAAAAAAGGGAATGACAGAAGAAAAAAATAAAAAAAAATAAAGGAATAAAATAGGTGGTGATGCCGTTTGCGTGATAAAAACATGAAACTTTATATATTTGTATAGTCAAATTAGTCTGCAAGGCAGTGGCAAAATATTATTTTTCATCACCGCACACGAGTAGGCATCCATATAGCAGCAGGCATCTCTCCACCGATGATATACGACGTTTTTGCTTCGTACCACTACACAGACGCATATCCTCTCTCCCCCTTATACACATGAGTGTAATTTATGCGGTTAACCGGCCAGTAATTATTTCACAAGCCCAATTGAAATTCACTCTTCATTTGCCTTTTTATTCTATTTTATCATATTTTTTTTCTCCCCTCCATATGTTTTTATTTTTTCTTTGCCTAATTGTCACCTCTATACATCAATGCATAATTTATTCTACACCAAATAAGAAGAAGAGGATGAAAAAAAATTTTCAGCTTCAACAGCCCCTTCACTCTCTTCTTTCCTTGCAAAAATATCCCATCGTGGAGAAATCAATTCCTTTGGGGAGCGCAATTAAATCACACGTAAAAATCAATGACAAATTCCGGGTGGGATTGAAACGAAATTCCATGAGTCTCGAGAAGAGATTCCAATGATATTTCTCTCGGTCGTTGGTATGGAAAGACGTATATACATATATACAAACACCCAATGTGTGTGAGAATACTCGAGAGCAATTCCTCTCTCTGTCTGTGTCGCTGTGAATTTAAACGTGGCAGGAAAAGGGCCGAGGGGTCGCTCTCTACACTACATTATAAACGTATATATGTATTCGTACTTATACATATGTACTTGTGTAGATGTATAGATATATTAAGGGAAGTGGGTAAGAGGGTGACAGATAGTAAAACCCAAAAGGGAACGAGCAAGATAGAGTGAGCGAATTACATAGGCGGAAAAAAGAACGTCACCAGACTTCCACACTTAATTCTCGTATATGTATGGAATGGGGCACACACTCGTGTCGGCATTTTTTCCATCTCGGACACACGCGGCGAAAGAGAGAAGATGAGAGGCCACCTAGAGCCCACTTGTGCTCGCATTGCCAAGATCTTTAGAATTTTACTTTTCTACTTCTCCTTCTTCTTCTTTATCTTTTCTTGGCGTTCTTCTCACTTCACCTCACTCTTTTACTTTCACTCGTGTATATATATACACACATAAAATTCCCATGTTTTTCGCTTGGCGCATCGTTGTTATTAAGAAAACACGCGGTGGTGCACGCTGGTGACTTTAACTCTCGGTCCCTCGTTCGCCAAGTTATAACGTGGTGTCCCACAAAGTTTGTCTCTCATTCCTATGTACATTGCATGTATATCTGTGCCTTTTTTTTCACACTGATTTCAACTCTGTATTGTCGTTTTATCGCAGTGGAGCGTGACGTAGCATGACGTGCAGGGCCACGGTCGTATAGACTTTCTTGTTAGACGCTTTTTTAAAATTCTTAAGGTCGTACTCGTTGAAGGCATGGACGAACTCTGCAATATTACGTGCTGATTAATTTTTCTTTCTTTTTTTTCTATCGAATCGTTTTTTCTTTTCATTATGGTTCTAGAATGATATATACGAAAGTTTTTCTCCGTTAATATTCAAGAATGTAGCGTTTTTTGAAATTATATTTGTAGGTAATCAATCGTAATCACGCGCTGTGTCTGTGTGTTTAAATACATCGCGATTCGCCGCGAGACAAATTTAATCTGTCTCGAGTTTTTTTTTCCATCTCTCTTATTCTTTCTTCATATATATATGTATACCCCACCGCGACCAAGTGTTATTATCGCAAACCAGTTGACTCGCCATCACCATCAGTGAACGTGTCAGGCTGCCGTCGAAACTGTCCAGATCCAATTAAAATCCTCGCTATACTTGTCGCATTTTTTTTCCACCCTTCAATTTTTTTTCTCTCATTCTTTTTCATGTTGCTCTCATTTTGCAGCACTCACTCTTTCTCTTGTTCACCCTGGACATATCCGCTGATCGATTCGTAATTACAGCGTAATTACGTACAGCCGTTGACTCGTCGCTGTCAGGGTCATAATGACAGATCCTAATCGGAACTCGTATAAGTGAGGGGATTAGTGATGAAAGGGGTGAAGCATCAATGCATTGGCGAATGCGCGACGTAAAGTATCGCAAGCGCAATTGATTTTTAAATTCATATATCAATACGTTTGGACGTTTATATGCAGAAACATACGACTGATCAGTTCGTGATTATCCGCAATTACCAATGGCCCGTGGGCATTCTAATTAATCGGACGATGACGTTGTTGTGGACTCGCACCATCCCGCGGTGTTGATAATATTATTTCGACATTGGCAATATATAGTAGAATATATATGCGAAGCCGGTTTAATCTATGTATGTGTACAACACATAGACTTGATGTGAGAGGAAAAGCGCGAGGGGGATAGAGGGGAAGAACAAACAATATATACATACAATAGGGGATGTAGAGAACGGCGTCGACGCCGAGCTCTCATTGATTGTGCGAAATCGAGGTTTCCTGCTTTCTCACTTACTCTCAACTCTATGTCTCTCTTTCGCACTCACGTTTATCACTATCGTGGCTGATGTTGGCTCTCTGTATCGTCGTGTTTTGTGTTGCCGGTAAATTGGCAAGTGCGCCTCGTAATCAATAGGTGAGTGTGCGAGAGAATGGAGAGAGAATAGAGGCAGTGCAATAGAGAGATATATATCGAGAAACGAACGGAGAAACACGAAAACGTTGTAACATTTGAAAATGATGAAAGTGGGATGGAGATATGTATATATACATATATGTATGTATGTCTGTATCAGTATTAGTTTGTGTAACGAGATATATATAATACAGTCAGAGCGATTGGTACATTGAGTGAACTGAATGAAAGAGAGAAATAGTTGCAGATAACGACCGAGTGAATAGCCAGGCGAGATTCGTGAATTCTATTTTTATTTGTTGGTGTATTTTTTTTTACTTTTTTTTTTTTGTATTTGACCATTCCCCGGGTATTTGAACGTATCGTAGCACCAATGAAGAACGATAGAGAAGCCGTCCAACTGCTATATAGGAATATAGGTGTCTGTCCATGTATCTGTATATAGAGATGAGCGGATATAAAGTGGTAGTACGGAATGGGAAACCGGGAGTTCACTGTGATACAATTTCGCTTGTATTCGATCGACGTCTTCGCCTCGACGCCGACGCCTCGTCCACATATAGATATATATGCATACCCTTTGGGTTCTGTGCGCGCGGGTAAATATCGTTCTATAGTCGCGCGGTGTGTACCTATCGATCGTTACACGCGCCACTGCGCAGAATTCCATCCAATAAAAATATGGCGCATTTCCCACTTGGTGTGTTGTGTGTATGTTGATATATATGTATATATATATACATATATAAATGAAAACGTGAAGTTGCAACGATGCCACTCAGGTGCATGTATTGTTGCGCGTTATTGGGAGTACCCGCTGGCAGAATCGCATTTATAACTCACCTTCTCGTTTCATCCTCCCTCCTTTTTTTTTCCATTTATATCCATTTTTAGGTATTTTTTCGTTTTTATTTTTCCAAAGGATAAAGAAAAAAAATACTCTTCGTTTATTCTTTTGTGAGATGAAATTGGAATAAATGTAACGATTTGAATGTTATTTCTCTCGTCAGATTTATTTCATTTTTGTTCAAGTATTATTTTTATTTCTATTAAGTTATAATAATCATCGTGTTCATTATTATTCCCATACATTTTATTTTATTGTTTCATTTTGTTCTGTATATCTTTTTGCTTTTTTCTTTTAATTCTATTTTGGCATAATGCCACATAGATTTATTTTTTACGGCATATGATAGGTATAGACGCAACCGTATGCTCATACGTATATATTTCCCTTGGGCTACACTGGTCATTCGTTCTATTCTGGTCTTGCGACTATTCACCTACACCTACGCATCACGCGTCACTTGAATGGCTCTTTGTCGGGTCGCATCTTTCCGCCCTGGACATGGCCCGTAAATCATCCGTAGTCCCCGACGCGCTTCTTTACCGATTTTACTTTTATCTTTTTTTTCCTTTCTTCTACCTTTCTTCGCCCAGTATGTTCAGCTTTTTTCCCACCTCCCCTCATTCAGTCAATATAGCTTTTCCCCTGATGGTGCGTTTTATCCCATCGTCAAAAGTAACGTGGATAGGATAAAACTCGAATGTACATGTCTATGTGTGTGTGTGTGTGTGTGTGAGTGAGTGAGTGAGTGACTATGTAAAGGAAACGTGAAAGTTTTTTAACTGACATTTGGTATTGGAATTATGGCGATTTGTTCTCGTGATGTTATATGTCAAATAAACTACATGTCAGTAAATTACAGGATTGACATGTGGAGTTATATTCACATATATTTGTGTATGTGCATTGGATATTTGTGTGTTTTCGTATGTATGTATGAGAATTGTAGGCGATTGGCGGTCGGTAACTGCAGACAAATGAGAAATAAATGATATCAGTCGGTAACATACTTTCATCTCATTCGAGTGAGCAGTGTCAGCACATTGAGGAAGAGATATATAAATATATTTAGAGCCATATTATATCTGTATGTATCCATAGCGGAATCGATATTCTCCGGAGTTCCATTTGGCGGGTACGTGATCTCGTGTACGATGAGATGCAATTTCGTTTACCCGGATATATAACGTCGTTCAAATATATATCAGTATAAGAGACAATATTGACAGAGAAGTATTGACGATTTGTGCATTTTATTTCTTTCATTTTATACGTATTATTTATTTTCTATGGATCTTGGCATTTTCAATTTTTATTCAACTTTTCATAAAGAATAGAGAAGTAATCGAAAAAAGAAAGAATAAAGAAACAATAAACCGTTGACGGATATAGAAAATATGAAGAATGGAAATAAATAAAATTGTTTTCTCAAAAGGGACAATGGCGATGTACATGATATATATTGAAGATGTGTATATAAATGTGCAGTGAGAGGATAAATGCCAAGACGCAAGTCTTTACTTGCGCGCGCATCAATAAATATTTATTGACGCAACGGCCCTTGTATAGAATACGTGAGAGGATATGAAGATGAGAGAGAAGGGTGGAAGTGAAACGGGACGTTGAATAGCGACGACGATGAGATACACACGTCGGCTCGAGTGAGCGCGCACACGCGAGAACGTTTGTAACACAAGACTCGTAGAAGATGACACGACGACGATGACTATACTACTATCACTAACACGCAGATGAAATCGCCACGATGCATTCAAGCGTTCGCTCGTAAAAGAAAGAATGAGTAAATAAGGCGATTGGTCGGGCGATAATACGTTTTCTTATCCATTTCGTAACTTCATATATTGCAAATATAATAAATCAATGGAATAAAGGAGAAATTGATGATAGACATACATCGTACATCCATATTTTTTGCATCAAATTCATCTCAGTGCATGTATGTGTACCACATAAATGAATGTATACACGCATGTTCATTTGAATTAAATTATCCAATCATGAACGCCATTGGAGATTGCACAATCGGAAGAAAAATAAACGATAACTGTAGCAATGATTTTGCGGCGTAGAATTCGTTTCCGCAATGTATTTCCGGGGTGAAAGCAATCTGCGTGACTCATTATTGCAAAGTACCAGCAGGGAGCAACTGATAAATATATATATGTATATGTATATGTATTTTGCGGTGACATAGTCGTGTGTAGTCAAGCGAGGGAGACATTGTGGAAATGCCTAAGGGAGCACAAGAGATGCGCAGCGGCATCTCTACCTCCAAGAGCGACACAATGCGAATAATTTCACGTTCACTATATAGGTACACAGAGAAAGAAGCTTTACATATATTATTGCACACTGTGCGATAGATATATCTATTGTTTATATATATATATATATAATCATACACATGAAGCAATTCAACGGGCTCTGTCACGCGTAAAACGTCAAGGAATATGCGTCACTTGGATGTTATAAATAACAATGAAATATTTGATGTACTGATGAATAACACAGAGTCATTTTTTGTGATCATCAAAAGAACGAACTTACGTAACTAAAAATATCAAAAGTCGAGTCTCACTTCATACATCTAGGCATGCAGGTTGATATTTGATAGTTGCTTTTGTCTACGATGTAGGGTTGATATTATTGGAATGCATAAAAAAAGTAATCATTATCAATATATGAAAAAATTAATTTTCATATTTATATAAAATCATCTGGATGAAATATATGAATGCATTTGTGAATGAATGAAAATTTTTGCTGCTTCGTTTCTCATTTGCGTATCTATACCCCGAGTTTAGTTCATCCATCCGTCCAACGAGTTCACTCATCAACATATATATATATATATATATTGGCTCTTTTCTATTTTACTCTACTCTCTCTCTCTCTCCCTGGCTACTGAAGTTCAGTGATCCGAATAGTCATTGCGAGTCCGCGCGTATATACGCAGGAACGTTGTGTATCAAGCGCGGGCGCGCATGAAAATACGTGACGCGTCACAGCGCTTGTCATAGATCAAATATGTGGTCTCATGATCGCTTGTGGGTAATGCATACTCATATATTGATATCCGAAGTAATCTTTTGTAACTATCAAAGAATTGGAATTGCCATTGTTTGAAGTTCACTTCAATGTGAAAAAATAATGGGAGAGTATTAAATGGTACAGATTCGTGTATACATATTGAATTTTAATTGCTGATTAATTTATTCATCATTCCTCGAATGTCGGACGATCAGATACGCGTCATTATACATTTACATATGCATATGAGTGAGAAGTATATATTGGAAAATAAATTTTTATCGATTATTGCGATTGACGTTTCGAATTATTTGCAAGCAAACGTAAAATGCAATGCCAAGTTCGGAATATTATTGTTGGTGAATGTCGTCGTTGGCGATTACTTGCGTCAGTTGATTCGTGAAAAGACTTATATCCTTCGGCAGCCCATAAATTATATCCCGCCGCGAGCATTCAGAAAACAAAAGAAAAAGAGAGTAACTTGGGGGTCTGTGTTACTAGTGCAAGTGTGTGTCTTGTATGCTCGTATGTACGTATGTATATTTACACATATACAAAAAGAAATTGGAAGGCGGATTGCAATAGGTCGTAATGCCTATTTCACTGTTCGTCGATAACGACGGGCGGTCTACCGCGGGCGCATGTTAGATCCGGTTATATTGTTTTCAAAGCGCAGCAGCATTGAGTATCTCTTTCTTTCTCGATGGTTTTATCCCCATGTGCACCATATAGCGCACATGAAGAGAGTTGGAAGTGGCTGGAGAGACAAACGAGGCCTCGATCATATTTATGTTCGTTTCTCATTGCTTTTGGCCAGGTGCTCTCTGTGTTTGTGGGGTCATGATGGAGCAAGCTATAACATGTGCGCTACTCTCTGTCTCATCTTCGTTTTTTTTTCTTCTCTTCCACTCGACCTCGACTTATTTTCTCAGCCCTCTTTTACTTTTTACCGCTTATTTATATACGTATAGAGCTCAACCGCACAACCAAACAAGCGACACGGATCGTGAACGAGAAGTTGAATTGCACATTATCCATGTATACATACATAATATATATTTGTATTATTGTCAATATATATTTGCTCGACAAAATATCTTCACGTATTTTATTTATTTTATTCTCTTCTCTCTCTCTCTCTCTCTCTGTTTTTTCTTTTCTTTTTATTTCTCAACAAGAGATTCGTATTTTTTATCGCTCGTTTATTTACTGAATATATACATATGTATGTTGAATTTTTCCCTTTGGGTTTATATAGCAGAGTGCGGTATCATCAGAATATGTACATGAAAATAAAAAAAAAATGGAAATGTATAAGCAATGCTTCACGAGCGATCGAGTCTCGTGAGCATATAAGTGAACTTGTATGTGAATATATATATAGATAAATGCTCATGTAGATATGTGAATATATATGTTGGAGTGAAGCGCACCCGCGTATATATACATACATCTTCAACCGAATGTCGTATCACGACCGTATAAAATGCATCTCGCATACGGATCTTTCACTTGCTGTCACTGTGGCATGTTGCGGACTTTCGTACGCGTAAACCACCAATGAGACGGACTTTTATTCTCGTATGTGTATTGTGTATGTATGTATGGAGAGATCTGAACGATGCGCACCAAATAGAGTTTTTGAAATATGTGTGTGAGAAAATATACTTACAATGAGACAACATGATCCCAGTCGTGCACTCGGCATTTCATGTTATGTGTGAGCAAATTTTGTATGAATAAAAGTACTCAAAGGTTTTTATAGAATTGCTTACCATATATATACTTTTTTCAAACTTTATGCAACAATTTAGGTTACAATAATTGAAAGAATTTCTTCTTTACATTTGAAGAATTTATGAGTGGGCATGATTGAAACGCAAGTATTATTACGTAATTGAAGAATATGCAGAATAAAGTTTTTATCGAAATTCCTCCCCCATATCCTCCATTGACGCTATTACTGTGACGGTACACCTTTGCGTGAGTTATGAAGTTATACTCGCTTACTATTGCATATATATATATTTGTACATATATATGTATACACTTTCACCTTCACCTTCGCCAGCAGCAACACATTACGAGCACCTTCACCTGCTAGCGTCTATAGCATTTACTTCTCATAACGCCCCCGACATTCTGATGACTCAGTTGAAGGTTGGAGGTGCGTGAAAGAATAATCATTTCATTCTATAAATTAATTAAAAATTAAATATGAAAGTAAAAAAAAAATGGATAAATAAACTTAGTGATTTTAATTTTATTTGTTTTTCGTAAAGTGTTCTTTTTTGTGGGCGTCAGCGATTTTTTTTTTCATGTATAACTTTGCAGGTTTATGAATAAAAGTTGTACACGGGAGTGAAAAAAAAATCAAGCACACAAGATCAAGACCCTCTCTCGCATATAAACGTCGTTAACGTGAATTGGATCCGACGGATTCATCTCTTTTCACCCTTCTCACTTTCGTCTCTTTCCGCTATTCTTTCATCTCCGTGTATACTCGGTTATATTCCCACTCTTATACCATTTTGCTTATATCCCTCGTACATAAATATAACCGTGAACGCGAATTGAACGTGTTGCCTCCTTATTTGTCTTCCCTCTCGTCGTCGCGTCACCGCTGCCACCGCCCAAGTTTCAATCCTTGAATTAAATCGTATATATGAAATCTCGTCTGTACTCTGAGCGCTATGCGCGATTTTATCCCCAAGATCACCAATGTAGGGGAGATTGAGAGAGACCAAATATTAAGAGCAAGAAAGCTGTAAGGAGGCTCGACAATGACGGCAATTCTCCACATACACATATACTCCACAACATCACCACGGGAATTCCACAAATTTATTTATACATAAAGACGTTTTTCTTTCTCCCTTTTTTCTTTTATTCTTCCATGTTGTTGATGCGATTTAGCAAAGCGCGATGAGATATCTTAATTCTTCGAATTCCTACGGGACGAAAAGGAGAAAAAGAAGAGCATTCAAACTGGAGAAAAGATGGAAAAAATGCGCCTACTTTTGTGAATAAATATATATATATATAATTATATGATTTCATTCAATAAAATAATCTACACTCTGATTCATAATGAAACGATATGTTAATTTTTTCACAAGCCATGAAATTTTACCGAGGGATGAGAAGAAAATGCATTAAATTGAGCGATAAAGGATGAAAAATGAGAGAATGAAAGTCAAAAAAAAAAAGAGTAACGGAGGTAAAGTACAGCGTCTCAACGAGGATCTGGTGTCCTCTCTTGTCATTGTATACAAAAGCCCGTCGTCGTCCGGAGGATAGCTATTATTTCGAGCGGAAAGCCGCAAGCTCGGTCGATAAAGCAGCGGGGCCAAGACCGCATTACTGTTGCATTGTATGTGACGTGCTCAGTACGTGTCTTGCCTCTCGACACCCACATATCTATGCGCACATACACCTTCCCCTCATTTGTTTCCATCCCTCTCTGTACGCCCTGCTCTCTATATATATCGCAGTATACTCGATATGAGCAAATTGTGTATATTCTCGCGCGACATATACCCCCCTTTGCGCCATATACCTATTTCAATGTGTATATAAATACACATATACTGATATAGTCATGTAGTGCAGTTGTATGTAGTTGGAAGAAGAGAGAGAGAAATTGAAGGAGACTTGTACAAGGTGGTGTGTGGTATATATGCGAGGATATAGTGAAGTCGTGTGTGAGCAGAGGGTAGCAAAGAGAGGGTTGGCTGCGCGAGCTGTCGGGTAGTAGACGACAACGATGTAGAGTGCACACACAGAGGGATAAAGGGGAAAAGGGGTAAGCGAGACAGATATAGTTGGAATGGCGATCGATGCACCACGTTGGTGCCCGTGAGCTGTCGCGAATGCAGCCTGACTCAGCTTTTCCGCCGCGCTCTTTTACAGGGGATAGAAGCGATGGCACGAATATAGAAGGGTTATTCGTTGGTTGGTTGGTTGGTAGGTTGGTCGGTTGGTTGGGATGTATGTAGAGAGGATAGATAGTAATAACAGTTGTTTTTTTTTTATCTCCTCACCTGCACTCAAATAAAAAAGACAGGAACGTTTTAGCGAGCGGGTTTCATGCCATTCCCACATTTTTCCGCAAATGTTCTTTTCTCTCCCTCATCTCTGCTCTCACATTCCTCTTCAATTTTGTGAGCGCAATCCTTTGAGCTCATTCGAGCGCTTCAATTTCTCTTTTGATATATAATGCTTGGTATATGGTGTGGTGTGACATGACATATACACAAACTCTTTCGTTTATATTACACGCGACGATTAACTTTAGTAAAATGATATTTATGTAGAGGACGTGAGATTTTTTTTTTTTTTTTTTTTCCTCTTCTTTAAATCTGACTGTTACGAAATGGCTCATTAAAATCTCCATTCATAATGTTTTCTTCAATCTTCTTGTTTTATTTATAAATTTCCTGATGGAGGGTAATATGTAATCAATTATACGATACATACGATCAATAAATACATCAACAGCGAAATTTACAGACAAGTCAAATAGAATGATGATGCAATATGAGAGTTAAAACGCTCTCGTAATAGTCAAATCGTCAGAGAATGATGGATCACGTACATAACAACTTATTCATATCTGTGTGTCATGCGCTTGGATATTCGAGTACGGATTTGGTACGTTGTTTGCCCCTAACTCTTCAATTCCCTTTTACATTGCATATAGATAACAGAAAAAATTTATGACGGCATGTTTTATTTCGTGTGCCACATGGACTGTTTCATGTTAGCACCTGCACTTATATATGTACAACAAATACAGATATTGTCTGCGCACATTATCGCTCACTCTTCATTCTCCTCTGTTTTCCCTTTTCTATCTTTCTCACTGTCCAATGTCCACTGTGAATGTGTGGGCAATAGTACCGAGCGTGACGGACGAGTTTCAGGCTCCCGGTAATTGCATTGGGATCGTGCATGGGATACAGTTTCAATTGGTGGGAAACTCGGGAGGCAACTGAGAACTATATACGGACTGGGTAAAGTGTATATAGATTTGCTGTTGAAAACGGTGTCGACGGCTATAAGAGTGAGATGAATAGACATAAATATATATGTATATATATATATATATATATAAGGGGGCATAAAAAAAATGAGAGAGGGAGAGAGTGAGAGGAGGGCAGCGGGGAAATGGTGAAGAGAGTGGAACCGAGAGCCAATTAATTTTACGATGGCAAACAGTGAGACTGTCGCAACGCCCGTTGTGCTGCAGTTCACCGAAGTAATTAAAGTTTAAATTGTTTTGAAGAACAATAACGGTGTCTCGGCTGTCCGTTGTATACGGTTGCTGATGCTGGTGTGTGCGCGTGAACGAATACGAGGGTAAAAGAGCGGAGTGGATTGTATAAGAATATATATATATCTGTTTATGTGTAGATATGGGGGGGGGGGCTATAGACACAGGGAGAAGTGGCCATGGTCGCTCATAATAAGGTCCAGACGACCAACTATAACGTAATTCAAAACTTCTTTCTCTTCTTTTCTTGTTCTTTATACTCAACCGATAACTTCCAATTGATCCTTTTATATATAAAAGATAAATGGAGAAACAAAAAGGGAAAGCAAGTAGGGTTGTTGTTGTTTGCTCGCGAGTAGGGTGCTCATAATTAGTAGTGACCATGGCTAGTAGTGGGTATTGGTTGGTGGTGTTTAGTTGCGAGATTACTTTGTCATATTTGATACCAATAAGGTACCACATTGAGAACTTCGTGATTTCATTTGAAATTATTTGATCATCGGAGAAACTGTTTGAATGACCTTGACATTTCAAGATCTATCAAAAAATCGATTTTCGATTTTCGGGGTAATCGGAATAACTACCCTTATCGGGAAGTTATAAATTAAAAACAGTACAGAACAGGAGTACGGTAGAGATTTTAATTACTTAATTGGCGCTTCGGTTCATGTCACAGTGAATCAGCAGTTTAGTTTATTATTTTGGTTTCTTCATATTGCTCCTTTTTCTCTTTCAAACAGTAATTATGTGTTTGCGTGCTTCAATGAAATAGTTAAGCAAGTCGTAGAGACAATAACTGTATGATATTTTTAATGTCGATAAAATAATCAGGATCACGTATCTGAATCACGCAAATCATATACCGTGTATGTACATAAAATGTAGTTGTTTTATCTTTCGTGATAATATTTATGTTGGAAATCCGTTTAACCCTGTAAAGAATGAAGCATATCAATTTAATTATTTTCAACAAGGCATTGTTGAGATTTTGAGGTATATATTATAGAGATAATATTTTTTTTAATATCTGCAGAATAAATATTAGCGATATTTACTGAAGAGATTCAGAAAATATATAATATTATGAATATGAGAATAAAATTATATATGATAGAAAATGTTGTTTCTTTTTCTTCTAGTAGCTGGTAATTGTCAATTATCTTTCTATTTTAGTTCTACATAGATGTTCATATGATAGTGTTAACCCTGATTCCAAGTATTAATTACTAAATCAAGCTCAGGAATTTTTTTTTTCCTGTGTAATTATATGACTATTTTGCTGCTAAATTAAAATCAGGTCAACAATTTCCGCTCATCAATGCTACAATATACATCATTGTAGCAAACCGGGTGTATTAATATTTGCGTTGGTATATGTTGCATAGAATAGTAGAGGATGCGAGAAGAACGGGTGCTTGTCTATGCGCTCCTCCATCTCGACTCCCACAAACTCATTACCGGTCTCCGTGTATAGCCGACTTCATATATATACATAGACCTTGATGGTTATATGAATAGTAGGCATGTATATACGTAAACATGTTTGGTTCTGCGTTCATGCTAAAGAGAGAGACAACCCAGCCACTAATTATAACCGTGATCATGCTGTGCATTAACTCTTCTTGTACAGTAATTATTAATGAGAACACAAGAGCGATCGTATTACTCGCTGGTGTTCCATAAGCTCTTGCTTGTAATTGGAGTTGCTCTGTTCAAACGTGCACATCAGAGACGACAGACTATAACTCTCCCTATTTCTTCTTATCTTCCCATTCCTTTATGGCTATGTTTTTATTTTCATTTTCTTTCAGTTTTTTTTATTTATTTTTTTTATTGAAACTCCTTTTGTGTATTTTCTGTGACTTTCAAAGTATTATACTGAACGTCATTGGATATCTCTTTGTGCTTTACTCGACAACGTTCGGAAGGCAATTCGGTATTTTACCGTCCATAGAGAGAAATGAAATAGGAGAGAAAATGGAAAGATAGGTAAAGGAGAAAGAAAAAATTCGATCTCATTTTCCTTTGAATATCAGACTTTGATCACAATTTTGTATAGTTTATGTGTACGTGAATAACTCTTTTATTATCCTTCGTATCTGTCATTATAATTGGTTGCCCTTGACAATTGAATTTATTTTGAATCATATAATAGAAGTTTTTGTTAGATAGATACTTCATTATTTTTATATGAAAGCTTTGAAGTTGATGCATGGACATAAAGAAAAATCAAATTCATGCAATTTGTGACAATTGGAATGAGGAGTTCAAAGGAATTCCAATGAAATAATTTTGAAATCAAAATATACCTAAGACGAATTGTTCGGTGGGAGATAATTCCATTTTTTTTTTGCTGCAACGTCGATTCTAAATTTGCTAATGTAATTAACATGATTTAACATATCGTGAAAATAACCAAATCCTCTTTAAGTCACATTTTTATTCGAACCATTCACTTCTTGTTATAAATACACATTAAAACATTTCAATATGGATAAAACCCTTCGGTAAACTCGTATCGAGGTCTCATTTCGAATTTCTTCTCAACAAACCGGTTCTCCCTTGACCCAAATCGTCATGGCCCACACTCAGACAAACATATATATATAAATACATCGGTGTTGTGTGCTAGATGATTCGATTCTCGTCGCTCCCTCTTCTTCGTCCATAATCCCACGTTGTAATTTTCTCATTATAGGATCCGGTAGATACTGAAAGAATTCATATATATGTAACACGTTTAATCCGGTTTGTGTTGTATGAGACGATTTGTTCAATGCGATGAATCTTTTTCATTTATTCTCATTTTATTTTCATGGCGCGTAAAATAGGTGCCGAGTTCTTTTACTTCAATGAAACATTGCATGTGTGTCTCGTTGAGTTATATATAGAGTATTGGAATATTTTTCCATAGCACATGTGCATACACATGTATGTGTCCATGTACAGTTCATATAGTTCTTGGTATATTGTCCCGTATGACTGTACGATTTCAACACGCAAGTACCGCACGGGCAGTAATCACCGCTAACTCGCCTCTAACTATTCATAGCACGCGCGCAATGTCGTGGTCGACACGTTCTTCATCGTTGCAGAGCATTGGTCTGTAACTCCATGCGCCCCGGCCACCAACCACTGTTGCCACTGGCGGCGTCGCGGCGCCGGTCTCCACTTCATGTTATTTGTATAAACATATATGTATATTGTACATATATATAATAGATATGCTTATGTATTTAATACATATATATATATATATTTATAGAGGTATATGGGCGTGGTATTGCGTGACAAAATACTGCTACTACAAGAAGAGAGAAAATGACTCTCTTCAATTTGACAAAATACACTTCATTGATATAATAGGTATAAGATGTTCACCTGAGTTTCTATATTTACAATGAATTTCTATTGAGTTGTTAGAACATAAGTTATTCATTTACAAAATCAATTTTTTTCTCATGAAAATTCGTGTTGCTCAATGATATAATGTGGATCGAAAAGGTTTATTACTGTGCTTTATTATTTATTTATTTTCTTTTTTCCATCATCGACCTTTTCTGAAACGGGTAATGACACGTTAAACTCTCGTTATGTTGTGGTATATGACGACGTTAAACGGTAAAGTGCCTTGTCATTGCATAAATTGAAGCGAAGAAAGACTCGACGGCGTCTCGTTCGTTGTCGTTGTTGTCGTTGCAGGGTCTCGGCAATGCACCGGTATTGAGAACGGACCTCGCGTGCAAGACCATTGCCAACCAACGCACACGCCAATAAGTTTTGCGCAACGTCACAAAACCAGCAGTAAAGATTGAGGTTGGCATCACGAAACGTTTGTGTACATGTATATGTGAACCATCGATATATTTTTATAGAAAGCAGCTCGGCTGTAAAAATGAAGAACGGATAAAAATGTCAAGTAGATGCTTATCATATATTTTATTATTTATGTATGAATAATTTGCAAATACAATTTAAACGACATTATACTTTGGCAAGTAATTTTATTTGTTATTTGCGCTCGGAAGAATATTGGGTTGGTAATTTTACAGAATTATTTTAAATAACACAACGCTGTCAAGTTGTTATGAATTTTTTCCCTTAGTATTATCGGTCATGATTTATCATTCGATGTATATAGAAGGGAATGAAAGAGGGTAAAGAAAGATATGAAGCGGGGGCGAAATTTATGCATGAGAATTGGTATGGTAAACTCTAAAGAGCCCAACGGAGAATTTATGTTATTCCTTGCTTCAAGAGTCACGGTGTCGTGCGCTAGTGTCGATTATCCAGCGTGCAGCGCTCGTTGCACTTGAACGTAGATCAGTCGTCGTGTAAATGTATACCCGCCCACGTCCCCCGTGTAGCCCCTCAGGTGCACTTTCATATCGTGTTACTGAGAAAATTTCTTTCTCGTCTGTAGTGGGTTTTGCACTGTACGATAAAAATCCCAGTGACAAAATATATGTGCGCTCGGGTATTTTGTTCGTTGTACTTGGATTTTATGAATAATCCAATTCTTGCATATACTCATACACATTCGAGAAAATAATGTGGAATTATGTGTTCATAAATTCACATAATAATCGATAAAAGAATAATTCTATTTATTTACAAATGAAATATTAATTTTGTAAAACTTTTCCATTCAATTTGTAACGTGACTAACAAATATTTTTATCGAATTATAATGAATTGATTCGAATTTTTATGGATTTGAGTGCACCAACTGTGTGCGATGCGACTCATTTTATGCACAAGGATAATAGGGTTGGTATAACGATAAGGTCTATTGTTATTAGCCTCGTTCATTTTAACGATGAACGTAAAAATACTTGAGTATCTATAGATATAAAATCTTGTGCGCATATTCCCATGGCTGTTCAAAGTAACCAATACCTGTACTGCTTGAATAATATTGCGTGGTGGTACTGTCGACATACATTTATTTTACATCCAATCATACATATCCGCAACGCGCGTTGATTTTTCCATCCAATTGGATTGCACCGAAGAAAACTGCATTGATCGTTAATCCGCCCTCCATTGTCTGGCTTTCTATATGTATGTAACGCATATATGTATTCATCCATCCTCCTGATAATTTGATATTCTGCGCTTTTTTTCCCCTATTCAGCGAACAATCCTTTGTCTGGTTTTGTTCGCGAAAAATAATTTGAAAAAAAAAAGAGTGAAATGCTGATGAAAAATAGAAATGAAAATGCTTCAATCAGCTATGTGATTTTAAAATGAGCGACTTTTGTTATATGGCCCGGTGAAAAATTATGAGATCGGATATAATGAATAACAATGACGGTCGGACAGACAGCCAGCTATCAAAACTTTCTCGTCCTATAACTTTTTAATTGGCAAAAAATGGTGATCCTCTCGTAGTAGCCTCATATTCATACATTTGTAGTAGATTTTCATTGCTTTTTAGTTTTTATTTCAAATTTAATTTTAATCAGATCCAATATTATCAGCAATTTGATAACGAAAAATTTTATTATACAACGATCGATAGAATATTTATCAATTTGTTTATTACCGCTTCCACTCATTCGATATTCCACTGAAATTAGTATTCAAATATGATATTTTTCACGTATCAAATTGGCATGTGTCATTGGTAAGATGAAAATAAATGTAGATCTACAGTCAGACATCGTTAAATCGCACTGTAATCCGGCCATATGAATTTATGACGCTTATACATATATGTACGTCTGTAGATGTGGATAACACGCGTTTTTGGCAAGCAATTTAGTTTGCTATTTCAAAAATAGATCAACTCCAAACCAGACTCATCGACTCATGAATTGTATATGTAACAATATTGGATAATCAATTCATTCATGTGACATCTGTTATTCACATCAATTCCCATGACCTCAATATATTATTCATACGATGACTGCAACTTTGTACTAAACATAGTACCTAAATAAAAAAATATACATAATACGACTCGACGACACAAATAATGCATTTGATTTAATTGCTTATTTCTTTTCTTGTTTCAGGTATGTTCAGTTGATTTCAAGAATTTCCTGCGGAATTTCAACAGTATGTATGAATTATAAATTTACATTTTTATTACAATCATGAAAACGTGCGCCATGAATTGCTAATTCTATTCTGATCAGAAAGCACAGCGCTGGCATAAAATACTACCAAATGATTCTCAGTCACAAGACACCGCGATGCTTAACACGTTTATGTTATTAGGATATATATTCGATGGGTAGTTCGACACACGATTCCACGAAAGTGGTGTATTTGTATGCAATATTTGTTCCGCGGTGGATTTTAACTTGACCCCATTCTTACCGCATTGCGACGTTCAACGTTCACGACGTCAATTCTAAGCATTGCTGCATACGTATTTACTGACATAACTCATCATAACACGAGTGTTTACCAATGTCTTCTGCCGCATTTGCAAAATATATTGAATCAAATGCGGTTGTACTTAATTTGATTTCTCCGCTGTATAAGAACAAACATTTGAATCTAAAATTAATATGTTGGCATAGCAGTAGCGTATTACATCAACATAGTAAAGCAAATCGTTATAGCGATAGGAAAAAAGGGGCATATTAAATAATAAAAATACACTGTGTGTATTCTTCAGTGTATACATGAATCAGACAAACACTAAAATCTATAAAGTATAATTTGCATATTTTACAATTGATGACAAATGTGGAAAATGTCAGTGATGTATCACATCAATGCATCGTGTAAAAATTACTCAATTTCTATATTAAAAATTTATGTGTTAATTCTCCGGTGTGTTGCGACAATCAGAAGATGAAAATTCACATCTAACAGATATTGGATTAAATAAAGTAAAGTCATGTCGATTATATGTGTTAGGTGTCACGTGTATATATATATATGGAAGCCTGTCACGTGTTCACGACACTTGGGATTATTAAGCGAAGCCCCTATTTTGTTCATCCATCTCCTGATACCTTATTTCACTAAAGCTATGTATAAGTGCTGCTTATATATATACAGATATAGGTACATAATTGTAATAGCAGAGGTGGTTCGTTATTGAATTTGTGAGCGAAGCAGAGAGTGCGACGATATCGCCTTTCAATATCGCTTCATTTGGCTCAACGTTCATTCGATTTGCGGGAATAACTGACTGAGTTGCTGTCCCATTCCCCGGCATCTCCTTCCTCCTTTCTCACTTCCTTCCTCTCACTTTTACTCACAATCTCTTTTACATTATTCCATTTCTTTCCCACTCTTCTACACTTTACTACTGGTCCTTCTTTCTCTATCGATCTTTTTTCCTTTTTTTTTATCAATATATAGAGAGGCTAATCCTTTTTAAATATTCCATTTGGGATTGAGTGGAAATTAATCGGATTCATCTGTGTACGGTCCATCCTTTTCTTCTGTTTCGTTTTTTTGTTCTTTTTTACCCCTCCTTTTTCTCCTGTCTTTTTTTTCTTCTCTGATATCCTTCTTCACGATTCGACTCGTCCTAAAACGCTAATTGAAAAGTTTTTTGCCTTGATCAGATGCGAATTTTTGGGTCAAACCCGCCGCGTGTGCGATGATGTAACTGTGAATGTAGCGTCTTACTGCTCGCTACGGAAACACACACGCATACACACGTATATAAATATATGTGTTCCCGTTCATGTGTATAGAAACATATGAAGGGACCAGAGCAAAAAAAATTTTTTTAAATGAGAACGTGTGAATGTTTCAATACGAAGATCGAAGTTGAGTTGGTTATAACAGATGAAGAAGTTGAAAGTTGGAGGGAGGGAGAGTGAGAAATAATTCGAAAGAGTTTTGCTTTTGCGTCCACACACGCGGCACGAATATAATCCCACGCGAAATATAGTTGGCTTGTCAAACATACACACATCGATGTGCCTCATACATATAGCGTCAATCCTTCTCCGTTCCCCTCTCTATATTGAGCCACTTTCTCCTTGACAGAGTGTCGTGATTTCACTTGTGTAATTCACTCTCATGTTGCGAATATAATCACAACGATCAAAATCACGATTTCAAATGCAGCCGATGGAAAAAAAAACACAGTTTATTTTTCTTCTCATTTATCTTTTCGTTTCACTGATGCATGATTATTTTCAATACTGCAAAACTGGCATTAATCAAATGGAATGTTGGTGGCAAAAGATCGAGAGTGATATAATGACACGATTGTCAAATCAACGGCTCGTTTATTCCTGGAGAATAATCAATGAGAATCAATGGCCCGAGAATAAGCGAGAAATTATAACAGAGAAAAATGTAGCATAAAACGGAGAAAAAAATATCAATGCGGAAATGTTTATTCGATATTCGACTGATACAATTTAACCTCTTACCAATTGCTACGAGCAATTGACGTTCCAACTGTATATGTACAAAACTCAATAAGTACTTTTGCAGTTGGAGCATAAAAAAAAATGGATACATAGATGAATTATAAAACAAAGAGAAAGGAGAACTGAGTAGTATATAAAAAAGTGTATGAAGAAAGAATAATAGAAAAATGATGAATATTTCTATATCTATTGAAAATAATGAAGAAACTTAAACTTCGTAACTTGTTGTGAATGTTATCATGTTGAAGTGATTGAGCGTAACAACACGTCGTCTCCATACGCTTTCACCAACTCACAAACGTCTCAATCTTTCTGCATATAAATACACATCCTAACGTAATTATTTCAATTGTCTTTATATGTATGTAATACATCCAATTATATACACACATGTACAAGTAAATTCAACCTCTTTCTGCCTTCAAGGGCTTTATTCGAGCGTAAACATGTAACGAGCGGGTACACACTCATAAACTGGGCGTCATAGCAATGTCAGAGAATATAGAGTCCATAGCGTTATCGTTGCACACAAACGGATTATAACGACCGGATGTTATATTGTGCCAAACTACCGAATAGTATATCCATATTTAATAGCAGGAAGTGAATTTTCATGGTCTCAGATTGGAAAATCACAATCTTTCAAAACAAAACAATATTTATCGAAATTGTCTGACATAATATATTGTTTGTGGCTGGCGGTAATAACCAGTCACATGTACGTGCTTCAACGTGATCGCGTCCAATATAATACATATTTGAACATATATGTCTATCAAATCATCATAACTAAATTGTCTGCTCGATCATACGAGAATTATTGCGCAATGAATGCGTTCCCGTGAGTCATTTATGTATGTACATTTAACAAAAACATATAACCTTCGGAATCGTTCAGCCACGTACCAATTCATCGAAAGCTCTACAGCACATAAAATTTATCACTGTGGAATTACTTCATAACAATTGTGTGTATTATACAATATAATTTGCTATAAAATAATAGCGATACATACCACGATGTTGGCTTCCGTGTTTAATATTGAATGATAGACAGAAATGATAAAATAAAATGAGATGAAACAGAATGAAATGTGTGAAATGATCCAGGCAAATGACTCTTGGACCAATACCTATCAGATGTTGCGGTATATGACTTTTGCGTCTCGATAGTTTGATATAATATTCAATACTTTAGCGCGTAATAGCTTCAGCAAGATGAACGATGCGGCGAGCCACCCGTATACTCAAATATTTTCAGTAGGAAATATATATACATATATATATATAGAAGGAGTGCTGAATGTTCATAAATAAAGTTCGGTTCAATAGATGTCTGTGTATAAATCACGATTAACGTGTCGTTACGATTCATCGCTTTCCAATTAATGTTTCAATAAAAGTAAATGTTGAATTGAGTTGTGTATATATATGTATTCAATGTGCATTTACGCGTTCAATGTAATAAAAGATGCATTACTATGGTGTAAAGAGTAAATATACAGAGTCTTGAAGATGTTATTTCAGCATTATGAAGAAGAACTGAAGGGAAAGAAGAAAAATAATCTTCAAAGCACTCTTTCAATTAGACTACTTTTACTGTGAAGCTTTTTCATATACAGTTATATGCGTTGTAAAGAAAAATCGGATGCTTTTTAACTCTTACAGTTAAAAAGGGGCAAAGAATATAAGGAGCATGATGTATATATATATATTTTTTTATGTGTTCACCACTTTCACATTTTCACTCTCCTGCAACTCCTTGCCAACAACTTCTTCAGAGTCCTCGAGAGTTGGCCCCTCGCGCACTCAACAGCAAAGCAGCGTGTTTGAAGAAGGGTGCTTCTATACGCGCGTCCCGGAGGCGTCGACACAACGTCCTTGCTTTCTCTCTCACTCTTTCTCTGTGCGTACGTCCTTGTACACAACGACAACTCGTGTATGAAAGAATGGTGTATGTGTATTTATCATGCGAAAGAGGCCTATGTGGATGAGTACGGAAGAATCCTAAGGGCAGGAAGGGAGTGTGGAGTGAGTAGAGATCTGAAGAGATTTTTCACATCAGCTTCATGGTGAAAGAAGCCAGAAATATCATAAACTCATGATACGTTGCGGCAGTTACCAGTTTTTTATTATCATGTTTTTCTTCATTCCTTCGTATAATTCCAACATGCAAATGGAAGAAGAAATAGAAAAACGAGAGATTGACAATGAAAATCAACGAGCCGCGTCCAATTATTTGTTTGTTCATCGACCCGATCTTTCTTCCTGAGGGCGCACAAATTTCAGTCGCATATATAACTTGCTCTTCTATATAATATTTTTTCTTTCTTACTTGTATTTTTTTTTTCTTATTCCCCATTCGTTTTTCACCCTGCAGCATATAGCGACTCTCTGACATTGCTTAGAGGGGTAAATATTCAGATTTGCGATCGGGGAGAAAAAGAACTGCACTCTTCGCTCTTTCTGTGTGTAATACAGAGAAGTCTTTCGCGTCCTTCTCTCTTGTAGCCATTGAAAAACTTTGCACGCCTCGAGGACGTAGAAGAAAGTATAAAGAGGGTGAGAGACGACAGTGTGGGGCACGTGTTTGCTTCTCTTCAAACACACCCAGGATATATATTGGAAAGCAGTATAGTATCTGACAGAGAGTGCTGATACTACTATGCTCATGGCTCAAGGGAATGAGTGAGTGTATAGACAGCTAGGGGTTGACCGGCTTCGACGTTTACGATGTATATATATACATACAATGTATGTACGCTTGTGTCATAGTGGTAGTGTTAGCGCTAGTTTGTGATATATAAGGGTAGCAAGAGGGTTGATGTATACAGGAAAGCTCTGACGACCTGATTCCGTTTGGTCTTTGGTATAACGGCATGGGGAATTAGTTCCCCATGATCGGTGCAACGACCAACAACAACGTGAGATCGAGTATATACCGTGGAGATTACACGCCATAGGGGGGTCATTGGGGTTTCGAGAGGGAAAGCATTTGGTATCCTTCCGCTTGTCACTGTTTAGAGGGGTTCATTCATGTCAAAACATACGTGCGTACAAAATAACCTGAATAGCTATCGACTCATATATTTTCATATACAATTACAAGATTTATCTTTTATTCGATCAATCATGATAATACAACATCAATTCAATTCTCATTAGCACTCGGCTTATGTTTTTTCCACTCGGAATTATATTCATTTTCGTTCGTGATTGTCAAGTAATAGAATTTCATAACTATTAATTTTTATCTTATCGTATGAGTGTTTAAAAGTGTCTATTCCATCATTGTTTGGGATAACATCATTATAACTATATTTATCTTTTACAATTTTTGTTTGAAACAATGTCACAAAGTTGATAATTAACTTGATACAACAAGAAAATAATTCCATTTTTATTACTTACAAATATCAGACGACCTTCATTGTGTTTCATTCAATTAATTCATTAATAATTATTGAACAAACAGGTTGTGATTATAGTTCATGTAGAATCATAACACAACTATCACGTTGAGTTTTTTTTGTGGCCTGACGCGAAACAATAGTGTGCGTTAGAAGATTAGAGAGAAAGTACATATGGAAAATCAACAAGAATTAAATATTAGCAATTTTCGATGGTTCTGTAGCACTATTTATAGTGCAACGTCAAACGTACATGTGCATATATGTGTGTACAGGTATAAGCACTTTTGGTATGAGGTTATAGACATTTAGATTGTACATACAAAGCCACAATGCTCGAGTCATATATGCATATATGGTATCCACATGTAGTTCGCTGTGGCATATAATTTCCGGACTTTGAGATATATATACATGTATCATTTTATGTTGATGTGTTGGAAGCTTGAGAGAGAAGGGGGAGAGAGGGCTAAATATCACGCGCAGGGGTTGCACTGTATAAGGGGGCCCTCACTCGTCCGCTCTTATGGATTATTAACCACCCGCTATTCAGGCTACACCCAGGCTTGGCTCTTAACCAGCAGTTAATGGATTTGCAGGCAAAGTTTCGCTTCGTCGTCATTGCATACACACAGTGCTGCCGCCTCGAGTCATCATACATACCTATATACATCATACATATATAAGCACGTATATAACTATGTATGTCTATGTACTGAGGCACTCCTCTGTGTGTGGCACTCAGCGAGATTTATTGAAGGAACGCCACAATGATAAATTGTCCCCCGTTCATTTCACTGTTGCCATTCCGATTCAATTACTTTGAAGTTAAACATTGCTCTGTGTTTATCTAATTTTGTTTTTGGCACGCAACGACGTTGTAATATTTGCTGATGATTATGTGTGAATAAATAGAGAGATATTCATATATTTGAAGTGAAACTTTGTATATGAATAGTTTATTTATATGTGTACATGTACTGAACAATAAGTAAAAATTAAAATATATGTTTTTATCGACGAACGTATAATCAAGGCAAATTGTATTATTTACGAGCTTGCAGTATATAAGCTCTGATATGAACTCACACTACAATATACCGAGAAATGCGGTCACGCTCGAGTTTGTCCGATGTCATTGTCCACATTGTGATTAGTTGAACCAGGTCACTCTCTCGCGTGTGGTTACACACAATGCAATCATTTTGCGTGTAAATTAATCTACTCTTTGTCCACATTACACTTGTATTTTCATTTATAATACAGAGATAAATATAGAGGGAGGCGGAGAATGTGATGATTTCAATATACTATTGTATATAATAGGTATCATGTCGCGATAACCATTCTACAAATAGCTATTATCATTTTAATTATTTCATTTTTATATACTCTAACATCCCTCGTCGACGTGGCGAAATGAGAATGGCAAGAGGGATAAGCGTGAAATAGTTTGCACAAAAGTGTAATACATATGACGAGGTGGAAGAAAAACAGGAGGAGAAAGAAAGAGAAGAGAAAATATGAGAAAGAGCCTCCCAGTCATCCCGTCACGCTTTCTGGATGCAAATTGCCTAACACCTAGACAAGAGCCAGCATTTCGTGTCTTATCTTCATCCCCTATACACCAACTCACCCTCTTTCGTCCCTCCGCACGGTTGGTTAGTTTGCACGTTTGAATAAGATTGCGTGCAACACACCACCTTTTCACTCGACGTGCTCGCTCGCGGTCGTCAAGCAGCTCCCTGTCTTTATAACCCTCTCTTATATGTATATATTCTACTAACCAACAACCCCTGGCGGCCGGGTAATTTCCACCCGTCGCTTTTATGCCGTGGTCATCGTTCGTTGTTGTTTGTGCCAGGTCATCCATCGTCGCCGATCAGGCGCGCATATCTCTACCTTTTACTACTTCACTGCTTCATGTCCATTTTATAAAAGCGTAAGGGGCTGAGCATTAAACACACACTCGGTTTATATGTGTGATACTTGGTTTAGCCCTCATCTCTCGTTTGCTATATATTCTCTATTCATTTTTCACTTTTATCGTACACGTTACGTGAGATAAAATTACTCATTAATTAGAGCACAGATATATCCAAGCACAAGCTAATTACCCCTAAAGCAACTTGAGTATCACGTGAAAATAACCTCTTCATCATTCGTGTTCGTCATCGTATACATCCTATCAAGCCACTTCATCCATTAATTTTTTCTTTCAGTTTCTCATTTTATCGTTGATATGTTCAACAGAGTCATAATCACAGTCTCACAAATTATCCACTATTAAATCTTTATTCGTTATCAAAAATGTGTTGACGTTTCTCTGATTAATGATAAAACATTGAAATTTGTTTCACAGCTGTAAATATGGCTGTCGAATAATGGTTATCAGTGTATGAATGTTCTGACAAATTTATTCAATATTCAAATTGTGAATTGCGTGTGCTGTAGGCATATTTCTCTGCATCTGTATGTACGTGTGTTTGTGTGTGTGTGTATGTATAATGTGTAATGTGTATGCATGTGTGTGCGCTTGAGCAATTGAAGTAGGGAAAACGATTGGCCCATGATCTTTGATCTTCGTTGTCCCGTGAACTGAGTTTCCCTGTGGCGTCTTATTCAATTTGGAAACTCGTTAAGGCAGTTGCGGTTGGGGTTTACGAGCCGACCAGCCGCCTCGTTATCCCGTAATCCTGCTGCAAACACTTCGCCTTTTAGGGCTCTGTGTGGAACTCTTTGGGCGCGCGCGCATGGAAGTACATAGCCCGCCGGTCCTCCTTCGCTTTACTTCATTCTCATCTCTCGCTCTTTTCATCCACCAACTCCACCTTCCTCTTTACTTTACCACCATTTCTATACACACCCACTCCCTTATTCTCTCATTCATTCTGTATACAGCCAACTTATAGTGCACTGCTCGTAATGGTCGACCACTTCGTTCGCCATAAATTGCCTGAAAGTTGAAACTCGCGAAGCGCGGTGAAATCGATAACTCTTTTGCACCCTTTTTTTGTTTTTTTTTCATTGTCCTACCTACCAAACAACCCTCCTTCTACTCTGTGTATATATTTGTATATATACACACTTATACTAACTCTTCGTCTTCGTGTTTTGGAAATAGTCCGTGGTTGAACGATATTTCAATTGTAAGTGCGTGTGCATGTTTCTGCAATTTTATTTCATCCCCTCAACATTATTTGAAGCATAAATTGCCGAATGAGATTTTGAAAGACTATAATCATTATTTTTCTGTGATACGTGGGTAGCAGTGTGGAATTGTAATAGGATAATTTTTTTTTCTTTTCCTATATTCATTTCTCTCCTTGTGTTCCATCATTTGAAGAAATATATTACTATTGTATTCAGCCACAAGTATTAAAACCTGCACAACATTTAGAGTATGAGAAATGTAGAATAAGAACGCAAATAAATAAAAGAAAAAAAAATATATATTTTCAGGGGATGTGTGTGATAATTACGAGGGCTTTTAATTAACAAAGTACAATGGTTGAAAATACATACAGTACTCACACAATACCCACACAATATCTATATGGTGCAGTACACACTCATCGACATGGAGTATCCATTGTTAGCGCGTTAGTATCTCTCTCATTCTCTCACACTCTGTGTTTTAGTTCGCGATATTGAGAGGAAGCCAACCAATGAGACAAGTGCGCGGGAGTGAGATAAATACGGGGTGCCGTTTATCCGGTTCATTCTCGCTTTAGTCGATTATTTAACGTAATTATCCTCCATTCCGTGATGCTTTCAAGCTTTCGCCCCCGTACGTTTTCACTCTCCTGTTTCAGTGGATGCCCTTTCCGCCCGCGCACCCCTTCTCGCCCAGTTAAAGTATAAGAGAACTCTCCTTTGTTCGCAGCGCGCGTCTCGAATCCAGAGTCGTATCGATTAGAGAATGGAGGACAACGCTCTGCCACGTGTCTATACTATTTTAATACAAAGACTAGGAGACAAGGAGGGTAAAGGGGATCGGTGGTTAGGGGCGTTGAGGAGCGATGAGAAAGACGAGAGAATATGCGGTGAAAGGAAGATATGGGATGAGTAAAGTAGTCGGTATATAATATATACTCCGTCGTCGTCTCTTTCCAAAACGTCAAAGTTCGTTAATTATTATCAGGGATTTAATTCAGCTGAATTGCTCTCATGCTTTCGACATGAGAGTTGGTTATATACAAATATATATGTACACAGTTGAAGAAATAATTATCGTTCGCTTCAATATTTGATCGCGTTAATGAGGTTTTCACAATTGACAATGACATCCAACAGTCTTTCAATTTAATTCTCCAACACTCTACAACTTGCAATTTGTCATTCTGTAATTTCGCCAAATGTCAATTCACATATCAGTGTGTACACATATGAAACATTAAACAATGCAAAGGTGTATAATACTTGAACACATATATGTGATGTTGAAAATTGATGGATCGATCGATCGGTTTGTCAATATATCAAATGGCTCAGTGCGCTTACCGCCAGTATGTGGAAAGCATGCAAATGGCTGTTGCGGGGACACGTTGGTGACACAACAACAACAACAACAACAACACACATAGTGTGTACAGTGGTAAGAGTGTCTGGGTGTGTTTGGTGGCAGACTTGGAGTGGCATCAAGAGAGCACCATCCAATTGTATGTTTCCATGTGCCACATATATACTCACACAATTGAGGGTGAATGTTGGCAGTCCCACTGGTTTCCATATACAAACACAGAAATACATCAATGAAGTATACGAACGAGGGTGGTTGTGAGGAAAAAGGAAATGATTGCAAAGACGACGGTGGATGAAGATGAAGTAAACAGGATGAATCACAGAGATATATAAGCAATGAAGAGGGAGAGAAAGTGCCAAAGTCGACCAAGTGGATTTTATTGGCCCAAATAGCTTGAGGATTAATTATCCTCAGAGTTAAGTACGACTGACCGCAAACATCCATTAACGGTAGCAATGCAATTTAACAGAGACGATGCCGTGCCTGCATAAACATCTCCCAGAGTTTCGCAACTCCTTTTTTTTTTCATTTAATTTATATCAATCTGTTATTTTTTATTTCTCTTCTAACATTATTGTTTCATATTCACTTCCATTAAGAATTTGTCGTCAAACAACTTATTCCTTTGCTGTGCCAGGCAATTTTTTTCACCCTCTTCCTGCAAGCGCTAATGCATTTTTTTTTATCACCCTCTCTCGTTCAACGTCGCAGAAACTCGTCGATAAAAATCTGCAATTGAGCCATAAAAAATTTTTCTCAAGGCGTGTGCACCATACACATATACCTACACTAAATAACAACCCGCCCCATAATTGCAGCTTTCGCAATTGCTTATATGTATATACATATATTCTCTTCCCCTATCTTTAAACTGAAATTGTATGTATGTAATATTGTAGGTGACTCACCTGGCAGTTGTTTGTCATGTCACTGCATGTGCGCAGAGCAGTATGTGTATACGTATTAGCTATTATTTTTATTATGATATTTTTTTTTGTGTTATTTTCACTGCGCGTCGAATCCGATAAAAAAAATATCACGCCATGGAATCGACGGCGTAATCGTTCTAGGTAGGTTTGTATGAAGGGACGTGGTTGCCCCTCTGGTTAATAGGGTGAGGGAGCGCTCGCGCGCGCTTATCTCGCGTAGTTTTAAGGGGGTGGCCCAGCCATCAACCCCAGCCATCAACCATCGTCGTTTCATTCACATCGGAAGGCGCCGCCGACCCCCTTGATAAAATATCTCGGGACCTGCAAGATTGTATAATACCAGCAAATATTCACGTTTGCCTGTGCTTTTTTCTGAAGATTATTTCTATTGTTTCAATTCTTGGAGAGTATAATAATGAAATACAATGCGCCCATTCTCTAGAATGCCATAGCATTCAATAGAAGATTCTTTCTTCAGCATATGTGTATCAATATACGAGTAGAATATGAGTATACCAGCAAAAGAAGAGGATGATAACAATACAAAAAATCTTACAGAGTGAAATTGACTGTTGTTGAAATTCCACATGAGTATAAAACATCAATGAGTTTTTATCTAATGTGGATGTGGTTCTCTTCGATTGCTCTCGATAGAATGTCGGTGGGACTAAATTGCAATGTTGATAGAAAATCTCTCGGGAGAGTTTACCCTCAACCCTCCGAGTGTATAGTGGTGAAGGCAAGCGCAATGTGCGCCAAGCCAACAGAATCGTCAAGTCGGACAGAGGCCGGATACACAGAGCAATGAAAGAGGAGGAAAACGATACGAGAAAACACAGGTTGAGTGCATCGGTTCTATTCACGGCAAATAACCGCACTGTGTATAAGGTTGCTAGCGAAAGAGCATTCTCATTCCTTTTTGCTTTTTCATCCACCCCTATCAATACATATGCGGTTTGTATATATATTTATATGTAGATGGGCGAGGAAAAATAAATAAAACAAAAGTAGTCAACAAAACCATCGGTGTGTTCATTATTCAGCTACTTCATCCATTTTCTACATACGTTTTTGTATGTGTTTCAAAATATATCATCAATACAATCGAATGTTTTCTTTATGTCATTGTTGGGGCTATAACGTGCGCTTAGTTTCCCCATTACACCCTTTGTGGATACATATTATGCATTACATTCACAGCCAAGCGACCCTCATTCCAATATTCTATATCACATAAAGGGAAAGATAGACAGAACAAGTGAGAGTGTGGGACAGTACGTGCCTTGTCAAGCGTTTTCCAACACGTTGCAATGGCCCTGATGTTTTCCCTTTATTGCAAACCCAATCGCTGTCATTCCAATCGCGCTTGACTCAGCTCACATGCACGACCGCGTGTGCGCGTACATTGCGCGCGTACCAGAACCTTTTTCCCATAACCATGTATGCATATATCAATGGATGTAATAGAAATTCACATAAGTCATGGGGTTGTAATGCTTGAAATATCGATGGAAATCATGCAGCGCTAATATGAAAACGGATTCTATTTTTTTCCCATAATGTGAAGTAAGCTTTCACTTAGTAGAATACATCCAAACAACGAAACATTAGTACATCATATAGAATTAAATAGAGGAGAAAAATATTAATTATTATGGTAGGTGCAAAAGTGTTTAGAGATACGAAAAATTCTTCATTTGAAAATACTTCTTCGTTCAATAGTATACGTGTGTTCTCTACTACTTTATCTCCCTTCTCGTTTTGTCATCCTTTTATTTTCTATTTTCCTTTTTTTTTCATTCTTTGGTTTGATTCACAATATTGTCTGATCTTTATCGTCATCCCTCGACACAATAAATATATAGATAGATACCCACATATTTTTCTACTACTTTTGCAATTTTTCGTGTCTGTTTTTTTTTTCTGTTCTATATATGTTTGTGCCCGACTTTGTCACCACTATCTCGATGGTTTTCTCTGCGTCCTCATTCTTTTTCTCTCTCCCCTTTTCTTGCTATATACCAAACAGTACTCCCAAAGCACCAGAGACTTTGAGTCAACTGCGACAAACTCGTGCCAAGCTCACCTCTCGGTTCGCTTCTTTGCGTCACCCTTCGCGACTCATCCACTCCTTCACTCTTCCATTCCCAACCCACACTTCGACCCCTTTTTACTCCGTACACTAATACTGCTGCTACTGTTCGTCGCCTTATTTTCTCACTCTCTTGGGGCTTGCTTGGTAATCAATAACTCCTTGCCGCGCAGTCACCCTTCTCATCCTCTCATCTACTACGCTTTACTAATACTGATATACACTGCTTCTGTTGTCACTGACGCCATTCGCCTTTCCTATCTATCGCAAATATTCTCCTTCTTCTTTACTCTGCTGTTGTCGTCATCTTGTTATCAGAGTCTACATCGACGCGCATTCAGCCTGCCACCCTACCTATTCTCCCCAGGGCGTGTGTTACCTCGTAAAAACAATGAGGGTGATGGGCGACGTGCGGTGGTTAAAGGGGGTGAAGCAAAGACGAAGAAGACGACGACGTCGATCGAAGATCAACTTTGTCCCCGGTGAAATTGCCCGATCGACGTCGTGGTGATGGGCCTTGAGAACCGACGTTACGACACTCAAGGGAGTAGGCTTGACGCGACGGGGATTTTTCACGACAGGGAGAATTAAGTTTACTCACTGGTTATTTATCACGTCTTTTTTATATACGGTATAGTTTTACATATAAGAAATGATATTTTTTCCATTATTCATCATTTATTTTTCCTTTATTAAGCAACGTTTATATTATCACAGGCTTTTATTCAATTAAATATTTCCACGAAATTTCATTTCAAATTGAAACATCATATGGCAATTAAGTATAAAAAAGTTTTGAACGTCTTTATTAGGGGATAAAAATTGTATACAGTTGAATTGGGAAAAGAGAGAAAGAGAGAAGTTAGTTTTTTTCTGAAGTCAATACCAGTAAAGGGCCGTCGACCCTCCTTCCAATCGTTCTTGTCAAGATATTACACTGAAGGGGGATGCGAAGGGAATGTTGTGGGTTGAGTGAGATAGCAAAACACTGTGTGTTGTTCGCGTTTCAGGACTTTGCGTGTTGTATTATCCTCGAGGATTTCTCACTCCCTTTGTATACAATCTATATAGCAGCCTGTCTGGTTGGAGTGTACATGGGCGCAAAGGTTTTTTCTAGGGGCCACACTGGATACACGAAAATACAACACCCTTGCGACGTGTCTCTGTGGCAAAGTGATTCAGACCTTTTTCGCAACTTTATTCTTCAAGAACTCGCGAGCAAGTTTGTGCGTGTCTTTCTGCCCTCTTCTTTTTTCATCCCATCCCTTTATATTTCTATCTCATCTCATCTCATCTTCTCACTCTTATCTTTCCACTCCATCTTCTGAATCTTCACTCCCGTCGTCCACTCGTCGCATATATTTTACGTTTTAACTTTTGCAATTTTTCACCCGACTGTAAAATGACATTTCGCTGAGTTTCTTTTTTCACTATCAATACCAGACAGTTTATTATTATGGAGATCAATATATTCTTGATGTCAAATACACTAGTCGTTACCAATTCTTTTTCACTTTTGTTATTATGACTGTTTATATACCGTAGTCAATATCGGGATATTGTGAGTTGTCATGACAACAAGTTTTCACTTTGATTTATTTATTCGATAATATTTATAGGATCCACTGGATTATGCGGTTCACAGAATAGCATATGACAGTTGATCCAATTTCCATTTAACTGTCAATGTCGTCATCCAATCATATTTTCATCAGAATTTATCGTTCCAACGGACGTGGCCTCGTCTAAAGTCTATTGAAGAAGAATGAAACAATATATAGTTGAAAAATAAAACGAATTATTGATAATTCTTTGCTATACATGTGGTAGAATATTGTTGTGTAAAGTTTATTGACTGTTTGTATTCTTTCTATGTATACATATATGAATTGATATTTGAAAATAATTGGACATTGATCCGCAACATTTTCGTTCCACTTGAATAGAAGTATATTAATTTATCCTGACCCAAACGCTCGCTCATGCATCATTCGTTATACATCCTCCCTATCGCCATACATTATGTACTTCAAATCGATTCAATATCCACTGCATTAATGGTTTCACGTCCGATCAATTTATTACATATAGGTATACGTATACATACATTCTTGTATATACGTATGTAACTTAGGGAATTGAACTCTGTGAATGAAACATTTAATAAAGATGAATTATTTTATTTGTTTGAAATGTTCACATGAGTTGATTGATGTATATATACGATATTTCAGTTTTATTATTCATCAATTCAACTCCCAAGTTAAAATTCAGTTTGCTCGAACTAAAATAAATTATCTAACAATATGAAGTGTCTACATGAATTATCTTATTATAAATTCACTTGGCTCGAAAGAAAATTGAGTATTTGTGTTTATGAACATGTGCGCTACGAAGTAGGGCATCAATAAAACAAACTATATTGCGGCTATAATTTTCTTCGCCTTGTCTCAGAGCTGACTGCATGAATTGTTGAAAATATTTGTGTCGTTGTGTTTGTAGCCAACCACAAAATCCAATAGACGATATACTATTATTCTGACTGCTCATTGTACTGTGAAAATGTGTCCAATTGAATTTTATTTCACAAATGGAGACGTTGACGTTGACACGGTCGTCCGCGTATTCGATAGGTATAAAACCCACATATAACTGTACTGTGAACGATCACGATACGGAATGAGGAGCCAAGTGCTTGTATATAATAGAGAGGTCCGGAGAGGTTAACCTAGTTTCATCTTCATGATCGATAGAATAAAATGTTCGTGCGCTGTTGTGTAGCTGTACAGCCACTTTATTTCTCCTTCGGAGCAATCGTAACATTATATATAAATATATAATTACATTTTGCGCCAGATACGTAGTAAAATCATAATGTATTTTTTCTTTCTTCGTATAGGTAGTATATTGTATAGCACTGTCAATTGATTCCATAACCAAGTTATCATGTCTATCAATATTTGTTTTGTTTGCAATGCCTTATTCATGCGCCTCACTCTAGTCATTCATGATATATATACATACATGAATACAAGTGTCGCAAAATCGATTGAGGTATTTTCGACTACGGCGAATAAACAACGAAAGATATTGTTGCGCGAGGTATCCATTCTCACCCGATTTTCATCGTTTGTGTATTCAGACGTTGTAAGGCAATCGTTACAAACAACGAAATGGAGTAATCGTTTCAATAGTGGGTGTAGAAGCGCGTGTGTATGCTCCTACATGCACTGTTATTCCCCTGATGTACGTATATAATGCTTTTGAATGCTCTTGTACTCCACGACCATTGAAAATCATGGCGCAGAAACGGTTCAGCAACAAAAGCCAAAGTGCCGTGCGCGATTTTACGAGAGAAAAGAGCGACGAATGAGTTTTTGTGTGTACGGTATAGAATAGGGTGGTATGGTTGTGTTGAAAATAAGTGAAAAAAAGAAAAAGAGAGTGAGATGTGGAGCGTATGTACAGTATGGATGATGGTGCAGTGGTGCAGAAGGGAAAAAAAAACTAAAATTCGCGTATATGCACCAGAGAGACGCATCAGTAACGAGGTAATATAATGCCAAAACGGTGATATTGTTTCTCGTTGTTATGCATACTCTCACGCATGAGAAATACTCTTGTAATGGTAAAAAAGACAAAAGTGAAGGAAAAAAAGGAAAAAAATTAGATGATAATAAAAAATTACTCTCTTTCAACCCAGCGTGATTCATTATATTTTTACGAGCCCTCCTATGTATATTTTTTTTTTTTCACTCGCTCACTCATCCGAAGGCTGTGTATAGAAAAATATTTCTTCGGATTTTTTATTTACCCATTCTCTCAGTATTTTTTTTCCTCTATTTTTCTTCTCAATGTAAATCTCACCATTCAATGCTGCACTCAAATGCAAATTACTTTCTTTTATGCTTTTCAAAACTTGAGCGAGTGAATTATCTTTGTAGCGAGAAATAATTCTCGCTCTTTCTCTCTTGCTTTTTGACAGCGGTAATTACTTACAATATTGCGAGTTACCATCGTAAGTGAGTTAAACAACAGCAAATATAAAAAATGGAAGGCGGATGATAAAAAGATAAAAGGGAGGTAGTTGAAAAAAGAATGGAAAGAAGAAAGTAAATAAAAGTAACTGACACAAATCGTTATATATCCTTTCTTCCTCGCAAAACGTTGCAAAGTTAAACGCGTTTATACGACCAATTCAGTGCAAGTCGTAAAGATGATGCTGAACACTGCCAAAACGAGCTTCTCTGCACACATAGCAATGTGGTGTTGGAGAACACTGCGAGCTGCTGATCGTCGAGGTGTGTATATTATTCTGTCTGCGCTAGCAAAGTTGGCTCTTACAAGTGAAAACCACCCGTAATACATGTCGTCAATTTTCCATTGCTGCAAAAAGTTTAACGTTCATTCATATATGTATATGGTTGCAAGAGGGCGCGCGCGCGCGTGGCATGTTGTCTTACGAATGCAAACATACCATTTCCTGTTTTCGCAATTTTCCTATGCATTCACCTACCTCGACAAAACAAACCGATCCATTAAATGCGCGATTTCCTTGCGTTGTTCACTATACGCCATGACTTTAACCCTCTTTGCCTCACATACAACTTTCACAAGAATTTCGGAAGTGTATAAATATATAGGTATAAACAGGGGAGAAGGAAACTTGAGCCCGTTTTCTATATAGGCACCTTATATATCTACCCTTCAACTTTGCGTAATGCGAGGGTGTGGTTGATCCTCTTTTCACGATCAGGAAAACCTACAAGTACCCTCATATATATACATACACTTTTATACTCAGAGAATGGCAATATTTGGCGGAAATTTTTTATACATGTAATTCCATTTATTTCTCTCGCTTATCCTTTTTCATATACCATAATAATAAATTTCTTTCTTCCTTTTTTTTTTTTATTTCACTAAAATACCAGCACGAAAAAATTATATTATGGAATATAAGCGATGATATATGATCGATGTGACTTTTTGTCTTATTTACTCCCGTGAAAATGTATATAAATTATGAAATTATTATTGAAATTGTTGAACTAGCAAAAATATAGGATAATCTCGGCTTGAGAAAAATAGCAAAAATATTTACAATATTCATATAGATATACCGAATATGCTTTATTCTATTCATTCTAAACTAATGATTATTACATTGTTATATGCAAAAACATTTAACTGTGTTACGCTTAGTGGAAGAGTAAACTTGAAGATTAATATCCTGAGATTGCTAACGAACCGCAAAATAGTCTCTGTTGAAAATTCTTCATTTTATATATATACACATGTGCTCCTGCACTCAGCACATTGGTGTTTTTGCATGTATGTGTCCCACTTGGCTTGTCATATCTTGTCGGTTACCTCGGGCGTGTCGCCGGTCACGTATATATATATTCATAATACTTACATTCTCACGTACATGTGTGTATACACGTCCACAGCATCTCTGCATCGTTAGTCCCACACGAATTGCCATATTTCGCATTCGTAAAGGAACGTGAAATAGCTCTATATTCGTTTAATCTACATCGCATACTGGACTGACTTTATGTGGTCGTTATATGCGATGTATGAGACGAAGAGAAAATAGAGATAAATGCCCCATACATGCATAAGCTATTGTGAGCCGGTATATATTTATGACTTTATATATGTATGCAGTATATAGATACTGATCGTGCTATATGCCCAACGTAAAATAGACGACGTACATCATCATCTTGATTTCAACGATGTCTCGTAAAAGGAATCGCACGTTGAGACTATATGTGTATATATATACGACAGCGAATAATAAAGCGTCTGTATAAAGTATGTACTCTTTGCTCTTTTCTCTGTTCTCGGGCGCGCGCGCGCGCCTTCATGAACTGGACTATAAGAGAAGAAGTGGAGATAGACGCTAAAGAGAAGATTAAAATGAAGAAGGAGAAGAAGAAGAAGTTGAATAAGAAGAAAACGAAGAAGTAATGGCTTGTAGTGCTGATTCATCGACTCTCCGCGCGATCGTCTTGGCTTCAACGAGAAAATTTCTCTTTTCCCTGTTGCCACTTCCGCCCGTTAATTTTCCTGTTGCCAACCATTATATTATAATGCAGCAAACTATCAATATAAATGTTTATTTCAACATTTGCAATATTCTGTTTTATTGTTCTTTCTTTTTTATTCATTCAAAGTTTATGTGATCGATGTATGAATTATATGAGTGATAAATTTAGAGAATTTACTATCAGCTTATTTATTATGGACTGATAATGAGTTGAAATTATATATAATGGATGAGCTGTTAGAGAGGAGAAGCGAAGAGGGGATTATAATTTGCAAAATTGAAACAATCATTCTATTATTATGATGAGAAATAGAATATTAATAGATCTTGATCGGATCAATAGCTTTCATCGTAGAGGTTCATTTTGTAATATGAACTGATTCTATCGAATATACTCGGCGTTTGTGTTTGTGTTTGGATGTTTGTGTGTGTCTGTACACATATATATATTCAAAGTTAATGCAGAATAACTTTTAACACAGTTTATGCAAGGAAGCCAATAGCTTTCTCATGATTTCTCGTCTCGTCTTTTGCGCCGCTGCCGCTTTCTATGTTCTCTCTGCGCCTCTCTCTTCCCCTGGCTCACTTGTTCATACACTTGTGTATACCCAACACATTCATCATACCTCACGTCTCATTGTGAAGGTAACGTCCATTACCAACTTATATTATCTACAAAACAGCTTCTCCACTCCTGTAAACTATACGTACGCTCAATTACATAAATTATTCCCCTTGTGAATATACATTGTCTGTGTTTGTTGCAATTATATTCGATATTTTGTGTCGATGTAAATGCATATAAACTGTTTGCCGATTACGCAAATTCATCCATTATAAATCCCGTGAGATGTATATAGGTGTTGTAGTTCTCACAGTATATTTCACATTCAATATAAATTGACAATTGTTAAAAAATTCATTCAATTGAAATAATGGAACGCACACAATGAGCTACTGTTTTCTCTATACATGATGACTTTATATAATAGACTTGCCACAGGAAATTTTATGATCTTACTGATCTAAACTGTTTACAATTCTTATCTCTCATAACTTCCTATTGAAATGCAACTAGCATTATGTATATATTTATTTTTCTCTCGCTTACATAGTGTATTTTTCAATAGACAAAAATTCAACAAATTTCTGCAGTTGTATGATTTTCAATATGACTACTCACATAATAAAGATCGAATATTTATGAAATTCTTCAAGATGACCTATGCATAGAAATTGATTTGTTGAGTATATAAAGCTTCAATACATTATATCAAAAAATACAATGTACCTCAAAGTATATTTGCATGGAATATTGCACATATATACATGTGTGTGCGCGTGGTCGACCAGAAGCCAATTAACTGTAACCCACGGGATCTACTTGCCAAGTTGGGTTTACACCACCACTGCACAGTATAATGTCCTCATATGAAGCCCCGCGTTAAGGTGGGGTGCGTTGGGTACCGTTCACCAACCCTGCCGAGACGATGAGAATGTAAGGGTGAAAGGAAAAAAGTGTGATAGAGTGAACGAAATACCAGGGACAGACACGAGGTGAAGCCGCCAGCCAAATCTACCGCGATCCGACTGGGTAAGCCCACCTGCGACGGGGATCTACGTCACTCTTTTAAACCCCTCTATTACCATTCTCTTATATAACTATATATATAGATACCCTCTGTTACCGGAAAACATTTCCATAAAGTAGCAATCTCTACTGGTGCTTGAATCCGTTGTGCATCCACTTGTAAATAAAAATGAAACATTGTTGACTCAACTGTTTTTTTTTTTTTTTTTTTCATTTCTATATTTTATTCATCTTTTGTTCCATTTCAAATGCGACTATTTATGTGGAATACGAGTTGACGAGAGTATTAACGCTGTCTCGAAAATAGGCACAGGCACTTTCATAGCGCGAACATCTAAATCAATTACTTCCTGCTGAGTTTTATATAAAACGTACGGGAAACTGGAGAAAAAGAGAAATAGTAATAAAATAGAAATAAATAAACGATGAAGTATAAAACGAAAATGGAGACGCAAATAACGACGAATACTTTCCTAGCAAAGTACCGAGAGCCCGTTAAGCCGGATTATGGTCTACCGCAAAGTGGCGGGTGCTCGATAGGGCGCGTCGAGTCGATGGTGCATAATCACGGTTCCGCAAAGTTGCCTCTGCGTCCATTAGCAATTGAAAGCTTAGGAGGAAACATTGCTCTTTTAGTCGCGTTCAAACTGTTGGCGAGATTAAAAATAAAGAGCGGGTGAGAAAGAGTAGAGAAGAAAAGGAATTAAAACATCGACATTGTGAATTGAAACGATAAATAATTCTCTTTTCATTTTATAATATTAATCAAACAGATGCTGAGATTATTTTTCTTCGAACATCAGGCAATACAATAGTTTCTCTTCCCGTTATTTTTCATCATTATATGCCGTATTGTTAAACTTATGTGATGTATTTAGATACATATATATATATATACATACATATAGTGTCTATATAATTCACCAATCCACATCGAGAGCGCGTCTCTTGACTTCCCGAAGCGCACGCGGGAGTTGAAGTAAATGACAAACACTTTAATGGCCTCGTAAAAGCGGGAACTCGAACCTGGCACACGTCTCTCTCTCTCGCTCTCTCTCTTTTTCTTTCTTTCTTTCTCTTCCTCCCTCCCTCTCTTCATGACTCCCGTCGGTCGTGGCGCTTTTATAGACCGTGAACGATGAGAAGTCAACCTAAATGTATATTTCTTCCAGGAAATGCATTTCCGCGCGAAATGTCGCTAATGAAATTATATACGAACATGATAATTCGCACTCGTTCAACGATGAAAAAGTTGCATGAATTATGAATATAAAATTAAGTGAGCTAAAACAATTTTTTTGCTTTACGACAATCTCTAAATAATTTTATCAAAGAAATTCTTTATTCAAATTAGGTTAATTCAATTTCCATAAACACCGAATGTCTATTCATCGGATAATACTCAATATTGTTCATAGTCCAACTAATCCAACGTGATTTAAAGCTCAATATACAGCACACAACTTCTCATGGTTGTTTATGCCTGTTGAGGATCTCATTCTGGTTGGCCAAGTTCAAGAGCCCTTGATGTCGGTTTTGTAGCTCTCTCGGTATTCCAGTGCAGCTATACAGCCAAGTGAAGTGAGTGCATGACAGCTAGTGAGAGGGAGCAATAGCGTTGGGGGAAGAGGGACGGAAAGAGAATGACAGGGAAGATATACGAAACGTCGAGTTGAACGTCGGTGGTCATGGTCCAAGTGTTGTGTGGCAGCCAAGAGAGCTGTATACCGTGGAAACTTGTGGCTGCCACAATACTGCTGCGCTTGGATACAGATACGGATATTGTAGTGGTTGTAGTAATTGTAGTAGTAGTCGTAGTACCAGTACTAGTAGTGATAGTAGTAGTAGTAGTAGTAGTAGTAGTAGTAATAGTGATGGTGTTGCTGCTGCTGCCGTTGCTGCTGGTGCAGTTGAAATGAAGCAAGAGAAGCAGAGAGAGAGTGTGAGGGCAACGTAAGGTCGAGAGAGCTTGCCTCGTGGCCATTATGCACCAACAATAGTCTCATTGTCCACCGTTCGCGATGTGACATGCCGGAGAGGCCGCGCGCGGCCGAGAAGGCATCTGAGATCGTATCACGCGATAATATTGTCCTGTTCCTATTATTCACCCGTTCTCTCAATTCTCCCGTTCTCACTCCCTCTGCTTCGATACTTATAGGCTCTATACGTGTATTTAACTGATTCATTCTCTCTCGCATACACACATATATATATATATACACACGCACAGACACTTTACCCTTCATGCTTGTTTGCTTCCTCAAACCATTCAAGCACCCTTTTACTTGCTTTTCTCTCTTTTTTTGTTTCGTTTATGGATCTCGTTATATTGTACCCATTTTCGTTGTTGTTGTCGTTGTTTTTGCCTGGCTCTGCTCTTCGTTACCATCTAGTATTACACAATATCCAAGATAATATTCCCTATGGGAGAATCATTCATTCCTGATGGATAAAAAATATATATGAATTCTGAAAAAAATATACATTTCAAACGGATAACTCTTAATTATTTTCCACTTCAATTAGCGTTTGACAATATGTTGTATTCATCCTTTTACGTATATTTATATAGATACAAAAGAATATGTTTTGTATACTTTTTCATATTAAATACGTGACATTATCGTGAGAGTCTACAAAAGGAGAAAATACCACGAACTTTGTGTTCTATCATTGTTGTGAATTAATGATCATGTGAATATTCTCAAATCGATTTTCGCTTTATTTGCTTTATCCCACGATTTTATACAGTTGTATTTTATTACGTACAATCGATGGTTTTGATCGAACGATCGATGAACACACTTGCATTCCGCATCTCGCGCGCCAGCACGTTTATATAGCTGATGCAGTGTATTTTCCCTATGTACATATAGATTCCCATGAGTCATTAACCGGCACAGTGAAAAAGCCGTTACGTTTCAAACGTCTATCCTCGCAAGATCTTCGTCGTACATTCACCCGATGGTTGATGGTTGGTTGTTATGTTGTTGTGCTCGCGCGCGACTGTTGGCCTCGCTATATTCTCTCGATAGTGAATAAAGAAAGATTGTGTGCACGCGCCTGATTTGCCAAGAGAGATCATAATCATATACAGAGAGTTTTCGCTCTGATGAATACAGTGACTTCTTTGATAGGAGAGAAAATAAATGGATAAATAAACGAATGGAATGAAAAAGAAAATTATTCAAAGCGATATGTATGTGTCAAGTCAATGGAGACAAAAATGAATGTGGAGAAAAAAAAAAGGAAAGAAATCGATCAAGACTTATATGTGCGTAGGCATCACAAGTATTCTCTCCCATACAAAAAAAATATATATATATATATGTATATATCTTTCGATTCATCGAACGCCCACGGCGTACAATCTTCAGTGTCACCGATTCATGTTGCATTTACGCCTGAGGCCATTGACTCAAACAAACTACACTTTGTTGTCAAATATTACGTTTCGTTTAAACATAAAGGTTATGAGATAAATCGTGTCATAAATTTTGAATTTATCAATTTTATACATAAATTTTTCGTGATTATATGTATGCACGGTATTCCTCCCTTCTTTTTTTTCTTTTTTTTTTTTCTTGTAACCTTATTAAACTGGCGGCTATTATATAGAGGTGATGAAGTAAAACTAAAGCAACGGGTGGGTTTATATGAGTATCATCGTGTCATATACACCTGGATAAACATCGTGTGGCCTGAAGGTAAACGTGATCAGCTCGTGCACACACGCGCTCGCACGCGGCTCTATATACGTTTGTCGAGCTATCACAAACGCAGCGTGACGTAATCCACAGCTATACGACCTACCGCTTCGTATATATGAAACATACATGACTATTAAAATTGGTTATAGAGATTATATTATATTTGGTCCCTTATCTCTCATATAGAGATCTTTTCTTGTTACATGTTCATGATGATTTGTCATTTCTATCTGGTTTTTGTTATTTTATTATTCAAATATCACACACATTCATGACTATTAAATAGAGTGTAGATAGAAAATAAAACTGGCCGAAAATATTCCTAAGCTATGAATGTGTCAAATTAATTATTAACAGAAGGCTGTCTGTCATATTTCTTTTTCTACTAATTGAAGTTCAAGCGAAGATACAAAGGTCGTATCAGTATAAATTACGTATATTAATATAGCTCGAAGTTTTCATCAGGTGATTTATAGTTGATGGAATATTGTGTGTATATTTAATGACAGTGATATGGCAATTATGTTTTCGTGAATAAATAAGATGATGAAAAAATAAAAAAGTCTTAGCATATATATTCATATTATTATCTTATTGTCTCGGTAAGTCAACAAGGTAACAATAATTTCAACTATACTCGTTTTAACTGGAAATATAATTATATCTGTGGGTAATATGAATTTTATATTCCTGTAGACTTATACAATCGAAAATTTAATCATCGCTATTATCTCATAAAGTTTTTGTAGTTGTCAAATAAAAGAGATTCGTTGGCAGTGGAGTTTATTAAAATAATGAGATATCAGAAGTATTATTAATTTACATAGAGAAGAAAACTCTTGGGAATTTTCTATTCTTCAATTATAATGATTTATTCAATCGTTGATCATTCCATTGACTTACGGTAGAATTGAATTTACATATTACTCATTGAATTGCAGTGTGTGTGTGGATGTATTGAGAATTATTGAGGCGAAGGAGAATCGAATTCTGAGAGATCATTATCGCTTTGGTACGGTGGCTTGAAAAAAAGTTTTTTTTTTGTTCGTTTTCCACTCAATAGTTGTTTCTCTTTCTTCTTCTTCTTCTTATTTTTTTTCACGTCATTTTTTCATTCTCGTTTCTTCTTCATTCGCTTAATTGATCCTCTTTCCCTTTGTCTTCAACTCGCACCTGTACATTTTGGACTCTTACAACAGCCCACTTTCCACCTATTTATGTATGTATATATATATATATATGCCTCTCTTTTGCCAGCCGTTTCTCCCTGATGTTTATCTGCCTCTCGAGACTATATCTCGCCATCTATAGTCCAGATACATCTACACATACATTTGTTGAATGGTAAAATTGCCGAATCGAGTGTTTCTGTTCTTCGCCTTGGGTGCATTTTCATTTATTATTATTTCATATATTTTTTTGTCGTAAAAATAATTGACGTTTATTTCTCCCTTTCTCTGTGTGTTCCGCAATGTCTGTTTACCAAAGTGTGAGTAAATAATTAAACGTTTATGTATGTGAGTATTAGCGCCGGGTGTTGAATGTCACTTTTTTTTTACATTGAGCAACTCCCAATCGATGTATATGAAAGAATAAATAATAAAAAACAAATAATAGGAGAAACATAATAAAGTAAAATGAAATAATAAACTCGCGAGAATAATTCGAATTAAAGGGACGCCGGCGACGTGCGCATAAGGTGTCGTGTTTCACCGCGTGGCGCACTGGGGAAATACCCGACACTCAGCTCTTGTTTCCATCGCACGTAGCGTTTTAGATCGGATGTATTTGGGTCACCGATGTCGCTATAAGTATAATATATATGTATACATACCACAACTCGCTCGTCAAGTGCAATTACATTATATATTTTTTTTTCCCCCTACGGCTTTATGACACCGCCTCTGACTTATTTTGTTAGACAGGCGTAGTGTCAATAATGTGCACTTGGTTGATGAAACTTTGAGTTCTGAAGCAATTTGAAATCTTCTATATCCATCATCTTTTATCATCTTTTTTGCCTCGCCATGATCCAGTTACCTCATTGAAAAAGTTGTTTTACCAGTGGAAAAATAACCTCAAGGTATTTTTATTGATCGCATAAATGATGCCAATAAATTCAATAAATTTTTTTCTCCGTATCGTATACATAAAATATGCTACAAAATATTCAAATAAATTCAAATACATTCTCTGATCCGCGCTCTCATTTTTCTCTTCCTTAGAATGACAATGGCTGTGTATCTATACATATAGCGCAGGGTCGTGGTTTTTTTTTACTCTGATATCCATCCATATATGCGAACATATTCTGGTGACTAAGCGTATACGCAAATTGCCAACAGGAAAAACGTGCTTGTCTGCGATTGCTGCATAATAAGCAGGGATTTTGCTTTTTTTTTTCTCTTCTTTTCCGAAGGGGATGAGGATGAGGGAGACGATCGATGGGTATGCGAAGATATTGCTGTAGATGCGTCATAAAGAGATATTTTCGGAACGTGTTAGAGAAATGGTCCCCAACGGCGACAACTTTTACAGTGAGAGTGAACGCGTATGGCGATGAGAATATACTTCGAGAGGGGTCCTCTTCGCATACATATATGATGTTTTAAACATATATATTTGCTCGCGCGCGAATTGTTAAACCATAGAGGGAAACATGTATGTATTTTATATAACAGGCATATAGGTATATAGCTATATAATCCACAGGCGGTCTACCTGATTCCATTTTTGCCATGCGAATAATCACGTGGCTGTATATATAGGAATATTAGGTGGCGAGACAGCGAGGAATTGAGGGGAGCGGCGAATTTCTCTCTGAACTCGCACTCTCTGTCAACCCTTTTGACGCTGCGAAATCCCAGACACGGGTTTTGGACAAGAGCGACATTCACGTGTCATTAATAATTAATATACTCTATCCATGGGCTCTCTGTTCCGACGAGATTATATAACTCAAAGGGGTGAATGTCCCTCTTTTGTGTATATTATTCAGTAGAATATTCCATTTGATGATCAATGTAATAGTTGGATAATTGTTCGTAGTTGTTTCGAATTGTTGTATATATGAAAATTCCTCTTAATTGTCAGCACACATTTTCGAAAAACTATCTCATTAATAATTCATCTCAATTACGCAAACCACTTCTCTCGGAATCGAAAATTTCCCGAATCGGTCGGTATTGTATTTTCATTCCTGAAATAATCGTGATTAATCCATATTGCGTTGTAAATAAATAATGTGTAGTTTGAGATTTTAAATTGAATTCGTTTTCTTTTTTTTTTCTCATACTTCAACAGCTTGAGAAAGAACCGGTATTGGTTAAGTGTCACGTTTTCCAAGTATAACCCTTTCATGGCACACAATTGACCGTCGACAATCCCATCTTATTCCACGTAGCCTTCTTCTATATGTATATATGTATATATGTATATATGTATATATGTATGTATGTATGTATGTATGGTGCACCCCACATCATTTATCGTATCACAATTGGATTCAGGCTGTGGGTCTCCCGCTCTCTGTTTCACGCTACGTAATATATATAATATTTTTTTTTTATTTCCGCTTTCTTTCTTTTTTTTTATTTTTCCTTTTTTTTTGTGATTCTTCGACGTCCCTTTTTCGAATGCGCATGAGTATTATCATAATAACTGGTAGCCCAATAAAGCAACGGGGAGTCTCATCGCCAACACACGAGAAAAGTGTTAGCTGTGTATTCGTGTGTGTGTGTGTGTGTGTCTGTTTGTACGCGCGCGGTAGGAACCTTATTGGTAAACAGGTTTTTTATCTTTGCTCACGCCCATATGCTTGTCACGATTTTTGCTCGTCGCTTATGGTCGCTCCCATAGAGATTGCACGACGATGAGGGTCAACGTGACTTTCTCCCCGATATCCTGTGAATCAGAACAAACAAACAAAAAGTTAAGTAAATAAATTAAATAATTATATTTACACCATGAATCTCTCTATTAACAAAATGAAGATAACGGAATGGTAAGAAGATGAAGTGAATACGTTATAGAAGTGAAAGCCAAATGAAATAAAGCGGTGCTAAATAGGGCAATTACGTGATGGATGCATCAAGAAGAGGAGGCGAGTAGCGTGGCCAAGACGCAGAAAGTGGCAATGCCGCAGGCGGAGGTCGTCTGAGTAATAGTCATCAAAAAGCAAAGGCTCGGCAGAGTCTCTCAGCTCACTCTATCTGTCTACCAAACTATATAAAGACGATCGTAGAATTATATTATGAAGCGCGAATTCTCCGTAATTCCCCACAGTGCTTGGGCATCATCATTCTCTCTTGCTCTGGGTAAAGTTCATCCCTTCGCATCCACTCCAGTGATATAATTGCGCAGCAGATCGTGAGCCAAGTACTCGCCAACGTTTCGCCGTTGTGCGAAACTCAACCCTGAGTTGTCTCTGGAGAGCGTTTAATTGGTCCGACTAATTGCCCGTTGAGTAATTAGACTCTATAGTAGGTATTGGTAGTCTGCAAGTATACATACGACCTATGTATACTGTACATACATATTGTAAACATGTATGCAACGTGGATTGGAGAGCAGCGCACTTGTTCGATTATACACCATATCGTAACATCTTTTTTTTTTCTTCTCCGTTTCAATTTTTATGTTTTTTTTTTTCAAAAGACTATTATCGCAATTAATGAATGATGAGTTGATGCTTTCATACATGGTATATGTTACGTCGCGACGTGATCATTAAATATTAATCGCTACTGTCCATAATTATGCAAGCAATCATCGAGTGTTAAATGAGCAAGTTGAGCAATGTATATAAATACCGTTGTTCACCATTAAGATATGAACATGTGGGTATGCGTATTGTTGTATAAAAGTTTATGGGGTTTATTATGGTGCACAACATCTGCCTTCATCCAAACTTTGTCGCCATATAATTGTATTCATTAGTTTGCTCATAAAATTCATGAACATCATCGGAATGAGAAAAACATTATCATAAACGATGAAAGAAACTGTTTGTGGTTGAATTAATTCATTAGTTGATGATGAATTTTATCAAATTAGAATTGACTTCATTGTATGGCGGATGTCACGCAAATTATTGATTCTACTTTCAAATGGTACTCAGTTTCGTATTTTAATTTTCGTTATTTTATTCGGTTTATACCTTTCACTTCAACTAGTACTTGAGTGCTGGTATGTTATTTGCAATGCTGCGGTCGTTCGCCACTTTCAATGTTTCATCTCACGCCTCATTAAAGCGACTCACACTTGAAAGTTTGTCTTTATATCCGTCTGCTGTGGTTTTGAATTGAAATTGAAGTGTAACGAAACAATCTAAAATTCCAGCACTTCATCGGCCTTCTCTACTGCAGTGATTCGTTACTTTTCTTTCTTTTTTTCTTTTTCGTTTTTCAACTTCACGTTCTGTGATCCAATTAAATAAATTCTATAAAATTTTAACAAGGTACTTTATTTTTAATTTTTGTTGTAGCTGGTTCTTTTTTCTCTTCCTCTTCCACTCAATTCTCAAATGTATCCATATAAATGTATGACACAAAGCTGAACGAAGACGAATCGTTGGAATAAATTTGTCCAAATATCAGAGCACAAGATCTTTATAAATAAATTTTGATGCATCTTGATGATGTTGAAGCTGAATATAAGAAATAAGTTGCCGCGGTCGCGTAGCAACTTTGTAGAGGAGAGTTTTTATATCCAATGTGGCCAAAGGCGAGCGTTCCATTCCGCGGTTTGTGCAGGCCAACGGCCAGAAAATGTAATGGGATCGACATGTAAAAAAAGTGCATCTGCCATCAGGCGCGCGTGCATTCTACCAACTTGTTTTTTTTTTTCTTTCGCCACTCTTTCTCACTCACTTGCTCATCTTATTTTCTTCCTTTCAATCCCTTTCCCGCACACACTCTTCCACGTTTTGACGATGGCCAAGACTCGCCCATCGCCTAACGGCGATGGCTGTGATTATCGGCAATTACCGAGTACGTTCAGATCGATGATCGCCATTTGGCGCATAAACAAAAGAGTAGAGAGAAGAGTAGTAACGCACGTTCGCTCTCGTTTGCCGAAAGGTGGATGTTTGAGCGGGCGCGCGCGATGACGATGATGCCGCGTGTTCCATCGTAAAAAACCGTGACGGTTAAAATATTTTTCAACTCTAAAACCCTGATCTTATATATTTAATAACAGGTATTGAATTTTGCTGCACTCTATACAAACTTTTATTCGCGTCATTGGTCATGATCAGTTTATGTACTGAACAGAAAAGTGAACAAGCGTGAATCAGTGAAAACATATATCATCACGTTGTAAATAAATATTTTTTATATTACTTATCTGTATATGCACATAACTCTTGAATATTTTACATCTTCCCTGCATTATTTTTTCTCAGATGTTGGCTTTTGTCCAACAAATGTATATTCAACAGCAAATATATCCCAACGGTACAGTCACTTTGAAGTTCCATATAATACTAGAACTATCCCGTTCACTCTCGCTCCTTCAGAGCATAAATCCTAACGGCAATGATTCACTACCTCGTGACGCATCGACATTTTCGCCAATTTCGCGGTCGTTGCACGGCAATTTACATAATGGCATTCAAGTATAAATAACCTTGCAAACCGATCGCTGTCCCGCGTTGTCTTCGATTCTTCCGCTTTTAATGGGTCACGAACGATCCGGGGCGCCATAATATTTTTTCATTCGACAACATAACTATATACATTCCGAATATTAAATATTATAGAAATAACACATTTTCTTATAGCTTTATCAAATAATTGGTATTGCAACATTCCCTTAAACATATTCTAAAAGTAGAAGTGACAATAATTTTGTTAATTTATGGCAATGCGAACGCTCACTCTTGCTGATGAGGTGCGATTGGTTTAATCGTAACTGCATATCACGAACTAGGTAATGGATCCCGATGGTACATCGGAGTATAACTGATAAGACAGTGTGCCTCGTTGAGAGACACTTTCTTGAACGTGAGGAGGCAGGACACGCCAAAGAGACAGAGATAACTCGTATGTATACATGTGTATGTGTACTGACGTTACCATTTGGGAAATGGAACGATGAGGAGCCTTACGTATACAGACATAGACTGAAGGAGAAACGGAGAGACGTTAATCCCATTGTAGAGGGTATAATTGGATCCGTCCACCCTCTGTCCACTTGCGTTCCATTCTACATATTACTCGTCTCTCTCATCGTCGTCTTCGCCGTCGTCATGAGTACTATTGGATGTGTATGATACAATCGTATGTCGTCTGTGTGCCAAACCAATTCTCTCTCTCGACTTCTCTCGCTAACATATACATCCACATACAACACACATACAGCCTCATGGGGGCCATAACTACTTGTGCGCCTTACGCCGTTCTCTAATCCCGTCTGTCTGTTTCCCCTAATTCGTTTAGACAACCTCTCTCAACTATTATACCCTCCTATTCACCCCCGGAATAAAATGGCTTTTTGTTATGATGCTCATTTAACGTTGCTCTATCACGTAACGATAGATGAAAAAAAAATTTCAATTTTCGATATAACCTTACTCAACCTTGTGTTAATTCGGAAACGAGGAAAAAAATTCACGAGTCCATCATCAGAATTTATTCAATGTAGATTGATAATGAGAACCGTCACGATTAATGCGATTTCTCTAATTTGTGATAATTTTTAAACAATTTCGCTGTAGTTTTCATTAATTTTTCCTTTATTTTATCGTATCTACATACAATTTGTCATTATATAATCCAACTTTATATTTATTCGATAATAAAAATATCATCGTAAAGATTATGGGCTGATGCGTTCGATTCAATTCATCCACATCGTTTGCATGTTTTCATGTCCCATGAGTTCGTCGTGATAATATCGTCAAATGATAGTGTGGTATTACATTATATTCGTGTGTATATATGCGTGCACATAACAACGAAGTTGGTAATTTTTTTGCATATGTATATAATATACATAAACTCATATGAGATCAGGGTGACGACGATCGTTGATCGATGCAATCGATAAACATTACTCTGAATATATCGCTCTTGCATCGAGATCGTTTTACTGATTGCACACGCCCCTTTCTTCCTCTCTTACTTCACCTCTTTTATTCTTATTTAAAGTGATGGTTCGACCGTCAGCCGCTGGCCATTAAATTGTTTTGGAAAATTGTACTCACATCATCGTCTTGAACATCAAATTTATCCTCTTATTTTTTAATAATACATTATCCACAAATTTTCGTTCATCAACTCGTCTGAAAAATAAAATTGATTCCAAATTTTAATACTTAATATAATTGCGTCAACGAAATGAATTCGTGCATTTCATATTTCAATCGATGTAAACAATTAATTTTGCTCCAATATCAGTGTTGAATTGATTCACGTTACACAATTGTGTGTATCGTGCGATTTAAATGCCTTATAATATTGCAACTAGCACAACGATATATATATATATTTGTATATATACATATATAAGAGCAGCAATAGGTTGGGGCAGTAGCTCTCATGATTGGACGATGGCGATAAAATTTTAACGAGGTACTTGGTGAAAAAAAAAATAATAATAATAAAAACGGAGAAATATTCATTCTCTGAAATTGTTTCTCTTAACATTTATCGTTAACCTATACCTACTTATTTTCGATATATAAAACTAATTGTGGGATTATAATGCTTTGGAAATTAAATAAGGCCGTGTGTGCGCTGTTATACTTTTACATTAACAATATGTGTGTATAAGTGTCGACGCGATTACTTTGACTTTATATATATGTATTCATTTATGTATAAGTCGTATAACAGTATATGCTAATCGCTGTATTTATACCGCGTTAATTAATTGAATATTCACGGCGTTGCGTGTTTGGCTCTTGTTTAACAGACGCTTTGCTTGTCTCCCGTCGCGCTCATGCTTACTCGCTTTTACCATATTCTCTTTCTGACTATATACCGATCTTTATCTACTTTTCTTGCTTTCTTGCTTTCTTGCTTTCTCGCTTTCTCCCTCAATCCCATTATCTCTTTCACTCTCGAAATTCACGCACGTGATCGGAGCATATAAACATCTTGCGTGCATTCACGTTGAACACTCACGTCTGTATATCTTCATCTCAATCAAACATATCTCACGACGAGAGTTACATTTCAAACTACATCAAATCATTCGCAAAATTTTATTTTTATCATCATTATTATGTTCCTCTTTCTCTTTCCATTTCAACTACATGCCTTTGAACGACGTTGAATTTATTTAAACTACCTTTTCATAAATATTTGTGTATATAATCGCGTGTTCTCGACATTTCTCGCATTTCATTTTCAATTCGTCGGTTATTTATTTTTTTTTTTTTTTCATTTTATTCCGTCTTTTTTTTTCATATTTCATTTCCTCTACTTTGCAAACATTCATGATGATACTGTATATATAAAAGAAGACGAAGGTTGGTGGAGAAAAAAGGAGGAAAAAAAACATGAAATGAAATGAATGAGTGAGAGAGAGAGAGGAAAAAAATTATGGATTTAACATCAGTCCCATTGCCTTTTGTGGCTTGAAAGAATTTCGATTAATCTGCAAGCGGCACGTTACTGCGTCGTGCTTGGAATAAACGAGTAACGAGGAAAAGAGGTCGCGCACTGTATTGCCATTGAGGTTGCAATGTTTGTGGAGGAGATGAAAAGAAACGAGTGAATGGAAGCGAGAAAAAGAGAGAGAAAAATAGAGTACAGGGAGAATATCTTTGGACGTGTATACGAACTCGCTGGCAAATGCCCGAACGTGCCGCAGGGGACGACAACTTAGCGCTGAGTTCTCTCGCCGCGGCCGTGGAGAAGGAAAAAAAAATTTTATAAAAATAAATAAAAAAATACATGGTAATGCCTTCAGAGATGGCTATCTGACTATACCCAAAGTCGCTCGTTTGTATTAATTAGCCAAGAGCGCGTTCGATTTCTCAGGGCTCTCATTCACTCACGCTCTTTCGTTCTCTCTCTTCCTTTCTCTCATCCTTGCCGACCGATAAATAAATTCCGGGCACAACGCCATATTCGAATCTACTGTAGATATAAATGTTCAAAAATACTACGTGAGTGTTGAAAATAATTTTAATTTTATTCAATCTCCATCTTATATTAACTCATAAACTAAATTTTACAATTATTTCCATTGCTCACAACCACATGTGGATACATATATTTAATAATATTTATTTATTTATTCGACAGTGTGGTGTTGAGTAGCAAAAAATGAATGAATTCATTTGATGGATCCTGAGTTATTTGACGGCTAAGCATCGTATTTATATATATCTATGTATATACGATAATCACGTCAACCTATACCATACTGAAAGATATAATCTCTCTTTGGTTTGGTCGTTGCTCGATTCGCGCTTGTTCATACTTAACGAGATGCGTGTTCGTTCAGTCGCGATCGTATAAACGCCTACCCGTTGTCAAGTCCGTTGCGCTCACAGCTTCTCATCGCAATAACCGCATATATACACACGTCGTGTATCGCAATAGTTTCTTTTCTGCTTTCGTTCGTCGAACTGCCAGTATTATATATACCTATAATATAAAGGCCACTCGTTTGTGCACGCGGGCGTTGAGCAGATTCTCCCGAGTGATTTATCGTTCATAACGACAACGTGACATGTCACGATTAACTTTTACAACTGTTCGCGATCGAATGCGTAATATTTGCGATATGCATGATGTTCAAACTTTCCCCCTCATTATATATCTATATGTATTATATGTATACATATATATATATATTCACTGTGTGTGTTTTAATAAGCATGGATTACACGTGTGCGTCATACGAGGCTTTTAAGCTCACGATTAATATGTCTGCTTAATAATTTTAATCCGATTTTGATGCCTGTCCACCTCAGTTTGTTGTCCAATCATTTATGTGCATATTATCGTGTAACTAATTTCATGAGAAGGACAAAATTAATTTTTTTAATGTTTTCTCGGGAAGGAAACGAGAGAAAATTGATGAGAAAAAAAGTTATCGTAACTTTTTCGTGTGTGGTTCGGTTTTTGATCAATTTTTTCAAGGACAAAATTCATATTTTCATGTCGAACGATTTAATGCGTGTCAGTTGCGTTTATGAGGTCTCATTTGAAGACTATATAATATTACACAACAGAGATGTATAGTGCGAACAACACAACAGAGTAGAGAAGTGGAATTAAATTGTGCCAGTTGTGCCGCATTTATTCGTGTGTGAATCGCTTTACTCTAAACACATATAGTGAACAGTATACAATTCGCCCCGACAAAGTTTATCGCGGTAAATTGAATGACCAAATGGTCAGCCGGAAGTCCAAGAGCCAGTGAATCACCTGCCGTTAGGTTTTATTCCAAACACTATATGTATACACGAAATAAAAACAAAATAATTAGAAAAAAACGTCGAAGCAATAGGGGATAGTAGGTGTATTGGATGTATATATAAACATATATATGCTGATATAAGCGTACGTTTGTAATATATATCTGCTTAATATTTCTATTATACGGGACAATACAATTGCAAATTAAAAAGAAAGATATGAACCTTCTGTTAAGTTTTCACCCTCCTTGCTTTTATGATAATAAACGAATTAATAATTCCATTCACCAAGACGTTTATTGTATTAACGTATTACACTGTTTTCATTTTGTCTCGCATTCAAATATATGTATACACTCCACCACTATTGCAAGAAACAAAAAGTAAGAAAGAACACATTGCCTTCTGAGGGTGCGGGACTCGAGTATAACAACCCAAGGTATTTATCATCGTGGCCTCATCTTCTCTGTCTCAACCTCTATCTTTCTCCTATCCCACACCATTTTGCGCGCAAGATCTTTGAATATTCAAGGGTGTAAAAGCAAAAGCGACAGCAGTGCGGACGAGAGAGCGCTGAAGTTTAGCGGAAGTTGGCAACGGTTAAGAGAGAAGGATAAGCCAAGGTAAATTTTGTGTACATAAGTATATATGTATATGTACGTTCATGCATCTCTCCATTCAGCAATTAGCAACTTGTATTTTGGATTCTGGAGCTTCTCCCTCGAGGCGGATCTGCGGCAGCTTCCGAGACATCGCAAAGTCACGTCTGCTTCGCTTCCTCCTTAACTTCCACTCTCGCTTCATCATACACTCCATTCCATTCTTATTCTCCTAACATATTTCTCTTCCCTTTTTTTTTTCTTCACTTTATTCTCTCTTCTTCGTGCTGAGATTTCCGCATTCCTCTCAATATCTTACACACACACACACACATAGGCATACACGAATCGTGTTGAATACTTCCGTGATTTAATGTACACTTCTTGTGTAAACATACAATTAAACTTGTGTAATTTTTTCATCGAACTCAATTTTTGTTTCTTTCCTTTTTCTGCTTTTTCTTTTGTTCTTCACATAAAAAGTTGTTGAAGCTCAGCTCCTTGATTGCAAAGTATATATATGCATTCATATTTGTGCATATAACTTTAGGGCTTTTACTCTAAACGTGAATAATTTATATAATTGGGATATTTTCTTTTTTCTGCACTTCGAAACATGAATTGTTGAATAACAAAGTTGACTAGTGTATATGTAATGTTATAGAGCAGTGCATTTAGGTGCGATATCGCGTAGGGTTTATGTATATATACACATATATATATATATATGGAAATACAAGGGCTGCATAAAGTTCCTTTTAGCGGTGCTTTTAGTGTTTTTCTTCCTTTTTTTTTCTTTCTTCTCTGTTCACTGGTGGTTCGTGGAGTCTGCTCCAATATTAAAATGAGCGAGGAAGAGAAGCGGAAACATGCAACGGCTTACAAAAGAGATTTTCCACTTTACCGAGGTGGGTACAGAGGGCGGATGGGAAATAGGATGACGAACATGGGAATGGGTGATAACAGAAAGAGAGAAAAAAAGAGACAGGGGAATTGTGGTAGCGGAATTGAGAATGAAAGAGAAAGAGCGAAAAAGAGAGTGAGAGTCGAGTTGTTGGAGCCAGAATCGTGGCTTTCGTCCTTATTTCCACTTCTCGCTTTAATTTTCATTTTTCACGCTCGGGGCTATTGTGCCTTTATACGCGCGCGCCCCCTTTTTTTCATTTTCCCCACAGTTATTTCTCCCTCGTCCGCACGCCCCCGCCTTATGCTTACGCTCTGACAAAATACAGAGGGGGAGAGAGAGACAGTGCAAATAATGAAACAAAAAAAGGATGAAAACAGAATAAAAAATGAATGGAAGAAACAAATATGAATTCTATTTATTTGCTTTTATTTGTATGCGAACTGACAATTGAATAATTTTCCACGTTTTTTTCTGCTTGCAGGTATGCATTACCAGTTTACGAGTCGTAACAATAAATGAACAGTGACCGCAACAACAACAACAAAAACTACAACAACAACAACAACAATAACAATAACAATTCCGCAATTATTCCCGTTTATTTAAGGTAAAACGAAGTATATATGTGAATGTAATTTTCGTGAACTTGCCAGAATGATTTTATCTCTCGTGCACACAATTGCCACAGGTGCACGTGACTATTTTACTCAATGCGCGTGATCGTATACAAAACATATAAAATAAAAACGAAAGAGGGGAAGAAAATTTTCGTTTTTTTCTTATCATACAATACACACTATACATTAAATATAATAGAATGAAATAAAAATGAGATTATATTCACGAAGAGGCAATATGAAATGAAACTAATGATAACAAACTCGTGACGTGAAAATAAGAATGGAAATAATAAGGGGGACGCGCCAAATTTTTGACGTGAAGAAAAACTGACGTGAGAGGGTAGCGAAAAAATAGGGAGAATTCCTCTGTGTTTTTTTTTTTTTTCCATCATTCTTTTTTTCTCTTCTTCGCTTGATTCTACTCTTCAAGATGACGACGACGAGTGGCAGGGTAAAGGCGCAAGTAGGTATGGCGCGTCGTCGTCAGACGGGTCGAAGTAGCCTGAGAGACGCTAGGAAGATTATAAGTGTCGCGTTCCATTTGCCCGTGCTCGCTGTTCGCCCCTTTTCTTCCCTTCTAATTTTTTTCTTTCTCTTCTCATTCCCTCACCGTCAAACGGACGAGAGAAAGAGTGGAGGTTTTTATGCGGGAGAGTCGTCTCGGGGACTCTGGGTAATACCCATAACAAAGTCCCGTTCTCTCGCTCCAGCTTCTTCCAACGGGGCGCCGTTAAATAAATCGTCAGCGGAGAGAGCGCAGGGGAGAGTAAAGAAGCAGGAAAAAAAAAGGAGTAGCACAGAAAGGCAAGGGAAGAAAAGAGAGCTGAGAGTGGGTTTTGTCGAGCTCAGTGGACGGGGATATATACCCAGGGTACCCGAGTAGGTAGTTCTGTTCAAATTGGTCCTCGTGAAAATCGAGATAAAAACGTCGCGCGTTGGGTCACTTAAAGTTTGCCATCGTTTAATGACGTTTTTATACGGGATTGTGACTTTAATCGTAGCTAATTAAAGCGACGACAAAGGATAATAAAAAAACATTGGGCGGAAAAAAAACAACCTGAAACAAAATGAAAGAAAAGAATGAATTGAATATTCTGTCACCCATCAAGAATGTGCAAAGAGAATTACTGTCAATCTTTACATCAACAGTTTGTTATTTATTTACATGACTTGTTGAATCAACCAAACAATCTAAAATTTTTCCAACTTACCGTTTACGAAGTTTCTATTTGTCCTTCATCTATTTATTTATTGTAGTTTTGGAGCAATCTTGTATTCATTCGTGTTGAGAAACGATTCCCAACGATCTTGGCTTGAACATCGAGAGTATAATACAACGATTTTACAAGCGTGAGAGTCATCATTTTTCTTCCTGTTCCTTTTTTCTATGTATTCGCTTGAGAAGTAATAATAAAAGTCGACACCAAGAGAAGGAAGATGTATCGAAAAGTGCAAGCTCACGCGGTGCTTTTGGAAGTGGCGATTGCCCGTGCAATGCCGGGGAAAAGCTTTTATATAAGAACACTCGTTTGTTTTTGTGTTTACGCGCTTCGAGATTGGGAAAACAGGATCTCCCGTATCTCCGGCAGTAAATACAAAGGTTATCTAGGCACGTAAGCTTCATTGTGGTAGTGGCAATAGTGGTAATGGTAGTGTTGGTATTACTTCTATGCTGCTGCCGCTGCTGTTGTTGATATTGGTGTTGGTTGAATGTAGACTCATATAAAGGCCACTGATAGAACGCTAAGTGCATTTGGCCAGCTTCCAGCTCAACAGCCACGCGGCTTCGCCCAACGTGAAATCGACGGGACGAAGTTTCTTCTCTATCTATACCGATTCGCCGTTGTCCATCGCCCACCTTCTATACTGATTTCTATATACAATCTTCCGAGAAAATGTGCTGCCAACTATCAGAGTTTTTCTTCGTTCAACAAGAATCGTCGAAGAAAAAAGAAAATTCAACGATAGAAGAAAAGAAGAAAAGATAGAAAAAAAAAAGGATTGTGGTGCTTTTTTGCTATAGTCTATGGTGCAGACACAGATCGACCGGGTATGAGATTTGCTCCCTCGAGTCTTTCTAGCTTTTCTTTTATCGCTATGCTTGCCGGAGTTTCTACCAATTTTTACGATCAAAGCCAAGATTCGGTTGGAGCGAATATAGACCCCATATACCACAGCAATGCCCGCTACATATATATACATATACAGTATATGCCCAAAGGGAGAAGATGAATTGTCCTCTGAATATTTATCGGGCGATTCCGCAATACGGACTGTTCAAATATATTCTCAAATATATACGTATTTATCGATATAGACGATAGATTTTTTTTATTCAGTTCTGATTTGGAGTCATGTCTTTCCATACTCCCTCATGATCGTCCATTTTCGTCAACAGACCGTGAATGACAATTTTTTTCCTCTCGCTATTGGATATGCCAAAACAAATTCTGGTCTACAGCATTGGATTAATCAATATGAAAGTGAATGATGAGAATGTAATATTTTGATATTGTATTCAATTTTAACAACATAAATTAATTTCTCAAGTGAATAATATTGAATCGATTTAAATGAAAAATGTTCAGAGCGAAATTCTCATACAAATGTGCTTACGTAAACAAAAGAGAATTGAAACAATGGAGCACATATAGAACTGTATAATAAATATGCATAGAAATTGATATATATGTTCATTTTGATATCATTCCATTTACAATATCAAATACTTGAATCGACATAGATACAAATGTCTAACAAATATACATTCATTCGATTGAGTGGGTTGAAACCCTGCGTCTGAAATTTGCGAAAAGTGAGTGAAGAGTTTATTTGGTATACGTCAACAATGTGAATACATGAGTACCAAAGGGAAATCCCAGGGATCGTTTGACGTTGTCAGGAAGGAAAAACAAGAACGTGGGAGGAGAAAAAAAAAATTTGCAGAGTAGGTTGGTATATAGAGTGTGCAGTTGGAGTCATTCACCCTCCTGTGGGAGATGTGGCTCAAGTTCGTAAGAGCGCAAACGTTTCCCCGAACGAATGCTGTAAGCGTCCGCTCAACTCTCAGTGAGTCGGCGGGAAATGACGATACGAGAGTGGAGAATGTGTTCTATACAAACACACATATAAAAAAAATATATATATATATATACAGATAGAGTCCATATGTGGCTCTCGTTTTGTATACACTTGAGGCTGCTTCTTTTTTCTCTTCTTTCATCTCCTCGTTTCACCCCACGTGACTTTTTACCCTTTTACCCTTGTCGAGATAACAGTAGAGGGTTGAAATGTCTCTTTGTACCTCTATATATGTATATACGTATAACAGAGGAGATGACAGTGTTCAGAATGTCGAAAGAAAAATCCTTCAGTCCTCCAGAGTAAAAAAAGTCCACAGGGAGAATGAATGTGTGATATCTAAAGCTCCTTCTTTTTCTCTTTTTTTCAATTTTTAATCATTCGTCAGTGGTGAAAAATAAATATATATATATATATACATTCATTTATATATACCTAATGTATATCTGTATATACCACACGTATATATTTGTACAATGATGATAAAGCATTGTCTATATGCCTGACAAAAGTTCTCCAAGTGTGACTCGTTATTCTTCAGTAAGAAACACATCTCCATGGTACACGTGAGAAAAAAAAAGATGAAAAAGAAGGCATACAACTAAGACACATTAGTTTGGACAGAAGTGAGAGTGAGAGAGATGAGGGTCTCAACGAGTGAAAATAAATGGCCCATTACCTTGGCGTCTAGGTACTTGGGTAACACACAGGGGTATAGGTACAGTGAAAATACGGCGCACTATTACAGCACTTTGCACGTTTCTTCTCACTTATTCCTTTTCGAGACAACCAGACGAGAGACACTCTCGTTGCAAGATAGATTCTCTTCTTCTTATCAAGTTTATTCATGTTATACGTGTTCTACAATAATATTTTATGTAGCTGACAGGTGAAATAATTTTCACCTAGTCATCACACATTATTATTTTCCGTACGTTAGTCAGGTATTGATGTGTGTCTTATAAATTCAATACACATACATATAGACACATATCAATTTCTTATGAATATGCATGTCATAAATGTTAGAATAAAATGGATGTATAGTGTCAATCAGTCATGACCTCAAAGTCACATTAATTTGCTCATTTATAAACGGTCGATAATGACTTTATGTATGTGCTATTCATGAGATAATTGGCATTGTTCTTGTGTGACTTGATGTCACTTCATCCGATGCCGTGTGATCATAATATACACTATACCACCATATTAATATCAAATATACAAATGTATATGAGCTGAATGTGTATTTGATGCCTGAAGCATAGTAATAAGGCATCAATAGAGTCGTTAGTGTTAGCTTTGTAAACACATACATAATGCAATGCATATTCTACATTGAACTCATACAAACATGTTCACCTACATTTATATAGATATACATATATGTGTACCTGCAGCAGCCACTCAGCGAAATTGCACTCGGAACCATTTTACTTGCGTCATCTTGCTAATTGCGCGTCATTTGCAGTTGCTGTCGCGGCGACACGCGGCAGTGGTCGCTCTGCCAAGTTTTACCTCTTTATCGTCAACTTTATTTATTCGCCTTTACTTTTAATTTCTTCCATTCTTTTTCTTCGTATTCTTCCTTTCTTCTCTCATTTTAATTAGCGAAAATGATTTTATCGTCTATTAAATATGATTGCGACGACGCGGCAATTTTATTTGCCTTTCTCCTTGATGACATTTACTGCTATAAAGCAAACGGCAAATGTCAGAGGCTATCTCTAATAGTACATATATCATTTTTTCGTTATTTCTTTCATTAATATTTTTTTCTTCTCTTTCTCCATTTTATACCTATTATATAGAATAAAATGGATTGAGGGGAAAATTGACAGCTAAATAAAACGTCAAATGTCATATTAATAAATTATTATTGACTACGAGGGTTAGTTGCCGTTTCCTGCGGCTCACCACATCCTCTTTTTCGCTCGTTCACTTTTACTTTCTCGCGTCCTATACAATCACTTTTTCGCTTTTATCGGTTTTACTTTGCGGAAGCCGGTGGTTTTCTTCCTTTCTTTTTTTTTTTCCTCTTACTCTCTATCGTCTCGGTTTTGATAGCACACATCGACATCTACACCACCCTTCACTATAAACGAGGGAAAGAGAGAGACAGCAATAAAGCCATCATCACAAAACATACACGCAAAAAAAAAACAATATAGTTATGTTTACCCTCGAGATTTAGTTCATCCATCATTGGTTAACCCACGGGTGTGAGGGTGTATTTGTGCATGTCGAGTAATCCCTATACAAAACATCAAAGTGATGGGATAATAAATATTTTCCAACTTGAAATGCCGGGACGGTGAGGAAAAAAAATATTGTATTAAATATATAAGGGACAACTCACTCAATTGATTTCGTGAGCGATTGAGGGTATAATAATATAACAAGGAAGAAAAAATGTATGTATATATTGACCGTATATACGTGTATGAATGTGTGTTTATGAACCTCGATGAGAGGGCTAGGGGCGATTGGACACGCGGCCACACTTTTAATAGTAATTACGAGTCGGGGGTCGCATTATTATTACACGATACAGGCTGCTGCACGCCTTCTTGGTCGCCCTTCATTTCGTGCACCATGACATCACTATCGTTGTTCAACGACCGGTTACTTCTCATTTCTCTTTCACATAAACCTGCCTACTATACCACTGAGAGAAACAACCAAATCGACCCCACGGGGGTACAGATAATTCTCTCTACCACTGACACGTGACATTGTGTCGACTTGTCGTCCTTTCAATTGTTGTCTGTTCTATATATTTCACTTATCTCATAATATCAGTGTGTTTAATTCATCCAGGTGCAAATGCCATTTAGCCAGCTGTTAAGACGTGAAATATTGATTTATTTTATTTTTATTATTCATCTGTTGTAAAATATTTGCGTGAGACATGAATCAGTAAATTGTGGAGTGGAGAATAACAATAGGTTGTCGATAACGTAAGATGGTTTTATCACATTGGATTTTATTTTGTGATATCGGAGTGAAAGCTGATCGCATGAGCTGGGTTATTCTTCAATCTTTTTTGAACATATTCTGGGTTGTTCTCATCATTAATCTATGACGGAAATCTTACCGATAATTTAATGTCATTTCCAATTTTTCCTCCTACAATGGAACTATATTGAACTGCTCACTTCAAATATTTCACATTTTTTTTCTTTCCCTCTATTTCATCACGATAAAATGATTCAATCTCGTCAATCGTGAATATAGAGGGTTGGTTTGTATATACATTTATACAGGCACTACCTTACTGCCATAAGCGATTGGATCTTTTTCGCGTGATCAGCACATGAGGGGAGGAAATTGAGCATGATCTTATATATACATGAGAGGAATACACAAGAATGAAAGAAAAAAGAAAAATAAGAAAAAATATATAAATAAATTGGTAGGGAAAAGGATAAAGCACTGAGAGAGTGAACAAGGAGAAATGGCTCATCTGTAAGTGGTAACGCTTGGTGCATGCCAATCGTGAGCCGTATATCTCTTAGCTCGATCGTATCTCTCGCGTTTCGTTATATAGCTCTTGGCTCTTTTCTTTTTCACATCCATATACCTCCATACACACATATATATGTATATAGAGTTCTTTCCTACTCATTCTCTCTCTCTCTCTTGTATGTGTATATTTACCATCATTGAACGCGATCTTCATCTTTACCTCTCTTTTGCCTCCCGCTCGCGCACACAAACCAACAGGATGTGTTTAAGCTTATCCCACATCGCGTCCACCGAGAGATATCGTATCGGTAAAGATACAAATTGTGCTTTTAACTTACGATGATGGACCAACGGTGTATCGTAATTCAAACCGCGAACGATCTCCCTATATGTACACACATGTTCACACACGCAGTCAAATTTTTATCCCTCTTTTTTTCTTTTTTATATACAATGTTTCAAGTGGAGTTTATTTTAAACTTACCAATTCAACAAAAACGAAATTTATGCATTAAATCAGAACGAATGAAAATTATATTTGGCTTTGAAATTATTTTTGCTTTCAGTTTCTTTTTTTATTTCATTTTTCATTTCAATTTATTATTACTCGATAAATATACAGTGATGTCAAGAAAAAAAGTGTGTAAGAATATGTATACAATATTTGTTAGATGGAGATTAACCTTCGAGTCTCATGACCTTCGTGTCTGAATTTTTCACCTCGTGTTGAAGTTGAGAGAGAAATAAATAGCGAATTACCGGGCAAAGGGAAATACAGAGAGAAAGAGAGGAAGAGAGTAATCGTTGATCGTGAAGCGAGAGGTGGAGCTCAAGTGAGGACACGGGGGGAAAAACAAGGCGAGAAACTCGGGTGGCCTTGGATTCACGATTCAGGTTATTTCATGTTTGAAAACCTGAGGGAGAAATTATCGAGAGGGGAATATAACCCAAGCATAAGTTGTGATGCCTCTGAAATAATAAAATTAAATCGTTTTGAGAGTCGATCTTTACGGCTCGACTAAAAGTCTTTTACTCTATTTATTTATCTCTGTCGTTTTTTCGTTCTCTTGACATCTCACGAGAAGAAAAAAAAATCTCGTAATGTTGTACATACAGACATTCGAAAGCAGTATGAACTTTTCCCATTCTTTTTTTCATTCATTTTTTTCCCCCATGCTATATAACGTCATGAGAAAGATATTTATGCCTTGTCTTAAACATATCACGTTGGAATGGCGTGGCAGTTTTTTGTCTTTACCTTCTGTCGAAGCTATAAGACATCACGTCCAAATGAGGTTATATCACCACAAACGCGGGTGTAGTCACAAAAAAAACGAGTGAAAAAAGAAGGTAAGAGGGGAAAAAAGGTTTTCTTTATAAGAGACGAGCAATATTCCATACCAACCTCAGTCGCGAGTACTATGTTCATAGAATTTATTTCTCAATTCAATTAATAACGCCACTTCAATATATATCATCTATTTATTTTCATGTCTCCTACATTCATCCATACATAAATTTTATTAATTCAATTGATGTGCGATATGGATGCGAGCATGTACGCAAATGGCATGAGCACCTACTGTAGAAATAGTGAAATTCAATTCGATTTGTTGAGACGTCATCACCAGTCAAGATTCAATTATAATATATTATATATGTTCCATTAGTTATATGACACAGACATGGTGACAAACGTTTGTAGGTCAATTGCGCAATCGTTATGTGAATACAAATATTACGAAGAAAAAGGAGAAAAAGAAATAAAGTAAATAATACTAGAGATACAAACAAAAAAAAAGAGATCTCAGTGAAAATAATAAAGTTTCCTATTTCAATTTCAGAATAATGAACGTTGTGAGAAATTTTCTTGTGAATTAAATGAGCTCGTTTGAGAGAAGAATAAATCTCCCTACCCGTCTCGTCCGCTCTCTCTCTTTCTATCGTTGTATATATATACAAAATATGTAGATACATATATATATATAAAGCATGAAACGTGAGAATTTTCATCTTATTCATACTGAATAAATTTTCCCGTCCAAGATTACTCCGAGAAAATTGTTGAAACATGTCGAGAAGAATTTTCTTCCACGTCATGTTGAACAGATAAAAGTGTATTCTTATATATTTTCAACCTAATTCATTTAAATAAAGTTGAATGAAAGTAAAAAATAATTTTTTTTTACAGAAGCTTGTTGGGCACATATGTTTATGTATATGCGTGTGAGTTAGTCGCAAGAGGGAAATAGTTTTCGTTGACGCGAGTGCGACGATAAGCTTGTACAGCACCCGATAATATGGTAATGGGGTTGTCTGATACGATCAGAGTCGGATGGTCTGGTGCGCGCACACGAGAGAGTGTAGGCAGCGCGACGTTGGTCAGCCGGTGCGTTCACAGCGCCACGTGAATCTCCCTCTGACGTCACAATATATATATATCGTTATACAGCGCACGCTTGGCGCTTATACAGAGACATTCGAACTCACTACGTTCACAAACACGCAACACTACTATGTGTATGAACAGACAGACAAATCAGCTCTCACTCTCTTTATATACTCTCATATAGCCGACAACTCATAACACTGTGGCACGCGCGTTAACGCGCGACGAGATATCCAACGGGTTAATTACACCAACTTATCAGCTGTAATCTCTTTGATGTGACAGACAAACGCGTTTGTTTTGCATCACACGTCTTGTGCGAAGCGTGATGTGACAATTAAAAAAAAACGTATCGTATGAAAATAGGAATAATAAACGCATATGAAAATAAATGTAGAGACAACGAAAGAGTTGTGAGAGATAATATGAAATTTTTAAAAGGTTGTCCTCGGTGAAAAATGGCAGTGACGAAATTCGATTCCACTGCTGAAAGATCTCATCACAGATTCCATCGGTGCGAATTTGCATGATTGAATTCATATGACGATCGACGAAGATTGAAAAATTCGATGGGGCGGGCATTATCATTATTATTATTATTATTGATTTTGTGTTTTTTTTTTCATTCATATTATACCAATGAACTATTTTTCATTTTCATTATCTCTCTTATTTTTGAATAGGCTTTTATTTGATGTTTATCTGTGGCTGGATTTTTGACGCGCTCCATTGAATGAGATTATTTTGCGGAAAATATGGGATTCAACGATGAGGCAATTCGTTTCCGTTATGCACACCACAGGATTATAATCGATTTGTTAGTGCTCATCGCGATGTATTGAATGATATAATGGTGCCGCGTGCGCATGAGATTGTCAAAGAAAAGAGGGACCGTTTGGAAATAAAAGGTAGAAGAAAAAAATAAATAAATAAATAAATAAAAATGAGTGAGATAGTGAAATAGAGAGATGAGAATATCGTCACACCCACGCGCGCGGTAGGCAATCCCCTTCGGGAGTAGCTGGAAGAAGAATATCGTTGGTGTTGTATGTGTACATGCAGTGCGTATATATGCGCATATATGTGTAGTATCATTTTATCCGCAGCGGCTTCTCTTTGTGGTCGGGTGAATAAGCGGAGATTTATGCCGAGTGCCTCGTGTTCCGATTCAGGAGAGAAACCGGTTCAACGATTATTTTCAATTAACTGCTTATACGCCTTTTGAAAGTACTAAATTTCTTTTTCTTATCCTTCCACTTTATTCTTTGTATTCAGTTATTTGTTATTTTTATTCTATTTTTCTTCATATCATTATTTCTTTTTTTCCCATAATCGTATTATTCGAATTAAATTATTCCATTGCAGCATCGTGAATAATTTACATTTATGGTATACGATATATTGAATCACAGAAGTGTTGGATGTTGATGGTATATAATTTTCAAAACAACCTTCACATGTCATGACAGTATGGCATAGTGATATCGAAACTTTCTGATTCCATAAGTTTTTTATCAATTGATGAAAAAACTTTTAACTCCTCACTAGCTTTGTATGTCTACAACTTCAATAAACGCCCTTTTTTCTTGCTATTTTCTCACATGACTACCAGGATGAGGAGGAACGTGCGAGTCTTATTTCAGAGCGTATAATACCCACATGGAAGACTTTCCAAAAGAGTTGGTATTGAGGGCAAGAAAAAAAAATGTTGGGAGGTTTTTAAAAATTTTATGCGCGTGTTTGTCGACATGACATTAATGAGATTATAAAATTAAACAGTAGTAATAACATTATTTTCTTCATACCGAAGCGATGACAGAATGACGAGGATACTCATATGCTTACTAATTGGTTATGCACCGATGAAGATCATTATAGAGCACTCGAGTGTATCTTGATGTCTATTCATCGCACTTGAATGTGACAGGCAAATGTTGGCAAACGAAAGAAAAAGAAAATGAGAACATGTTTTTGTTTCTCTCTTACCATACACTATCATAGCCACACCATCTGTTCAATTATTTATATCATTCAATAGATTTTTGTGTTGTTTATCGTCATTGAGTATTCAGTACATTTTATACTGCACCAATGAATTTTCACATCTCTCTATACCAATAATAAATCGTAAAATGCAACAGGGGGATCATTGTCGTGTTTCAAGACTAAGTAATGGTTTCGGTTGCGGTTGATCAGTGCCAGAGCATTCGAGGGCGTTCAAGAGTAATCGCCAATTCAAGACAGCTGATGCAAAAGCGTGACTGGTTCAAGAGTTATCTCTTCAGTTGAATGAGGTGCACCATGACGAAAAGACTGAGAGAAAAAGAGAAGAAGAGAGAGAAAGTAACGTGGACCACCCTGTTAGCGGCGATACTGAGGTTGTCTCTCTTGCGTTGCGCTTGGTCATCGTTGCGGTTAAATAATCACTCTCTTGCAATCTGCAGAAAATAAAAAAAATAAACCACAATGTTAAATTATTACACCTTGATAAGTACCGATACAAGTAAACAAATCGAAAGAATAAATTTTTATCAAATATTAACTCATTAAAATTTCAAGAAGCTCAGCCAAATTTATTCCACATTATCCGTAATATTATGAAGAAATTTGTCGAGAATGGTGATGACGTTGTGTATATCACGTCTCATTAACAAACAAAACACAACCATCGTATAGTTTCATCTCTACATGAATATCTAACAGAGTAGTAGGTCCGAGGAGAACTGCTGTGTTGCACCTGGTATTTATACATGCTGCAGGTGCACACCAACAGCGATCTCGCCATAGAGCTCTTGGAATGTCGTGTAATTATGCTGGGGTGCATCTTTGATACAACATCTTCGTTTTTTTTCTTTTTCGCATTCGCCAACTCCTGATCCTCTTCACCGAATTATTTGTAATGGAAAAAAAAAAGTGAACATTCATCGCGAGTATACTACAGAGGTCCAATTCAATTTCAATATCATGAATTGAATCGTTATTTCAGTTCTAAAATATAACTTCCAAGCAAAAGAGAAGTGAATAAAAATTAATAGTTGAATTGAATAATATTAATGTGATGAAAAATAAATAAAAATAATCGTCAGTGTAAACACGTACATATACAATTAATGATCCTGTCCAGCATTAAAATAAGTAGCACTTGAGATTTAACACTCAAGATAAAATAAAACTCTTGAAAGATTGATATAAAACTTCAAGGCAAAATTTTTGTTGTGTGTGTGTGAGTGTGTGTGTGAGTAATAAAAAGCAAAATCGGAAGTTATTTCGTGACAGAGTGTTGATATCATTGATACGCTCGGTTGAATCCACTGGCAACAAACTTGTTGGGGTACTGTGTCACGTGCATAAATGTATACACAAGTGATGAAGAAAAAATAATAATATATTACACGAATAAAAGGAATAAGAAAATAAAGGGCAAATAAACAACACAAACGTGACGAGCGATAATGGATGACTACAGCATGGTGTTATAGCTGTATATCTATAACTATAATACAGATATATATTATCTATGTTCAAGAACTATGACCATGGCCGTTATATATATTTTCTTATTAGTTTCTGCCCACGTTCCCTTACGTAGCTTAGGGCCCACGTGGGTCGTTGACATTGACATTTCAAAAGCTATTTCAAATACAAAGGCCGAATAATAAATCATGAATCATTATAATCATTTGTTAATCATTCAATGATGAATTAATCATCGGAGGAATTTATTTATTTTTTTCGTACATGCCATGAAACAAGAAGTAAAATAATGATTGCATTGAAACCAGATAATTCAGATCTTAGACAGGTTTTATAATTAATACGCATTTATATTTTGACGTGGAACAAAACTCAGATTAATCATTCTAATTGAATATATATATATTGGTATCCTTTAGGTAGCAAAATTACTTTGAATCAATTTCACGACGTTTGATTTAATTCAATTTCTTTTTCTCCATCTGATTGTTCATTTATATTCAAATCACAAAGACATTTTCATTAAATGTTAAATATACAAAGCTTAACTTAGATTATATTTAAATACTCTGTTAATTCAGCAAAATATATTCACTGCTTATATATCTGATGGAGTATAAACTCATGTCGTAAAATTGCGCCGTTTCACGATCAAGGCTTATATGAAAGAGGATCGAGAAACGCGCGCGCACATTGGGGAAGAGGATAAGGGCGCGGGAGGGTAAGGGAGAGAAAATTTTACGCTGACGTTTCTCATGTAGCAGCACGTCGGTGGCCGCGTACATACCTATATAGGATATGTTTTTATTCCATAGGATGAATTATTACGGTCGACGAGGCACGCTATATCTCGTTATACCAGCGGCAAACAACGGGCCGAGAGTCAAGCGTGCAGAGGCCGCGTTATTAATAGCGGCGTCAGGTCGTCATTATTCCCTAGTGCCAGAGAGCAAGTGAGAGAGAAAGAGAGAAAACGAGCTTATACCTCGAAGCAGAGAATCGCGCAAGCGAACAAGTAAACTCCAAGGGGTATATATACTACAAGGCGCGAGAATAATTACGTTGTTGTCCTCGGGTGTTATTCTCTGCTTTTATCCTTATGGCAGAGTTACTTTTTTAAATGTTCTCGAGTTAATACACGTATAGGTATATAAATATATTGATATAAATATAAATGGTTGATAATTATATGCACATGACGAAAAAATAAAATAAAGAAACGAAATAACAAAAAAAATATTCTGTGATAACTTTCGGAATTTCCAGTCTATTGATATCTATTAAATTAACTCAATTATTAGCTAGTTTGCCAGCCATTTTACAAGTATGCAAATTGCACCAAGTGGAGCATTAAAATTCTCTTAATAATATATAATTTGATTTATCCTTTCAATGAGATTAGAAAAATATATACAGGGAAAGTAGAAAAAAAAAGTGTCACATGAAGTATTTACTCTGTGTTCATAAGTATATGAAAATGCCATTATATATATTTATCAACTTTATTTTACATGTTGACGTAAATGAGGACAACGCGATAAGCTCATGTACACACGCATGAGATCTCAAACATTTTAATTATCATCATATACCTTACCGGATCGCTGTTGCATGCCGATGGGTTCGATATTACGTGGCGGTATACATAATTGGCTCTCTCTTTCTCCTCTTCCTCTTGCTCTCGAACTTTCCCCCTCGAATCGCCCGTCCCAAAGTCTATTGCCAGTAGTAGTTGCTGTAATTATGTATCCATTTCCCTGGTATGTATGCATAACCTGTCTGGCTCGACTTGATGTTAGTTATGTGTTAGCACGTCAGCTGTCCATCATTCGCTATTTGTTATTCGAAACTCCGAATATTACAAAAAAAAATTTACATTATAAGTTGTCACACATTTTAGTCATTCTCTTTGAATATAACATGGTGACATTTCATATAAAATTGTATTTTTCTAAAATGAGTAATTCATAATTTGATCCCCACGACAAATTTACGTTGCAACACTGTAAAATGCAGCAATAGATATCACACGAGCTAGCCCAATTTATTTTTAACACTCAATTTTAATATTGTTGAATATTAAATGAGAATTTTGAATATAGAATGGCTTTATATAAAATATTATGACACATAACATTTCAATCTGTGATTCAATTAATTTTTTCTCTCCAACATGACATTAATTAAAATAATGACATGTGTTCACATTTAGAAATGTTTCCATGATCATTATTCAAATGTTTGATAAATCTCATATTCATATATATGTTCGCGTGACACATTCAATCACGCGCTGCGAGTATACACAACATCGTGCGCTTGACAACAATACATATTCAAGTGTATATACAAAACGTTGAGTGATTATATGTGATGTTAAAATTACCTCAGGCAACTTTATTTTGTTTGAGCACTAATGCAGGTCGATATACATGATGAATGTTTGAATAAAAGCGCAAGAGAGGCATGAACAGTTGGATGGGAGAAGTGCGAGAGCAATGTGAGGAGCAAAAAAAAATACAAAACGGTCAGTGATGATATATATATATGTATACACAATGGCGTTCTTTATCTATTTAGCAGAGAATTTTGTTGGCTGTCGGTATCATGATATCGAGCGTCGATGGTATATAACCACACACCAACCGCTATTTTTTGTGCGACCATTCGCCCTTCCGCCCAGGGGCTGTTGTTAGTAGTCGTAACCTGTATTATATAATATATAGTAGCTCTGTCATAATTCCACGTAAATTGAACGATTCACGATAATTGAAATCCTATAAATAGTTAATGCATCCCGTTTGTACATCTGATATAAAAGCGATATTCCAATTATAACCTAATGCTCATCCACTGATGGAATCAAATTGGATTTGCTAAATCTATATTCAGCGAAAGTTTATGTATTCTCGATATATTCAGCTCAATATGATTCTACGGATACTAATTCATATGGAATATTTTATGATGAGAGAGAAACATAAATATGATAATTCTATTTTGACAGTTTCTAAAGTGGCGCAGCGTATTTTTATTCTTCTGCGACGAGTTCTTCACGATGAATAGAACAAAATAAAAGATTGAGCCATTATATAGTGGTAATGTGCGTTCAATTCAATACGACAGGAAGAAACAAATAAAAAAAAAGAGGGAAAATGAATAAATGAAAGCAAAAGATATAAAGAAAAAAAAATCTTTCCGATTGAAAACAGAACAATGACGATTGGCTACGATGAATCAGCGGAATGTTTTCTCATCTGATCGTTGGCGGTTCGGCGAGAGACCGAGCGCGGGCCTATAAAGATGCCAAACAAATGTCGATTGGCGCTGTGTCTCTGGTACGCACGTCACGCACTGATCAAGGTCAGGGTGGAAGTCAAGGAGTATCAGAAATATAGACAGACATAGAAAGAAAAAGTGAATGTGTGCGAGCGCGAGCGCGAGATAAGAAAAAAATAACAAAGATGGATGTAGTAGTAGTGTAGTAGTAATATAAATGAAAAAAAAAAATATATTGGCGCGTGTGGGTGGGTACTTGCTCGATCACGACGGAGTTTACCGTCTTGAATACGAGGAACGAACGTGCGGTCTGATCTCGCGGAGGCGGCAAGAGTATCCTCGACACGGCGAGATTTATCGTTCAAGATCGACGTGCGAGAGAGAGCCGCCGCTACGGCTGCAGTCATCACAATCCTGTCTTTCTCGCTCCATTTCGCGATCTCTGTCTTGCAGTGTTATGTTGGTTTTCTCTTATTCCCACTCGACCCTGTCGATCTTGCAAAGAGAGAAGAGCTTGTACATACGAAGTATAGAGGAGTAGAGCCTTATCCTTTCCGGGAATCCTTCGAGACACCGCGCGTCTTATATGCGCCCCGTGAAGGCTCCCTGAGGAATTTATTGCACATGATGTCAGTAAGTTGAGGGTAAAATAAATCTTCAAACTAAAATCCCTCTGATTAAAATCACTTTTATCGAGAAAATACAGTTGGATTCTAATAGTTCTTTTTCATTTGTTGTTTTGATTTTGTTGTGTTGGGTTCTTTTTTTCTTCTTTCATTGCCATTTTTAGGGCAAAAGAGCAGAGAGTTGTTGTAGTCAATTGTTGTCAAGTTTATTTCACTTCCATGTTTGCTCACACGTGTCCAAGTTTCATTTGCTGTGTCACACGTACGCACACACACCTATATTACATAGTCGCGCGTCAAGACGCCTAAATATAGGAATGAACAAATTATGAGCGAGTGACTAATGCGTTTAGGTTGTCCGACGACCAAAGAAGAACGTGGGTAGGCGCCGACATCAGCCACCTTACGTTGACTGAAGTGCTAATAAATTAACTCTCAACACAATATCGTTTATTTTATTTTATTTTTCATATTTTTCTCACTGATGCCATTTATTCTTTGTATATATACGTATTCATGTATTTTTTACTTTGCTGCTTTTTCTTTGAGGTCACGAGTGTGTTTTTTCATGTTATATGTTTGGGAATAATGTCTTTCTGTGTCCGCCCTCTATTCAGAATTAATTATTTCTTTTTTCTCGTAATTAATTAAAGTTTTTTTCTTTCTCTTATATTACCTCATGTTACTTCACATTAAATACAATGTAGTGCTTTATTATCTTCCGGTTAACGCGGTGAGCGTAACACTTTGCTCCTCATGAAAAGTCACAGAATGAGTATGAAGATATAATGTTTTCATATGAAAGAACAAGAAGAAAAGTAGTTGGCAACAACAAATTCTTGAAATTAAATGAGAAGTGCCTTCCTCTGCTCGAGCACAAGTCGCACCTCATTGTCACACGAGTTCTTCACGCGTAATAAAAGCAAAATGGAAATGAAAAAAAATTTTATAGAAAAAAAAACTCACACGGCGGAAGGTCGAGGGTTTTCAAGGAGTGTCCGTCTGGGACAGTCGTCGTCGTATTTCTCGTCCTTTTTACTCGACCTTCGACGTCGACCCCTCATTGTCTGAGCAAGCGAGCGAGGACACCCGCGACTCGTGTGCGGTGTGAATTGCGCGCTTGAACGAGCTCTCGGCTCGCGCGTTCTCTTGTTCAAACTCTGTGTAGTATAAACACCCATAAATGTATATGAACACATACACACAGACCCTGTTGCGGCAATAAGAGTTGTCGCGACGAGACACGAGCGCGCGCGCGCGACTTGCTCATGTTTTAAAGATCGAGCTCGATGAGTTTGCCCGCCACTCAGGATTATCATGACTGTGTCTGCGCCCGAATATTTTACTGGGACATGTTTAACATTTTCATTTGACCTTTCGCGGATCAATCGATATATAAAACCAAAACTTCATCATAATATATAAACAGATATATCCAAACTTTTGTCCCACATGTATTCTTTAATGACAATGGGAACCGAAAATGATGTCATGGTAAAACCTTCCTTTTTAGACTTTATATGTATGGCATGTCCCGGCGCCAGTCCATATGTGGCAAAAATTATTCTTTTTCAATTATCTCATACATATTCTCTTGAATATTTTTGTCGTTAGTCTATTTCTCATTGTGATGTTTCACACCAGTCAAATAGATTCAATCATTAAAAAGAAGATTGGAAGAGATTCAAGTTTTATAATTTCTAGCGCGACACAATTTCCCCAACAAATTCTCGCATCTGCTAATTGAAGGGAGGAGAATGAAAGAAATTTCGATAGAATCTCATGTTGAAAATTATATGATGGTATTGCTGATGGCCTTGTCTCGTGTCATCGCGGCGGAAAATATGCCTATAAATATATACATATATGTATGAATATACTCGGATTTCAAGCATTTATTGAATCTACGAATACACAGTTTTTTCAACGGAGAATCCTATGCAATATCCGCAATTAAAACTTTTCCATCCATCTGTTTTATAGTGAATTAAATATTGAATGCCTCGTTGACTCAATAGATGGTAAGTGAATGATGAAAACATGGCAAATATCAGACGAGAAAAACAATCGTATACATAAAATTATACCTATGTTGAATAATAATGATTTTCCTTTGATAAATTGGTATGCAACAACAATTGTCAATACTAATGAAGTCTCTACGGACCTTCGCTCCATTCATTTACATTTATTTCATACAAATATGAAAAATGAATAAGAGAAAAAAATTTCTCATTGCATATCTGTTACTTTCTTGTGTCTCAACTTGAATATTTTTATCTGCAACATCTAATAGGTATGTAATATCGATTGAAGGTTGTTAAAGTGATTCGGAGATAAATGTATATACATTTTACCTTGAAGAATATCTGTAAGCGGCTTTTAAAGAGTTCCAAAGAGACGTATAGACATGTACAAGAGCACAAAACATTTGGCTTTGTCCTGTCAAATGTCCAACAACTAACAAGAGACCCCCTGGCCTTCACGCGCGGACACGCCTCGAGCCTTCGATAAACCAAACTCACGATTTTATACATACATATATATATATATATCTGTATTGGTATATGTGTTGCTTTGAAAACCGATCACTTATACAACTCCATCGCTTTCTCCTTTCTCACGACTCATTTTGTATTGTCAGATGTATATCAAGTCACGATTCACAACTCTCGAAAAACAATCACAATATAATTTATTTCATTATAATTTTTGTTTCTTTCATACATCCATATATATCAGTATGGTTATGTACTCATTCTGAAAGTATCTCAGCGTTCATGATTGATGAAAATACTCTGTATTAAAAATTTAAGCATCATTTATTATAAAATGCGCAATTATTTCTGTTTAATTTACCATTATATCTCCATGTTGATTTCATCAATTTTTTTTCGGGACATAAAATTATCATATATAACATGATATAAGCGATTATAGATATGTAAAAGAGTGTTAATTAATTATCGGTGAATAATAATGCCAAAATTCATATGAAATCAGTAATGATATGTATTTGCAAATTCGAATTCATCCAATTATTTACTGTCTTTCTCTCTTTTTCTCTCATATTCACCATCAGTCAAGGAGTTTCGATCGTCGCGGTTAAAAGAACACAAGAGGTATTTATCGATGATAGATCAATCCATTAGCAGCGGCTACACGCGATAAATCGACCATATAAATCACACATAAACACATACACATTCACTGCACGAAACGGTCGTGTGGCCCGTGCACGTAAAAAAAAAATTTCCTGCACAAAGTTTACATTATCACTATCTACATAATACATATATTCTCTTAATTGTGTGTACACGTGGACACAATTCTTCCTATGCTCACATTGGCTTGTGGCTGTCTGTATATATAGAGGACCTGTATGTGTATACATATGAGTCACAATAATAAAAAATCATATCACACGCAATCTTTTTTTTTTTGCGAATGGTCGGTGAGTAATCGACTTTCGTTTTGTCGCGATTTTATTTTTTTACTGTGAACTATGTTTTCACTCTGGTTTTATTGACGCAGAACCACACAAAGCATTATACATTCGTATATTAATTTATATAATACATAAAAGTGTAAAAGTGAGTGGACAATTCGTCATTTTTCGATTATTTAAATACCCCTATACTGCATTGTCGTTATACCATTGAAACACGTTGAGGACTACAGTTCGATTATCAACACCCGGCGTATTCGCATAGTTTGAACGCACACACACACACACACTGATCATTATCTTACTTATGTCTATATACATATACGTAAAACCTGCTAGTCCGGAAATGATGTAATTTATGTTCAAACACCATTAGCCCCATATATATCTATACATAAATATATATATTAAGTGACAAGTAAATTATGTCAGAAATTTATCGGTTTCATCACTGATGATGTTGCAAAACAAATTGTAGAAAAATGATTCATATAATCGTTCAGCGATGCAAATGGTTATGATAATAATGAATTATGTAATCATAACATTGTAAATTACAACTTAATTTTTGTTTATGATCAATGTTATGTGACAGAAGTTTATGTTGAGCGTGTATATGGCTTAACATAGCAAAGTCAAATTAACTTTTACGAGGTACTGTCGGCGTGTGAGCGTTTGAGTCAAGCTGATGTATCAGCTTCGCTGGTGGTGTTTGTCACCAGAGTATAAACGAGAGACGGACAGAGTAAGGGAGAGATGAATAGAGATAGAGAGCAAGAGGTAGTCGGGTTTCCTGTCCATTTTAATTGGGTTATTAACGGGCACAAGCGTTTCCTGCCTCCTGTGACAAACATTGGATAGAAGGAGAGCGAAGCACGACCCTGCCGCTGATGCAGCTGCCACCTCGGTCATCGTGCGAGCTGCGTATATATATATATGTATATATATATATATATATATACGTATATATATATATATCCACCGCTGCCTTGACGGAAACCAATCTGTTCCATTTGTCTTTTACTCTTGGAGAGGTCGCTCCCATAAATATGTATTATATATTCCCCTGTGTTCACTTTCTATATTCCTCCAATCTCTCTTCCTCATTCTCTATCTCGTTCTCTTACATTCTCGTCACTTTTGCAACTATATATCTCTTCGAATAATATTGCACAGCGTGAAACTGTCAAACTTTGTGCGCGCCTCACTTTGTACATATAACTTTGTTGAAGCAAAACCACCCGAGACGTTTAGGTTATATATAACCCGAGCGATCTCCTCTCAACTATATAATTAAATGTCCATATTGTTTATGTTTCATTTTCAACTGTTTTATCTGAATGAACTGAAACTGTTTGTGTGTTTTTCTTTTGAACATATACTTTTATGTACGTGAAAGAACGTAGGAAAAATATTGAATTTGATGAGGGGGAAAAAATGCTTTAAAACGACATTCAACGTCATTTTTTCAATAATATCATGGAAAATTCAAATGCACCTGCATAACGTTGAAGCAGTTTGCACTGTCATAATCAGAAGTAACTCAAAATTTCTTTACACAAATTAAATGGAATTCACCACACATCTTCATACTTGTATAGGTGAGACGAAAATTTTCATGGCGGTTTTCAGAGAAATTTCCAGTGAAAATTCATGGCCATATATATAATGCAAATTGTCTGAAGGGGGTTTGGCGCGGGGGTAAAATGGTAGAGAGATGTTTGGCCAACGAGTCGCACCGCGACAATCCTCTCCACCCTCTCTGCTTGACTACGTGGAGAAAAGCATATAACTTTGTACAATGCTAATAGCAATGCTGGGATGTTATAAAGCTGCGCGAAGGATCCTGGAGAGAACAGTTGCTCGTAAATATGTAGAGAGATTGCGGCGCGATGTTAGTTGGTAGGTTGGTGGAGAGTCAAGTCACAACCACACAGTTGAAGCCATAGGTAACTGTGGAGTGAGTGAAATAAACTGGGGGAGAGAAAGAAAGGGATACGAAGGTGAGAGGGAAAGAGAACAATTCATGAATATACAACGTTTGGACTCGAGTTGGTGGACACGCTCGATGCATTGTTTCCACAACCGCGCGCGCGTTCTCCGTCGACTTCCTTCCTTATATATTCCCTATCTTCCTCACTCGGCAATGTAAACGCAAGCCATTCGCTCTTTCAATCTGCTATCATTCCCTCAATCAGCTCATTTCCACCCTCACTGGGCCAGTTGGTCGATCGTTAACACACAATGTCGGACTATATTCTATATGAATAATAAAAATTTATTATCACACCAATAAATCCAGCCAAGACACATCTTTGTTCATACCGTATATCAACCTGATGGTCACGATAATTCTTTTTTTTTTCTGTTCGTACATTGAGATAGCAGGTATACATATCATCCCGTCAACATGTTCTCCAATTGAAATGAAATGTCTATAATATACAGTGATGATGTGAATAACAGCGATTAAATTAAATTCGAATGATGTTCTACAGAACAATATTATACACACCATGAAACAATCAACCCCTTTCCTTCCACTTTAGTATAAATACATGTTTAGTATACATCCATTGCTGAATAAACATCGCAGCCACAGAGAAGTGCAACTTTGGCACCAACTCTCGGGCTTACATGAACATGAACACCTATATTAACTGTGACTCGTCGTCACAGACAGAAGAGATCTCGGGCGCGTTTCGATCCATATTCATGGAGACCCTGCATGATGTGCGCTCGGAGCTGAGCTGCCGAATACCACCACTGCCACTGTCTGGTGGAGTATTTTTTGTTACTTCTTTGTGTTTTTTTTCCATTTCCCATTTCACTCTCGACCGTTTCCTCCTCTTTTTCCACGCTTGAGTTCGTTATTTGCATTACTTAGACCCTACTCGTAGCAGCTGCACTATCCGTTCATCAACGCTCTCTCGTTTTCACGAGTGCGATCCTACACAAATTGAACAATCTGAATAATTAAAGTCTAAAATATGTATGTATATATGGAACAAGTTTACTGGAACATTTTAGTGGATCGTTTTCATTATCATTGTCAGCGCGCTTGTCACTGTGTAATTGAATTAAATGGCCAATATCACACGCACTTGGTTTATTATAGATAAAGTTAGAAGTGAAATAGATTCAATTGATTCAAAAGCGTACTATAAACTTGTCGATAAATGTTTAACGAACGCGTGGGTTTTAATCGGATAAACTCGGTAGTTTAATCGTGAATTCGTTTTGCCTTCGACTGTATAGACTATGAGTATTATATGTGTAACGTGTAGCACATACAATATAGGTATGAGTGTAGAGCGATAAGAGGTTCAAAGCGCAAAAACAGGTCTTTCTATCGTGTATATACACAACATTGTGGTGTATGCAAACGCCTGTCCATCTCACTGTGAATGTTCCGACATTACCGACTGGTGGCAGTGTTCAGCTACTGGTTTATATTGCTTCATTAATTTAACGGTATAATACACAACGCGCACAGACAGTTTTTATACTACTTATTACAACTTATAGCCATGCTCTATTTATATTTATATCCACATTGTTCGCATAGATTATTTACAAACTGAGTGAGGCTAATCTAAAACTGATAACATCGACATTGATTTGTACTTGATTTCCTTTTTCTTTTGTTATATTGTTAACGAGAATATAAATTTATCTAACTGGATATCGCGACTATTATTTATCCTATGAATAATTCCAGTTTAAATGGAACTCGATTTTCTCTTTCTCGTCTGAAAAAATTGCTTTAACATTCTGTAAAGAGAATAATATTGAATTCCGATTTATTTCAAATGCATTCATTCTTCTACTCTCTTGTGATATTGATTCTGAGTTATATAGGAACGTAAGTAATAGTAAAGAGTGCATGTTTGGATAAGTAAGAGCTGTAGGCTTGACCTGATTTAACGTTCAGTTTGATGCTAAATCAATGTTATCAGTGCCAAGTAAAAGCTTGAGGTGTATTTACCATATACATTGCTCAGTGAATTATTCACTTTCATTTTTATTTCGTTTTCTATTCGTTATTCTCCTCTAAGAGGATGAAACACATGATAATTATCTGTAATCACGTCTTTTGTTCCTCTGTAACAAAAATCCATTCATGCTTGGGCAAGGTATAAAGCGAAAAGGCTCATCGTCATCAGAGGACTGTGATCGCGCTTACATCGAATTAACTGTTGTCGGTTTAATTCGCCATTAATGGCACCAATGCACACATCACAGTATCTCCCTCTGTTTTCCTCTTATTTCCTTTCATGCGGGATCCGAAATTCGCAATTCTATGTTCGTTCTACATGTCTGTATATACTCGGTTGGACTGCGTGTATCCCATTGTTACCAAAGACAAAAGGTCTATATGCTCTCGTTCACCTATCTCGAATGAACGCCCGACATGTATATGTATCTCTATGTATAAGCGTGTACATATACATGATCGCTCTGGGCAGTTACGCCAAATAATATCTCCATCATTCTGACTTCAATGTGAATTTTGCGTATTATTCAATCACGCATAAGGGTGGAGTGATGTAATAACATAGAATATATATCCAACTCCTGGCATATATTTCATTTATATCTTTCCAATATTTGAAATATTCAGTATAAGTCGTTGATACCGAAGGAATGTTTCTCCGTTTAAGAGAAAGACGAATTTTATAAAAAATTGATGCCCATTCCTGTAATAATATTTAGGCACAATATATTTTATTGAACTGTTCATATACTAACAGAAAATACATATTCGAATGATTATCGATCAGAGATTTTCTCTGAATATTTTATCACGAAGAACAAAAGAAGTTGAAATGAATGGAGATATTTATTCATGTATATGAAAACTGGAAGTAAAAAACTTCCCGTTTTGTTTTCATTGGGGTTGAACAATGGATTGAAGATGTATTAACACGGAAATATAGATAGAATTTTGACAGCGGTGTGCAGAAATATATAAACGGGAAAAAAATCGATATTTACAATTGGGTACTGCGCCTATACCCTACGGGCATATTTTGACGTGTCGGGGTGTTACTTTGAATAACGATGTGTGTCCGCATTGTGCGAGATGAAATGGGCTTCCCTCAGTTGCGATGTATTTGTGTGGTGGCGCGGTGGCATGGCATATATGGTCTCGCTCTTTTGTTATACAGCTCGCACTCGCGTTCGTTGCAATTCACCGAGTCGTCGAATCGTCTGTCGGTTCTGTTGATTTCCCATATATATATATATATATATATAACATTCTATATAGATGCATATGTATATATACAATATCATTCAACGTAACACGGCCATCAGGAAATGGAGGTTGCAAGGGGTGGTTAGCTCGAGAACGATGAGAGAGCACCCGAGCGCATCATCATTGTATGTCCATTCGCGCTTGTGTATCAGGTCATTTCGTGCTTGCAAACGTTATGTATATATATTCACGTCTCCCCAAATCGTGTTGGATAGTAATTTGTGGTCTCGCCGATTGGTTCGCGTGAGCGTTTCGCTTTGATTATTGATGAAACGCATGTTATCCCTGTGCGCCGCCTCCAGCCATGCCTATCATAATCGCACTCTCGCTCTTTTCCTCTCAATCTCAACAATAATAACCATATCTATCTTATATTATCCCTTCTGTCGAGTTATTTTTTTTTCCTTGTTTAAACACGTAAAGAGCTGGTAGAACAAACCAAAACGATGAAGAAGGAAAAATGTATTTTAAAACACGTTGTGTGCCATATAGTTCTCAATCAAGACTAAGGCGAAATAAAACTTCGAATTCATTGAAATAATTGGAGTGTGGAAATTTATATTTATATTTATATTGATGTTAAAATTCGGATTCCGTTTCTTATTTTGAGTGTGAAAAAATACGTCAAAGATCAAATGAATAGATCTAAATAAATGAGATTGAAGTGAGTATTTAATTATAAACAAGCTAACATATAAAGAACGATTAACGTGTACTGCGCTCGTCCATCCGTGGACGAAACAATTATTTGCGAGGTTTCGTGAGAGACTTTTGGCGCGTGAGAACCGGTTTTTGTACATTATTTATTTTTTTTCCATGTCGTGTGATGCCTTATATATTTATGTTGAACGTGTGTGTCGCGAACAGCCAACTATCTAACATATCAAAATATATAATTCCCAGGTTGGAACATTTACGAATATAAATACATACCTGCATGGTTGCCAAATAAAATAAAAAGATATTCATATAAATTTCTTATTATTTCGAGGGAAAGTATATTCAAATACATTTTGCACAGCTTCACGCCTCTGTATGACGCTCAGATGTAGCTCCACTCTTATCATAAACGACGTATAGAAATAGTATGTACATTTATGTATATATACAAAAGGAAGAAGTTTGAATAACCCAGAATAGCGCCAAGCGCATCAAGCAAAATGAAGACGTCTGAGAGCAAAATGTACATGTATATATATAACACAGTTCCGCCGCCGTTGCATCACTACCACCTCAGTTCAACGGAAAAGTCTCACGGGCTTATCGGAGTGGCAATAGCATGAACGTAAAAGCGATAATGTTATCCATATCCATGAAAGTGAATAGGCAAAGCTTGTACTCTATACATTCTACACTCACTCTCTCCGTGTAATTTTGCATTTAGCTATCTCGTTTGTGCATGTACATAATATATGTATAGGTTCAATACTCATGAACGTTTCTACAGCGATATGCCAATACACATTCATGCTAGTTTCAAAGATCAAATTAGCAATTATGAAAATTAAAGACTGACGAAAAATAACTTTCTAATAAATTACATTACACTAATTGCTGTATCGGAAATGATTAGAGAATGAAGAGTGGAAATTGTGTGAGAACAATTTTCTACCATATTCTATTTATTTTTATATAATTGAACGATACGTCCGGTCTCGATATACTCAGATATCGTTGAATTTTATCGCGATTTATGGTGTGTGTGCGTGTGTCAAACGGAATATATTCAATGTACACACTGTATTTTATTCTCATTCATATGGACTTTAATGTCATGTTTCGGTATATCGTTGAAGTTAATGAAGTGGATTAGTGAAATTTAATTTGTCAAAGCAATTTCATGACGACGAGCGCGTGGTTGTATGGACATTGGAATGGTTCTGTATATAAATAAACGAAGAGATATAAATGTCGATGCCATGCCATCACATCGATAGTGCCAACACACGATTCATCGTTAAATTTATAGTTCTCCGGTATTTCAATGTGTTACGTTTGAACATGTTGCGACTCGTCGCATGATTTTATGCTCGATCAGCATTTATCTCGTTGTGTGCATGCGCGCTATTTCGTATATATTCCCACACAAAATTCACACATATACATAAATATACCCAATAGTTGCGCTTCAATACAACCCGTCATTTCCATGTAACGGCGTAAATTATTGCTGTCATAAATTTATCTTTGATTAGTAATTATCGCGGACGTAGTCATATTGATCTGAAATGCATAACCAACCATTTTCCCAGTTATATGCTGTCGCTGAACAATTTCAATTGCCATTTTCGATACATGCGTATATTATTACGTGATACGAACCTTCAGGTTGCACTGTGTGTTTGTGTGGGTGTGTGTTCGTGTATGCGCGCCAATTCGGATAATTTAACGACTTGATTTTCTCCCCCTCTCGTTTATATAAATGGTCGTAAATGTGTGGCGACGCAAAATACTCGAATATCTACGTGCATATGTCGTTATTCAACGAATAACAGTTTCAATTGTGTGCATTTACTTGATTATATCTTCCCCTATTGAATAAAATCATAATGTTCGCATAGAAGTTTTGACATGGAATTTCAATATACCAATTAGGTGATTCACGATTTCAATTGGCGCAACAGTGGGATCGATGAATGATGCGACGAGTATCCAATGTAATCACCAAGAAAATAAAGCTCGCTTCAAATGATTCATTATGGCCTTTGTACGTTTCAATACAAAAGTCATTACAACATTCGTAACTTTTTTATAAAAAGTACATAAATATTGAACCATATTCTTGCGCAAAGAATTACGCATTCAAGTAATATGTTCTTTTTTTTTCTCAACTACATAATATGTAAATCGTATTATTCAAACTCGGGCGACGTGACAATAACTCTGTACCGTCCAAAAAAATTGCCATTTACCCTTCCATTTTTTTTCTCGTATTACCATAATATTTTCCATCACAATGTCGATATTAGTCCACCGCTGATACGCAAGCATAATAATTTACAATGTAAAAATATCCTCACGAATGAATTCATATTTTATACTCTTGTATTCAATTTTTTTTCATTCCGCTCATAATTTCGAGAAAAATAATTTATTCATTCTTGTTTTTTTTTTTTCATTTTATGTATTTTGACACACTTTCGCAGAACTGTCTTTTTGTTATGTATGTGTAAATGTATAATTTAAACTGAATGAAAAATGAAGCAACTTCATTATGTGTAATTGAAATGAACATATACATGTATACACAAAATGATATACATTGTATATAAAGACGCACACGCGAATGACTATGAACAACAGATAAGTATAGTCTTAGTGCGACGTCGGCATTCTCAGCCTCAGGAACGTATCGTCAATCGTACGTCGGGTGCCTGTGGGAACCCACTTAAAACTTGAGTAAAAGCTCTACATAATGTATACATATACATTGATATATACATATTATATTTATGAATATGTAAAGAGCATTTGCGTCGTGTTTTAACGGGCACACTGTTAGCACGAACGTTCAATCTATTTCGATAAATCAGAATCAAACACTCGGTACATTGTACCACGTTTCTCTTTACACACCTTTACACATGCATATATTTTAATGAATTTATATCTGTATATGTTAGGTCGATACTTTCTAATCCTCACCCATCGATATTACCCTAGAATTAACCTAACCGCTGACAGATTTACTATCTCTAGTATAGACATCTGATCGTGTAACACTATTGGGTGGCCGCGTGTCTAGGGAAAGAGTATAAATACTGAGTTTCCACCACAATATGAATTTGTTTTATGTGTATATAATGTTTATGATGTTTGTATACACATTGCACACGATGGACACGATAATGTAAGTGATAAAACTGTTGCAATTTGTCGCGTGAGATAATTGACTACAGTATGTCATATCTTTTTTTCCATGCTAAACGATGGCAGGCAACGAGATTCTAATGACTTCTGTAGTGTCATGAGAATTATTATCTAACCAATAAATTACATGCAAGACTGCATGTGATTCTCCATTGAGCTACTTCAAATGAGATGTGAAGGGGGTGATAGACTGAATGAAATTCACCTCTTGAGATAGGGCACATTGGGGTTGATTAAAAGTCACCAAGAATCTGTGGTCCTTTTGAGGTTCATAATTTAATTGTGAGCATAGTAAGTGTATATGTACTAGACCCAGTTTGAATTAATAAAGACCATACAGACCACAGGTGAAAATCTTGGTGGTGGTGGTCCATAAATGCGTACACATATGTGTAAACACTGCTCACATACATTTGAAAAGTGCTAGGTGGCATATACATATAGCTAAAGAGGAGCGAAGAAGAATAGCTCCCAGACGGGGCAAATGACCCGAACCAGTTTTGTGACACGGATGATTGCATAATTTCACGGAAGTAAAGAGACAGGAGGGAACGAGGAGAAGAAAGCGAAGCCGAGATGAGATGGAGGTGAGAGATGAACGTATGTTAGCCGGGAAAAATTTGATGTGAAGAATAGGAAACGGAGATGTGCACAACTGCGGAATGATAGGGAGAGATTTTAGAAGCTTCTCCTGAGCATTTGAGACATTTCTTGGGGATGAGTATTAGAAGGGAAAGAGGAAGGGAATGAGAGACCAAAAAGGGTTATAACCGGCGTCCAACATCATTTGTGTTAGCTACACGGGTACTTTACCGGAGGTCGACAAGCAGCTTAGGAACGCCCTTCCTAAATATAATTCATCGTCAGTCGTATATATGCCGAAACTCGCTTACCCACTCTTTCCCTCTTCCTCCTTTACCTCGTTCTCTTCTATATACTCTTATACTATATACTGGTGCTATGCCATTCTCTCTATTACTCGCGCAAGTAGAACGACCGTGTGCATACTGTTATTTATGGAATCACAGCTGTATGATGCGAATACAGGAAAATGCGCGTAATGTAGTAGTTGTAGTAGCACTAGCAGCAGTAGCAGGTACCCAGTGTGGCGGAAATGAAACGACGAGTTGACATCTCGCGCTCACCCTCGTTTATTTCTTTTTATTATTATTTATTTATGTTGCGAAAATATTCTCACGAGAAATGAAGATTAGCATGAGTTGCTTCAGCAACTTTTTCTCCTTGTTCTTCTTCTTCTCCTTCTTCTCCTTCTTCTTCTGTTTCTCCATCAATTTAATTTTTATTATTGTATGAATAATGAATTGTTTATACCCAGAATGAAATATTAAATTGGATTAAATTTAATAAATTCGATTTGGGAGGGTTGCGAATAAATGGAGAGCGTGAAAAATTTTTAAATTGAAGTGAATCTCAATTTGTCCCGAGCCACAGCACAATTATAGATCGAGTTAAAAATTGCCGCAAATGTAAATTGTTCTTTTTTTATTTTTTTTCATTTAAGCTCTTCTCCCTTTTTCAATATTCAATGGTGAACCAAGTTGTTCAATAATTGCAAATGCCAATGCATATTACATGTGGTTGGTTGTGGATTTTCTGCCAGTTTAATTTGACATTGAAGATGTATAGTGGCAATCATGATGATGGTGAGTCATGAGGTGGACCAAGATAATTGGTTATTACTATATAGTGAACGAGAAACAGAGAGATGGGTAAATAAATATACAGTGGTGCGGGAACATTTTATCGTTACGTCCGATAATTAACGCTGCTCTCTCACTTCTCTCTAGTTGGTCCAGCAGCGACTATGTCGCTGAGTGGTTGGCTTCAAGGGATTGCCCCAGTCGCCAAACGAGATAGAAGAGTATACAGTGCAGTGTAACAGCGGAAGCTAATGTATATAGGTGTATATATATAATAACTGTAGGACTGTAGAATATAATACCGAAGGATGAGGCGCCCGAGGTTATTAGTTTAGGAGCCAACTGCGCAAAGTACCTCGAAACAAAGTATCTCTCACCCCTTCTCATCCTTCTCATCGTCTCGGTGACGGCATCTCTCACGGGTAATCAATATACAAGCAACAAAACTCCTCAACCCGGCCGCGTCTCTTACAATTCCCCTTTCGTATAAAGCACCGTCGACCTCGCGTCGCACAAGTTTTACCAACCGCACCAAAAAGCTCGAGCACGCGCGCTCACGTTTCATCGTCCCACAAATAATCCCCAACCTCGCGTTTTACCCTTCCTCACTATGCAATATACAAGACCGCAATATCTTTGGTTAATAAACTCTTGAATAAACCCTCTTTGACTTATTTGTGCAGACGTCTCAAGCGTAATATCCTGTCTGTTCTGCTGCCAACCTTTGTTATATTAATTCACCCTTCAACTTTTACAATTGTCTTTATCTGTATATAATAACATTGCAATGTTTTTGGCTTTGTTTGATTTCAGTCCAAGCAGTACAGCGCTGGGTTCGCTCGATCAATTAAAAGAGTATCTGACAACTGCGGGCACTTGCAAGTGTGGATTAGAGTGTCCACTTAGGCCTGAACAAGTATTCAACTTTGATCCCAAGGTCAGTCTTAACATAAAAATCATTTATCCATAACTATACACTCATCTTTATATGATGATAAAAGCTGATAATTAATGAACTGCGGTAAAAGAAGGAGCATAATGAAATTAATTTTAATGGGTTTAAAAGTCTCGAACTACTTCACGTGTCTTGAGAGATTTAGAACTAATATACTATAAGCATAAAGTGTTGTTTAGTAGGGAACTAAAAAGTCATTCTCTTATCTTTATTTTTAACGTTGTATACTTCGTAAATATACAAGCGGTCACGTTTTTCACGGACAAATTCCGCACAGCTTACCCATACATATATATATTTATATGTACATAGCTGCTACGGTAGGTTTACAAGCGTCTCGGCTCGTAAAACGAGTAGCGTCCACGTTGTGTTTCGCTGCGCCTCGATGCTTACCACCCTATTCTTCTCTCTTTCTCTCTCTCTCTCTCCTTCACTCAGTCTTTACCATTTCACCGATTAAATCTTCGGAATCTGCAATGCAAAGCTTGCAACCACCGCCATCACCACCATTGCCGCTACTACCTCCACCACTTTCTTCGTTTCTCGATTTTCCCTTCGTATTTACCGCATGTTACGGACAATGAAAATGAAGCGCTCAACAGACCAGGAAAGTCTTTACAGTGCGAGAGAGCAGCATTGAAATGAACGAGGCGAAGTTGAATGGGAGTGGTGTAGTGCATTTAGTAAGATGAAATACGATTGACTAACTGCGAATACAATTTTAAATGAGTTGGGAGGGGTGAAATTCAAACGGGGCACAAACACTAGTGAAAGAGATGCATTTGAAATGGTTCCAAGAGGATGAATTCATTGGTAGATATTTGTGTGAGTGTTTATTCAATGTGGCGATCAACAATCTCGTTTCCCACCTGAAATATACGCGTCCAGTTACAGGTTTATTATGCTAATCTTGGCAAAGTACTATCATTCATTTACTCAGTGTATTGCGACGTCCCACGCCGTGGGCATACGATCTTTTATTTTCGTTTGTTTGCGGCTTACCGCGAGGAGAGACTCACCCAAATGCTACATCGATCATCCACCGTAACTATCCGACCATTTGATCTCTCTATATGTACTTTGTGTGTGAATTAAGACTGTAACATCTGCATGAAAGACGAATTGCGGTGGCGGCCCACAACCGTTTTGTGTCAGGTGCGCATTTTATTATGTATTTTGAAAATAATTATCACCTTGATCGATGATGAAGATATCGTAAATTTCAATGTGTATAACGACAGTTGTGTGTGTATAAGATCGTTGAACTTATAAAAAACAAATAATGTATGTATGAAAAATTATTATCATTAATTTTGGAGTTATGAATTTATTGTTCAACGTGACAGATATTCGCAATGTTCTTTTATAAAGTACGTGCTTATTTATAATGGATGTTGAAGACGTGAACGACATGAAAATTATATCTTACATATCACATCAATAATAAATTTGTTTCGAAAAAGAGAAGAAAGGGGGAATGATCATAAATAAATTTTATTTTCGTATTTTCCTTCTTCTTGTCCTTATTCTAACCAAAAGTGCGATATATGTCGGAAAAGTTTTATTCCAGTTGTCAGATGGAGAGGAACGTTGCGCGTGAGTGAACGACGTTTGTCACAGACGTTGAATTTTCACTCGAACAAGAGAGAATTGGAGGGCAAAGAGATGGTGGATGGTGGATGGCGGATGGCGTGATATCAATCGACAGCAAAATGACTCTCGCGACGAACTCTTGGTAAAAAGAGACGTAATCTCGCAATGTAGAGGCGACGACGCGTCCGGAAGAAATCAACTTCTCTCTCAAACGAAAGACGATTGACGATGAAAGAGAAAGAAAGGCAAGAGGGAGAGCGAAAAGCATCGAAAAGTTTTGGCACCGCTGAGAGAAAAGCAATCGGATCAGAGCAAGTACACGACAGAAGGAAAAGTGCCTGCGGGGTAAAACGACGACGACGGCGATCGAGTGGAGTATTTGACGTTTGAGAGTGGCATGAGAAACGACGACCCTTTGTAATTGTGCACGGCGATCGGTATATATATACACACCAACAAATAGGATGAAATAGAACAAACGGGAGAGCAAAAAGCTCTGACGAAATGATAGGAATAAAAAGAAGAATTAACAATCTCAAACGAATAAAGAAAACTTTTGATGTTAAATAAAATGAACGCGATGATTATTTACAAGTTTGTCATCTTTGTAGTTCTACTTAATAATTCCATTCTAACCCTCGAGTGATTATTCAAGTGAAAAACATGAGGTAAAAAAAAAGTCTTGTGCTTAATTTCAATTAAGAGGGGAAAAGATGTATATTAAAATTCTCATCACGATTCAACAATTCTATTTATTCATTTCGTCTTTTTTCATTTATTTAATTCGTGGGGAAAAATACAAATGAAACAGAAATAAATGGTATCTCTAATTGCAGCATTCTATAAATTTATCGCAAACAGATTCCTCGATAATAAGGGGTCCCGGGGATTAAGTCGAGAGGATTGTTCGGTGAGCGCGCAGCAGCGCGACGAAATCTATTTAATATTCTAGTGGCACATAACACTCCGCCATTTCGTTGTGTGGGGTGGTAGGTATAACTGGAAAGTCAAGCACACACAGATGGTGAGAAGGTGGAGGCGGTAGGGGGTGGGGTTTGTATTCCCTTGAATTCACCACTTCCGATAATTCCACCGGATAATTCGATTTGTCTCGAATCGCGTCGAACTCTCTGGAGCGTTTGCACAAATTCAATTTCCGTTAATAAAAATTGTATCGCCTGTTTTTGCTCTTTGTCTCTGTTCAAGTGTACTTATGTACTTATATGCTCGCACGTGGTTTACACTCTTGCCCCCGAGGCATATACAAAACCTCTCACAATTCTCTTCTTCTTTTACTCTCTCATTTTCTCTTCTTTTCTTATTCTGTGGCAGTCGGGTTGCGGGACGTATAAATTTATCGCGCTCATTAACTTGAATTATGGCATCGGGTACGCTCAAAGTTTATAAACCTTAATGCGACCGTGCGTTCGAGCTGAATAAGGACTTGCAATGCTCGCGTTCATACACATTTGCGCACTCCATACACACGCGCGCTAGCCACACTCGCTCGGTCACAAGAGTCGTTATGCACTCACCGTACGTGTATATGATCTCGTATATGTACTCGATTGAAATAATCTTACCTGCGATGTATCATCCACACTATCATCCACCTACAATAAAATCCTCACTCTTGTCTTCCTTCCACTTTTAATTCCATTCATTAACTGGCTGAAAGGATGAAAATCACCTTTTCAAACTCCATCGATTTCTATATTGATAGAAAGAACTGATGGGGGAATTAACGTAGAGATTTTCCGACTCGATGTTCCCTCTGAATTTACTCTATCATATTCATGTTCGCATGTACATGAATATATACTATATACATCACATACAGTAATTCACTTCAATTGCACTCATATTTCAAGTGATTTACGCGATTTTTATTCATTCAGAATACACAAACGACTCTTAAAAAACAATGGTGTGATTCTCGACTTGTGTCAACTGCGTCACACAAATCCATCGTTAATTTCAACAATCACCCCGTTCTCTTCATGCACAACTCAACGCTGCTTAATTTCCAACAATCCCCTTCTATTCACTTCTCTACACACAACCACTTTTCAATCGAATTTTCATTCTTCGTTTAAATGTCTGTGTGGAGGTATACCTTTTTTTTTACTTCAACCCTCTGAACAAATAAAAGAAAATAGGAAGAATAAGAATTGAAAGAGCGGTGGGGGGAGAGGAAAAAAAAACAGTGAGAGAAAAAGAGGAAAATACATTCTTGGATGTCAAAATGCAATGCCAGTTGAAAGTCGTTAATGCGATTTTATCCAGTAAGCCCACAGAGTTGAGAGTGTGGGGGGATGATGTGAATCCTGGAGACGAGAAGATTCAAGCTCGTGTTAGGTAGTAACGAAAGAGAACGAAAATATAGAGAGGAAAGAGAGGGACTGACAGAGAGACAGTGCGATAGAGGTGAAGTCGGGATTGGCTTAAGCTCCAGTCCCTGGGGGATCTCGACGAGGTTCTGGTTATACCGTGGCGGACGGGCGCATTGCAGCGTATCAAGGTTGAAAGACAGAGTGAAAGAGCTGGACGCAAGAAAAAGGGGATGAAGCAGCAGTACAGCAGAAGAGGAAACGAATCAGACCAAGTAGTAGAGAAAATGAAACACGAATAAAAAAGTAAAGGCATATAGATATATGTCTATAAAAGATAGAGAAGATAGGATCGTGAGTGAGTGAGTGAGTGAGTGGAAAAAGAGTTTGAAACGGGCAAGCCGGAGCACTGCTGGGGACACTTGAGGTGAATGTTTTGCGAATGGTCGGTAGATGTCTGGTTTGCTCGAGGCTGATATCGACCTGGCTCGCTGGAGCCGTCGACCTCTCTGCCAACCCCACGCCACCCCACACACACCTACTCACCCTCTGTTAGCAAAACCCGCGATACCATTCTCTCTATTCGTTCCCCCCTCCTTTTCATTCTTTCCACTCACTCTCTGTTCCATTCTTTCTTTCTGTGTGTTCTCATACCATCCAAACACAATCCAACACCATTTTCTAGCTTTTCTCTATTTGTCCACGTCTGTTTCTCGCATTCAGGAACACTCGTATATACACTTCGTCTTTCTCACCCCTTACATTTTTACTGATAAACCCTTTTTTCATTCTATTTCCCATATTGCTGTCTGCTGCTTCTGTCTTCTATACTACCCCTCATTTTTCTCCATCATCTTCTTCTTCATCTTCCTGTTCTTTTTTTCTTCCTATTATATATTAACCCTTTGAAGTATATATTTTTCTTTCTGTCGGGATGGGTTAAAACTTACTTTGCGAAAGTTTCTGGGGTAGCTGGTAATGGAAATGGGCTTGAATTTATTATTCTTAACTAATTTTTATCTAGCATATGGGATCCTTTTTTGCTCTGGTGATTTTCATACAGAATCCGCATTCATTAATTCAGAAAACTCATTCCAGCCGAATATCTCTCATATATTAATAGCATCCGTACTTTGAAAAAATCTTTTTTTGCATCAGAATTGATGATAGCACACATTGCTGCGAATATTCAATTATGCTCGAAGTTTACAGTAATAATTTTGATGTTTTCAGACTTTTTGTACCGATAAATAATTCAAACACATTTAAACAATTCACCCACCCAAAGTCAACGAAAAAAAAAGCTCTCGAATTTGCATGTCATGTATATCCAACCACTTTCAGTGGTATCATTTGTTCCGTTTACGATTTAACGTATATGGGCTAGCAACTACGACTTCACAATCGTCTTACTCGTATTACCTGAATCCTCTTCACTCCATCGTTTCAAACTTCACGTCTTCCGGCTCGTTGTATACGGGGATGTTTTGGCTGTCCGCCCATGTGTATATTTGTGTTGCCTCTTCACTCACTCAACGGATTGTCCTCATTTCTCTATCACTGAGCGCACCATACCATCGTTTCATACCATCCAAGTTGGTGGCGTATTTCTTCAACCCCTTCTCCACTATCCGCTTCTCCCTATTACCCTTCGCTTCCTTTATACACTCACTACCACTGTGTCTCTCGCATACGTATATATATACAAACAGTTGATCCCAAGACCCCGCAGCATAGAGACCTCTATATGTCTCTTCGTTTATCCTTTGCACCATCCCCAATCCTCCCCTACGCTCCCATGCTTGCAAGCTCTTGTCGTCTTCAATCTAGTACGTTGTCTGGAACAATATGACCCTTACAACTCTGGGAATCCGGTGCATTACGACGATACAATATCCGAGGCAGTTTGTGAATGCGTATATACGTTTCAAAGTACATCTCCACAATAAAGGGTATTCAATGCGGACGACAGAATATATTTGCAACAATGCGTCAAAGAGAATTCATATGCAATTTGAACGAGAGGGCGTTGAGTAAAATGTATGGAGACTGAGGTTGATATCCACCAAAGGCTTTTGATGCTAAGCCCCGTATCACAGCGCACGAAATAATTTCGTATGTATATGAATTTAATTGAGTACCAATTTATGAGGAATTTAACTACTTTGCGTATTTCCCAGTTCCACGTCTCACTCACCACCCAAAAGTTGAACAGCCATGAAATATAACGGAAAACTTTCTCTATTCCTCCATCAACCTCACATACCAACTTTTGTGGAATTCAAAGTGCCAATATATGCTTATATAATTCGTATACGGATAAATCATGTACATGTATATATGTATGGTCTGTAGAAAAGCTTCAGCGCTTCCTTCTCTTCCTCGTCTCCTATTCACCATCGCCAATTTCACCTCTCTCATCGTGTCTGCATAAATCATCTGACACATAATGTTCTCATGTATATTCACGCTGGCGTTTAAACGTTGTCCAAATTTCCTCGCATTTCAAATTACTACGAACGATTCAGCTGAATTGAGAGAAAAGTCAAGAACGTTGAATTCGCTAACTCTGATTTTACATTTTACTCTTTTATGTAGAGCATGCCGTGCAAACGCCTCGAGATAATTTACGATGGGTCAGAATGAAATATATAGAGAATGAATAGAAAGAGAATTATATATATGTTACGTATGGTTAATACATATATATGTATATGTTATAGATATAAAATATACACGCATATGAAAAAGGAAATGTTAAAAGAGAGATGGTGAAACAGTAACAGTCTGCTTCCGCCGTGAAATATAATTCCCTGCACATTCACGGTTGGATAATCCTCGTTCGCTTTACATGAAAACTTATTACCGCTCCACACAGTAGCGCCCGGCCTTGGACCAAGCCATTGTTATATACGCTCGCTCACGCGCTCTCTCTCTCTCTCTTTCTCCCTTTTAACTTCCACTAGTGTAGAGCCCATGACAAGAGCAATTACATTTTTAAATTACGTTACACGATATTAAGCCTTTTCTTTTATTTCCAAGTTTCGTTATAATACTAAGCAAAAAGCTCACCCGCTCTCCTACTCCATCACCATTTTTTTCCCCCGTAAATTTCAACCCACAGTTCGTCCTTTAGACAGACAATCTTTTTTATTTCCCGTCATTTATACCCCAATGCGTGCATACATTTGTTTCTTTATTCTATTCTTTCGTTACGTCTTTGCCTCTCTGCCTCTTTTTTTTCGTTTTTGTTCTTTTTATAAATTACCGATTCTCTCATTTTTTCCTCTACCCATTTTCTCTGTGTAAAAATTTTCTTCTGTTTGATTTTCTTATTCTCTTTTCCACGAGGAGTAGAGACAATTTTCGCACATTGTGAATTAAAGGTCCTTCCGCACGGTAGAGCATGTGATTAATTTTATCTCGTTTATTTGAGGAGATATTTTCCCTGCTCATTGTGATACAATACAAAATTTTCCAACTCTTCAGTTGGTGTTCCCAATTCAATTGTCATTTGTTGATTATATAAATTGAAACACATAAATAGAGAATTATATATATGTACAGTCCGACATTTAATCTTCAGTGTGCAATAAATTGCCAGGACCTCATTCATTTATGTCACTATTTTCCACGACCCATTCAATTTGCGGGGGCGTTTTGTGACGCGTCAGACAAACGCGCGGACAAATGATTTCACGGCACTGTGGCTTTTACTCGTACGTATAGATATGCACCACACTTGCAGAAAGGATATATATATATATATATATATATATACAGAAAGCGTGCTTTCAGGTCTTTTTTTCGAGAGATCGCATCATTTGAGAACATTTCGATACTTTGAGGCCCGGTCTCAA